>CM055117.1:750768392-750878392 GCA_029206835.1 Rana muscosa
TTTATTTTTTTGGTTTAGTTAGACTTTATTTTTTGAAACCTTAGGAATAAAATATTTGTTCAAGCATACTGAAGGGAGCAACAAGGGAGGAGGCTAAGCAATTGTTAACCAACACAAGTATATCAATGGTACAGATAAAACATGGGAAGTATTATCAGAGGGAAAAAGAGAGCAAAACTTGTGTAGCGCTACCCCCAGTTAAGAGAGCCGCTGATATTGATTTGGGCCCTGCAGTGCACCGCTGTCAACCCCCGGCAATCGGCTCTAACCTCCCGTGGCACAGCTGGTGATAGAGAGATAGGACCGCGTGATCGCAACTGTTGGTGACGCAGTCCTATAACAGACATACACAGAATATACTTTAAAACTCCTATTAAAGTAAGCGGAACTGACACCAAATGTACTTTACCCAGATATTTTACTGAGGCTAATGGGCAAGTAATAAACAACAGTATAACAAGTTGCAGATCCCTGCAATAAACAGTAATAAAGATAAACAGAGTAATCAGAATAATAAAGTATTGCTATGCAACTCTAGCGCTGCCCTTTTACAGCTACTTCCCCTCATGGGTAGACTAACACCCAGCAATGTCTACCTATGCAGTCAGGCCTGACTGATCTAAATGGAAGTTCAGTGAAACAATATTCGCTAGCAATCTATCGGTGGTGCACTTGAAGAACAACTTTGTAATCCCAACGAATAGTAAAGATAAAGTATCTGTCTTTAAACAGCTCTCACCACCTGGACAAGTCCAAGTCCCTTTCCTCCATCGATTCGTCTAGGAACAGGAATCCACCGACATCCAAGTCTTCAATCCTTCTGGTGTACTGCAGCAAGGAGGATTAGATGTCTCTAAGGCTCTGCTAGGCTGGCAGAGGGCTCTTTGGAAAGGAGAACACGGCCCGGGCTTCAGGCCTTGTGCACACAGCAGTTCAGCACAGACATCCTCTTGCTAGGAGAGGGGGGTCCAAAGAGGCCGACCAAAACTCCGCCTCCCCTTTATAAAGTCTGCCCCAGCAGTCTCTGTTCTGGAGCAATGCACCCTGGGTGCTGCAAGATGTACTGGGAGATGTAGTCTCTCTCTCCTCTGCTTTCACTTCCATAATGTCTCTTTACTTCCTCCCGACTCACCTCTCACCTGGAACTTCTTGTCTCTCTGCATTAAAGGGGAACACCCCGCTACACACTCCCCCCACTTGAACTCTTCGGTCCCCAAAGATAAACTTCAACAAATACTGTTTACCATTTTGGACAATGTCGAGCATGATGTTGGCATAGGGAATTCCCACCAAAACTTTGGGATGGAACTCTCTTGCCCACAGGTCACACTACCATGAGTGGCCTGCCTAACTGTGCCAGAGAGTGAGCTGGGGTTGCCCTCCACCAAATGGACGGTGGAAGGATCAGGTTGTTCAACACTTCTCCTAGCCGTTACAACAGAGTCCTCTGAGCTCGTCCCCATTTGGGGGTAAGTTAGTTTCTTGGGAGGCCTGATGACTCTGCGAGCCCTCTGCTCTCTTGGTGCTTCTGACTCTGGCACCACAGGCTCTTCTTCAGGAGTAAGTTCAGGTAACATTGCTGGTTCTGGAACCTCTGATTCAGAAGTCGACTGACGTATGGAATCTCTAGAGTCCTCCTCTGCGCAAGTGTCAGGAACATCTTCCCAGTAATCAGCTGAGGGACTGAAGGGTATGAATTCAGTAGCCTCCGGATTCAGCGTTGCATCTGGGGTATCCCCTCCATTTGGGAGATCTATGGCGGACGTTCCCAGAGTCGAGGGAGGCCACAGCCAGTCCAGTTCTCCACCTTCTTCTGTACTCAATTGGGAGGCCTCCCCATCTTTGGCTCGAGAGGTCTGGGACCGAGTGTTCGGCCTAGGAATATCCAGGATAGAGGCCGGTTCAGGGGAGTCTCTCACGGGAGGTATTCTGACTGCCTCAGCAAGTGGGAGCAGGTGGTTCCGATGCCACGTCTTCAGTGGACCCACCTTTCCTTCTGGCTTTAGTTTGTAGACAGGCAAACCGGGCAACTTCCTACAGACAACATAGGGCTCAGATCTCCACCTGTCGGCAAGCTTGTGTTTTCCAGGGACCCCCAGATTGCGTAGCAGTACTCGGTCCCCGGGCTGCAGATCTTGCACTCGAACCTTCAGATCAAAATTTCTCTTGTTGCGGGCCCCCCTTTGATCCGAAGCCGCCTGGGCTTGTTCATAGGCCACCTGCAAGCTACGTCTAAGTCTGTCCACGTATCTCTTGTGGGATGTAGCTGAGGTATTGTCTATAGAAGTGCCAAAGGCCAGGTCCACAGGTAGCCTTGCTTCTCTCCCAAACATAAGTCGATAAGGGGAGTAGCCAGTGGCGTCACTTGTGGTACAGTTATAGGCATGTACTAGGGCTGATATGTGCTGACTCCAGTGTTGCTTCTTCTCTGTTTCTAAGGTTCCCAACATGTTGAGCAGGGTCCGGTTAAATCTCTCCGGCTGAGCATCTCCTTGTGGGTGGTAAGGCGTGGTTCTGGTCTTCTTTATTCCTAATGAATCCAAAAGTCTTCGGATCAACCGACTCTCAAAGTCCCTTCCTTGATCTGAGTGGAGTCTCTGTGGTAGTCCGTAATGGACAAAATACTTCTCCATAAGTATCTTGGCCACGGTGGATGCCTTCTGGTCTTTGGTTGGGAAAGCTTGAGCATAGCGGGTGAAATGGTCGGTTATTACCAGAACATTCCCCAATCCACTCAGGTCGGGTTCGAGGCAGAGAAAGTCAATGCATACCAGATCCATTGGGCCTTGACTCTGTAAGTGGCCCATTGGGGCAGCTTGATGGGGTAGGGTCTTTCTCTGAATGCATCGTGCACAGGAATGGCAATACTCCTCTACTTCTGCCCTCATGCAGGGCCAATAGAACCGATTTCTGACAAGCTGGAAGGTCCTTTCTGCCCCTAGGTGACCATGATGGTCATGCAGGGCAATTAGTACAGTCTCTCGGTGCTTCTCTGGAAGAAATAACTGCCACTTATCTTCTGAGTCATCAGAGGGGCCCCTTCGGTAGACCACTCCCTGATGTACCTGTAGCCTGTCCAATTCCTTCCTCAACAGGCGAGCCTCCTTTGAGGGGTGATGTAGGAATTTGTTGGGATCCTGATTCTCCAGGGCTTCGAGGACCAATCTCCCCATGGGGTCTTCCAATTGGTCACACCTCAACTCCTTCTTGGACAGTCTCGGTAGGTTGTCTTCCTCCAGTTGAGTTACCCCACAATAGTGTTTGGGAACTCCTACCATGGTAACCCCTATTTCTTCTGCTCTGGAGCCTCCTCTGGCTTGGAATTCAGCCCCTTGACAAAGGGCCCGCACCCCGTCCGGTGCCACTTGGGTCCAATCTTCCCAGTCATTTGTCGTGGCATGAGACCTCCGGGACAGGGCATCTGCATCCCTATTTCCGGCTCCTGGTCTGTACTTCAGACTGAAGTTGAATCCAGACAATGCGGCCAACCACCTGTGTCCGGTGGCATCTAGTTTCGCGGTGGTGAAGAGGTAGGTCAGGGGGTTGTTGTCTGTCTTCACAGTAAACTCTGCCCCATACAAGTAGTCTTTTAGCTTGTCTACTACCGCCCATTTGAGGGCCAGGAATTCCAGCTTATGAGTGGGGTAATTCTTTTCTGAGGGGGTCAGGCTCCTGCTCACATAGGCCACTGGTCGCAGTTGTCCTTCATGTTCTTGGTAGAGTACACCACCTAGACCCTCATGGCTGGCATCCACATGTAATTCATAAGGTCTGGTAGGGTCGGCGTAGGCCAGGACTGGGGCAGTGGTTAAGCTCCTCTTCAGAGCATGAAAGGCCTCTTCACACCTTGGGTTCCACTGATCTTGAACTGACTCACCAGGCCTCCTGGGCCCTGAGTCATCCTCTTCCCCTTCTGCCTTTAGCAATTCATTCAACAGGCGGGCAATCCGAGCAAACCCCTCCACAAACCTCCTATAATAGGAGCAGAACCCCAGGAAGGATCTGAGCTCTTTTACTGTGGTGGGTCGTGGCCAGGAAGTGACTGCTTCCAACTTCTCAGGATCTGTGGCCACCCCTTCTTCAGACACTATGTGCCCCAGATAGTTCACAGAAGACTGGTAGAACCGACACTTCTCGGGGGAAAGCTTAAGTCCCTCTTCGCTGAGTCTTCTCAATACTTTCTCCAACCTGGCTTCATGTTCTTCCAAGGTTCTTCCAAAGACAATGACATCATCCAAGTACACAAGGACTTCTATAAGATTCATGTCTCCAACAGTCTTCTCCATAAGGCGTTGAAAGGTAGCAGGAGCTCCAGACAGACCCTGAGGCATCCTATTGAATTCGAAGAATCCCACCGGGGTTATGAAGGCTGTCTTCTCCCTGTCTTCTGGATGCATAGGGATTTGATAGTACCCACTCTTGAGTTCCATCACACTGAACCATTTGGCTCCAGACAAACTTTGTAGGGCATCTTCTATCCTTGGCGTGGTGTATTGGTCAGGGATGGTTCTCCTGTTGAGAGTCCTGTAATCGATACAAAGCCTCAACGACCCATTCTTCTTTCTGACCACCACGATTGGGGAGGCATAGGGACTTCTAGACTCCCGGATCACACCAGTCTTCTTTAGTTCTACAAGTTGTTCCCTCAGATCCTCCAGATCTGCCAGGGGGACCCGCCTGACCCTCTCTCGGAAGGGCTTATCTTCTTGGAGGCGGATCCGATGGGTGGCACTTCTTGCACACCCCACATCGAATTCATCTTCGGAAAAGATCTTCTCCCACCTGGTCAGCTGGGCCTTGGCTCTTTCTTTCCAAGCCCTGGGTAGGTTCGGGTTTTCCACGGACAGTTTCTCCCAAACATCTCCTCCGTCACCCGTCCCCTTGACTTCGGACCAAGTGACCGGAGCAGCAGGGCTCACCTGACCAAGCAACACTCTGGCAGGGATCTCCATGGGTCCTCCCGTAGTGTTCCTAACACTCACCGGAACTCTGCCATGGGCCTTCTTCAGGGCCTTGAACGGAATCACTTCTGGTATCACTTCCAGGCCTGAGGACTCTTCCCTTGGGTCTGATTCCAGCATGACAAAGGGGCCAGGTTGTTCCCACGAAAGCTTCACAGTGGCCCTAAGACAGGTTACTTCTCCGGGCTGTAGCACTACTCCTTCTCTGCCAAGTCTCCACACCTTCCCTATCCCCTCTCCCGGGGTCTTCTGCCCTAAGACCAGTCGTTGGTAGGCCGTCTTTAGCATGGGATGGATTTTGGTGGCTGAATGGTTTCTCTCTTTCACTAGAGGGGTCAGGAGTCTCCTGACTAGATCCGTGTTTGTCCCAATGATCAGGGAAATCTTGCTGGCTCCAGGCGGCCGGGGACACACAACTGCCAGGGTGTCAAACACTTCAGCCTTCCCAGCCACGGATGGGTCGAAAGTCATCTTTATGGGCAGGTACCCATCATAAGGGAAACTCTGGGTTTCAAGTCCCCATATCTCCAGCTCTTCTATCTTCTGGATAGGCAGATGACTCAAGTGCCTATCATAGAAGTCCCGGTATAGTAAAGTCACCTGTGCTCCGGTGTCCAAAAGAGCTTTAGTATAGACTCCTTCCACTTGAATGGGCACAGTAGGAGACGGGCCCACCAGTTCCTTTGGGTATGGCTGGACTGGGGTCACCTCTTTTTTTTGGCTTTCGACCCTTGCCCTGCTCCTTTTGGACTTTAATTTTTCCTGAGCCTGGCATGCATTGACTTTCTCCCTCTCAATGGGGGCACAAACCCGCTGAGGGATGTTATTGTTCCTTTTAGGTGGATGTTCCTTCTTTGGGGTGCTGTACTTCCACTGAGGGGTCTTGCCCCCTCCCTCTGGGGTACATCTTGGTGGGGGTGTACTATACCTCCTCCTAGGAGTTTTGTCTCCTCCATTCTTGGCCTTTTTTTTTAGTTTGGAGCGCACTGAAGATGATGGGCACCCGGTTGACTCCTTCACCGGGGCCCTTTGGAGTTTCCCGCCGGCTTGCAATTATCTGTTCTCTTCTTCTTTGGGCTGGAGCATACGTTAGCAAAGTGGCCACTCCCTCCGCAGTTATAGCAAATCACCGCTTCTCGGTCCTGTAGGGAGGCGGGTGCTGAGGTGTTCGGGAACAACTCCTTTCTTGGGCTTGGTTTCTCTCGTCTTCTCTGATCTTTCTCCATCAAAGAGGTCAGCATCTCCAACACTTGGGCCATTTGCGATTTCAGAGTGTCAACCTCCGCATCTCTTTCTGGGCTCTTGACCGAATGGACCAACACTGGTACAGGTGTGACATTCGCCTTGGCCACCTGCTGATCTTCCTGCAGCGCCTCTTCGTCCCTAATAATTTTTATTAGATCAGAGTAGGTTAGTGACATTCCTCCTCCTGAGGTTTTCAGGTGCAGCCAGACCGGGTCTGAGCGCCGCGCTCCCCTCATGATCTGCTTCATGCGTGCTTCATCTGCATCTTTGGGCAGCATTCCCTTCTTCAGTACAATCTTGCATAACTGCCTGTTCAGCCTTCTAACATATTCTGACAGTTTCTCATTCGGCTGCTGGAGAGTGTGTTCAATTTGATAAATCATCTCTGACACCTTCTCCAGCTGACCAAACTCTTCCTGCAGCATGGCCAGGCAATCTTGAGCTGTACAGTTTTCATTTCCAAACCGGAATCTCTTCACCGCTTCTGCCGCGGCACCTTTCAGACTTTCTAAGACTCGCTGTCTCTTCTGTGCCTCAGGCACCTCCCATGCTTCTACTGCCTGCAATGCCTGTTCCACCCAAGTGCCAAAATCTTCCTCCCCCGCAGGGACGGGGAGCTTCCCTGAGAAGGTGCTAAGCTTCCGGTAACCGGCCTCCACATGCACCGTACTGCTTTTCTGGCACTTAATTACAAGGTCTCCTAGAGCATTCAACAATTCAGGCCCTATAGCGGCCAGCGGTGATCCCGGGCTTAATAGTTCCTTAAGCTTTTCTGCTTTAGGGGATAGTGGTGGAGATAATTGTGGGAGTGATGGCTTTGGTGTCTGAAACCATTCTTCCTTCACTGGCAGCGTATGTATCAAGTGATAGATCTGATTATCTATGGCTTGTATACTCTGACTTTTAAAATGCTCTGGGATTTCGTTTTTCCATTCTACCAGTGCGTATGTAAACGAGATCACTGGATCTGGCCTAAAATCCATCACCCATGCTTTGTGGCTCGGAGACAGTAACAATACGAGCTGTTTTATCTCCTCTTCCTTCCATCTTTCCCCCGGGAGTACAATGACTACCGCCGCGGTTGGATCGGCGCCAATCGCTGCGCACCACTGTGACATTGCCAGCGGGTCCATGCTGGTACTTCTGACCGGCTTGATTGCAGCGTGCAACGTACAAGGATCCCGGACTCGAGCCCCCACATGTAGCGCTACCCCCAGTTAAGAGAGCCGCTGATATTGATTTGGGCCCTGCAGTGCACCGCTGTCAACCCCCGGCAATCGGCTCTAACCTCCCGTGGCACAGCTGGTGATAGAGAGATAGGACCGCGTGATCGCAACTGTTGGTGACGCAGTCCTATAACAAACATACACAGAATATACTTTAAAACTCCTATTAAAGTAAGCGGAACTGACACCAAATGTACTTTACCCAGATATTTTACTGAGGCTAATGGGCAAGTAATAAACAACAGTATAACAAGTTGCAGATCCCTGCAATAAACAGTAATAAAGATAAACAGAGTAATCAGAATAATAAAGTATTGCTATGCAACTCTAGCGCTGCCCTTTTACAGCTACTTCCCCTCATGGGTAGACTAACACCCAGCAATGTCTACCTATGCAGTCAGGCCTGACTGATCTAAATGGAAGTTCAGTGAAACAATATTCGCTAGCAATCTCTCGGTGGTGCACTTGAAGAACAACTTTGTAATCCCAACGAATAGTAAAGATAAAGTATCTGTCTTTAAACAGCTCTCACCACCTGGACAAGTCCAAGTCCCTTTCCTCCATCGATTCGTCTAGGAACAGGAATCCACCGACATCCAAGTCTTCAATCCTTCTGGTGTACTGCAGCAAGGAGGATTAGATGTCTCTAAGGCTCTGCTAGGCTGGCAGAGGGCTCTTTGGAAAGGAGCACACGGCCCGGGCTTCAGGCCTTGTGCACACAGCAGTTCAGCACAGACATCCTCTTGCTAGGAGAGGGGGGTCCAAAGAGGCCGACCAAAACTCTGCATCCCCTTTATAAAGTCTGCCCCAGCAGTCTCTGTTCTGGAGCAATGCACCCTGGGTGCTGCAAGATGTACTGGGAGATGTAGTCTCTCTCTCCTCTGCTTTCACTTCCATAATGTCTCTTTACTTCCTCCCGACTCACCTCTCACCTGGAACTTCTTGTCTCTCTGCATTAAAGGGGAACACCCCGCTACACTTGTATGTGAGCTTTTAGCATGTAGACAACATTAAAGTAATGAAACATGCAATGGGGTGTGGGATGATTTGATCAAAGTGGTTTCAACTGGATAATACTGTATATTAGCTTTACCTATATATAGCTTGCAGCTTTGAAGCAGTTTGCAGAGCCATGGCTGCAGCTCTCAACACTCTCTGATGTTTTTTGAGCTCACTTGTCTCACTGGGAGGCCCGGGATTCGATCTGGTTCCTCATGCCGCTGGCCATAGTGGTGAACAGATCCCCCCCCCCCTCCCATGTGAATGAGTATGCCTATGAGTATGTAATACCCCTACTCAATCACCAAAAAAAGTGACCTGGTGGCCCCATTCCTTACTTATTTAAAGTGGAACTTCAGTCATTTTTTCATCTTTCCATCTATTAAATCTTCTGCCCTTGTTGTTTTAACTTTGGACAGTAAAACACTTTTTTTCTGCCATAAATGCCTTATACAGCCCACTTCCTGTTTCTTGTCTGAAAAACAGCCTAGGCGTATGACATCATGCACAGAGAGTTTGCCAGGAAGGGAGGAGGGATGAGTCATAAGAGGGCCAATGACCCTCCCTTTCCTGAACTGCCGGGCTGCATGCTCCGATAAGGGTCTGGTATGGATTTGGGGGGGGACACGCCATTTTCTTTTTTATTTTGGCATGGGGTTACCCTCCAAATCCATACCAGATCCAAAGGGCCTGCTATGGATTTGGGGGGACTCCATACCAATTTTTTACGATTTTTTTTGACTGCGATTCTTTTTTTTATATTCAGCTGTCAGCAGGGAACCCCGTTGATGACGATTCGGTTGTTAAGGACACGGTGGCTGGCTTCCCAGCCCACTCTTTAGCAACCAGCTATTCTCAGTGTGTTATGCCTCATGCACACGATTGTTTTTCATGCTGTTAAAAATGCCATTTTTAAAAATGGCCATTAAAACCGATCGTGTGTATGCTCCAGAGCATTTTTAACAACGTGAAAAACGGGCATTAAAAATTTCGAACATGCTCTATTTTTTCACGTCGTTTTCATGTCGTTTTTTTTAACGACGTGAAAAACGATAGTGTGTATGCTTTCACGAGGTGAAAAAAAACGCGCATGCTCAGAATCAAGTATGAGATGGGAGCGCTCGTTCTGGTAAAACTAGCGTTCGTAATGGAGATAGCACATTCGTCACGCTGTAACAGACTGAAAAGCACGAGGCTGAAAAGTGCGAATCGTCGCTCAACAAACTTTACTAACATGAAGGGTGGCGCCATCCGAACGGAACTTCCCCTTTATAGTGCCGTCGTACGTGTTGTACGTCACTGCGCTTTGCTTGAACGTTTTTTAAAATGATCGTGTGTACGCAAGACAGGCTTGAGAGGAAACATGAAAAAAAAGACGAGAAAAACGTCGGTTTAAAAAATGGCATGAAAAACGATTGTGTGTATGCCGAATTAAAGAGAAAAAAACCTAAGACACAACACGCAAAACGCATCAAAAACGCAACACTTGCTTTTTTGGTGCGACTCCATTGAAGTCTATTACATGCAAAATGCAATCTGCTGCGGGAAAAAAGTCCCTGACGTTTTCCAAGAAACGCAGCACAGCAAAACGCATAACTGTGACCTACATCCATTGGAAATCATGTTAAATGGACTGTAGTGCGTTTCTCCAAAGTGCACTAAAAACACATAGGTGTGAACATAGGGTCACTAAAGCTGGAGAGTGCAAAATCTAGTCCAGTTCTGCATAGAAACCAATCAGCTTCCAGGTTTATTGTCAAAGCCTAATTGAACAAGCTGAAGTTAGAAGCTGATTAGCTACCATGCACAGCTCCGCCCGATTCTGTGGGCACCAGTTTTAGTAAATCGACCCCAAAGTGTCCCAAAAGGCCTGCTCTTCAAGTGGTTAGAATAATGGATGTTTGGAATGGACTTCCAGCTTAGGTATCAAGGGGAAGTAAATTTAAACATGCTTAGGAAAAGCATCGGTATAGCGTCAAACAAGGAAAAGGAAAAACATCAGACTCTAGAAAACAATGGGTCTTTTTCTGCCATCAGTCTTTTATAAGACTCTTTATTTGTTTTAATGTGTTACTAAACCCACAACAGTAAAATCAGTCTGTACAGCATCTCACAAAAGTGAGTACACCCCTCACATTTTTGTAAATATTTTATTATATCTTTCATGTGACAGCACTGAATAAATTACACTTACATTGCTACATTGTAAATTAGTGAGTGTACAGCTTGTATAACAGTGTAAATTTGCTGTCCCCTCAAAGTAACTCAACACACAGCCATTAATATCTAAACCGCCGGCAACAAAAGTGAGTACACCCCTAAGTGAAAATGTCTAAATTGGGCCCAATTAGCCAATTAGCCAACAGTACAGGTTCCACTCAGAACAGGCCTCACTATGGTCAGCCTAAGAATTTGAGTGCATGTGCTCAGCATCATATACATAGGTTGTCTTTGGGAAATAGACGTATGACTGCTGCCAGCATTTCTGCAGAGGTTGAAGGGGTGGGGGGTCAGCATGTCAGTGTTTAGACCATACGCCACACACTGCATCAAATTGGTCTGCATGGCTGTTGTCCCAGAAGGAAGCCTCTTCAAAAGATGGTGCACAAGAAAGCTTGCAAACAGTTAGTTGAAGACAAGCAGACTAAGGACATGGATTACTGGAACCATGTCCTGTGGTCTGATGAGACCAAGATAAACTTATTTGGTTCAGATGGTGTCAAGTGTGTGTGGCGGCAACCAAGTGAGTCAAGTGTGTCTTGCCTACAGTCAAGCATGGTGGTGGGAGTGTCATGATCTGGGGCTGCCAACTGCTGCCAGAACTGGGGAGCTACAGTTCATTGAGGGAACCATGAATGCCAACATGTACTGTGACATACTGAAGCAGAGCATGATCCCCTCCCTTCGGAGACTGGGCCACAGGGCAGTATTCCAACATGATAAAGACCCCAAACACACCTCCAAGACGACCACTGCTTTGCTAAAGGGTAAAGGTGATGGACTGGCCACGCATGTCTCCAGACCTAAACCCTATTAAGCATCTGTGGGGCATCCTCAAATGGAAGGTGGAGGAGCGCAAGGTCTCTAACATCCACCAGCTCTGTGATGTCGTTATGGAGGAGTGGAAAAGGACTCCAGTGGCAACCTGTGAAGCTCTGGTGAACTCCATGCCCAAGAGGGTTAAGGCAGTGCTGGAAAATAATGGTGGCCACACAAAATATTGACACTTTGAGCCCAATTGCGACATTGTCACTTAGGGGTGTGTTGCACATGCTCAAATTCACATTGTTATACAAGCTGTACACTTTACATTGTTTGGTTTTTGACATGTCTATCCCAATGTGTAATTTCTTCAGTGTTGTCACATGAAAAGATATAATAAATAATTGACAAAAATGTGAGGGGTGTACTCAATGTTGTGAGATACTGAATATGCAGTAAAGCATGCTTGTTATACTCACTGTGGAACCTAAGGGGTTAATCCTCTGCATTGTGTAAAAAGACTGTTTGCTCCTGTCTTCTCTGATTCTCTCCTTTTACGGTTCCTTATCCATCTCCTGATAGAACAGAGCCTTGGGGGTATGCTGCACATGCTCAGTTTGGTGTGTATTGCTAGATAGTTTTATTTTCTTGGGAGGGTGCATGTGATCAGTATTGCCAGATAGAAGGTCATGGGTCATGCAGCCTCATAGGACAGTCAGAGGAGAATGAAAACTCCTCCTACAAGCTTTAACCAGACAATAAGACTGCTATATACTGCTGATGAGAAAAGGTATTTAGCAGTTTAAATTTACTAAGATAATTGCATTTCCATGTTATGTGTACTGTGGGAGGCTAGATATAGTGAATGCAGGGTCCTGGGTTTAGTAACATTTTAACCACTTGCCGACTGTCTTACGGCGATATACTTGGGCAGAATGGCACGGCTGGGCAGATTAACATAAATATACGTTGCCCTTTAAGACGCGTGAGTTTGACTGCAGGTCCCGTGGATTCGATGTCCGCCGGGAGTCCCGCGATCATCTCACAGATAGGAAGAACGGGGAAATGCTAATGTAAACAAGCATTTCCCCATTCTTCCTAGTGACAAGGACACTGATCACAGCTCCCTGTGATCGGGAGCGGTGATCAGTGTTGTGTCACTCGTAGCCCATCCCCCCTACAGTTAGAACACATCCCTAGGACACAGTTAACCCCTTCAGTGCCCCCTACTGGTTAACCCCTTCACTGCCAGAGTCATTTTTACAGTAATCAGTGCATTTTTATAGCACTGATCGCTGTAAAAATGACAATGGTCCCAAAATGGCTTCAAAAGTGTCCGATGTGTCCGCCATAATGTCGCAGTCACGATAAAAATCGCAGATCGCCACCATTACTAGTAAAAAAAAAATATTAATAAAAATGCCATAAAACTATCCCCTATTTTGTAGACGCTATAACTTTTGCGCAAACCAATCAATAAACGCTTATTGCGATTTTTTTTTACCAAAAATATGTAGAAGAATACGTAGCGGCCTAAACTGAGGGAAATTTTTTTTTTTTATATATTTTCTGGGGATATTTATTATAGCAAAAAGTAAAAAATATAGAATTGTTTTAAAAATTGTCGCTCTATTTTAGTTTATAGCGCAAAAAATAAATACTGCAAGGGTAATCAAATACCACAAAAAGAAATCTCTATTTGTGGGAAAAAAAGGACGTCAATTTTTTTTGGGAGCCACGTTGCACGACCGCGCAATTGTCAGTTAAAGCGACGCAGTGCCGAATCGCAAAAAGTGCTCTGGTCTTTGGCCAGCCAAATGGTCCGGGACTTAAGTGGTTAAGTATTACTACTGTCATCTAAGCAAATGGTGGGTTGAAGGACAAGAAACAGGGTGAACAAGTGTTTCAAACCTTTAGTATTTTTGGAAAGTATTTTTATAAATGTTTCCAGCATATTTAACATAGAATTCTAGCTTCTGTTGTCTTATAAACCCTTTGTCCTGTAAGGTTAAGCTGCCTTTGATTAGTATGACCATTCATACTTAGAAAGTGATTGCCTAAAACTTGTGCTTTCTTTTTTAGATACGTCCTTCACTTCAGTGTTCCAGAATGCCTGTCAAGTAGTCTTTAGAAGGATTATGGGAAAGAGAGTCATCAGAAAACAAAGTGTTTTCAGAATTCCACTCTGTTGCTTTCAGACTGTTTCCATCAGGGCTCTTATTCATTTTGATTTATTTCCATCCATAAACAGACTAGCACTTTTCTATACTTCTATTGTTCTTCAAGAATGGGCCTTCTATTGGAGAAAAATGATGTCTCCGCGACCACCACTTTGCTCAATGCAGATCTTCATTAATCTGCAGCCACAGTACAAGCTTTTAGCAGCAAGCACTGTTGATGGGATTGAATTTGATACTGCATTATACTTGCAAGGCTTCTTACAATAGGCTGTCTTTTTTCTGTGTCTTTGCACAACTGGAGAGACCCAATTAAATAATTTGGTACAATAACAGAAAAGAAAAGAGTATGAGGGCTTGGAGTTCGACATGTGTACTCTTTTTTTCCCTGTATCTTGTTAATTCATTTTCTAGTAAACTCAAAAAATCAGCACAATATGTGATAAAAAGGCTCTTCCACAATATGGATTTTGATTTTAAATTCCCTCATTACACTTGTCTTAGAAATTCAATTTAAATGTGTAAAAATAAAATGTTACATTTTCACAAATTGTATGGAACCAATAGAGTACATTTTAAAAATCCACAGGTTCATGGTGGATTTATCGAATGAAAGTATTAAAGCAGCTTATTCTAGAAAATATAACACAAGCCCTAGGGTACCCATATATGGCTTACTATTTGAAAGTAAATATGACAAAATTGAAAAACACTTGTGGTAACTGAGCTGTATAGGAGCTGGAAACTGAGAAAAAACAAGCACTTTTATGCATTAGTGACCACTACTGTGAAGAGAGCATTTCAACTTTGATACCTTTGATTGATAAGTGAGCCTTCTCCTTTTGGCATATATCTGTCATGCATGAGTTATAAAATCAATGCAGATCCAGAAGGGCTAATTGCAGCTTTAATGTATGTGCAGGTACATTATTGATACCTTATTTAGAGAGCATGCTTAGGTTTTGGTCTAGCTTGATTTTAGTTACATGTTTTGCTCACTCGTCTGTACAGGTACTGCAATTGTAAAAAATAAGAAAATAGGAAAAATTAAAAAACTACTGACACCGTCCTCTGCCCTACTGATAAAGTCCATTGCTCTGCTAACTGACACCATCCACTGCTCTACTGACAATATACACATACACATGTGTGTTTGAGCTCTGGGGCACACACCCTAATGCAATAGGCTGTGCACACCTATGCAGCATGCTTTTTTCCAGGACTAAAAAGTATTGGCATCACTGGGACCTTTGCTGGCTTATATAGCACCTATAGGTCCTACAGGTCAAGCAAGCTCACTATTTAGCTGACACCATCCTCTGCCTTACTGACAAAGTCCATTGCTCTACTGACTAACACTGTCCACTGCCCTACTGACAATATGCACACACACACCCACACACACACACATGTGTATTTGAGCTCTAGGGTGCACATAGGGTGACCACATTTCCAAACTGCCATTCAGGGACACCCCCCCCCCCCCCCGAAAAGTTGATTTTTGACATCTTTTATTGCCAATTTTTGGGGCAGGGGCATATCATGAAATCAGCGGGCCCGTGTGCAAGATCAAAAGTGGGTCCTAGGCATCAAGAAGAACAACAATATGGTGCGCAAAGCGCGTTGTGGTGAACAGTGGACATGTCTTAAATTGCGCTAAATATTGGCTTAAAGGGGGTGTTGTTAAAGAGAGTCTGAGATGACTTATATAGTGCAGAATGTGGTAATGTTAAATAGGGAATGCAGAGTGTATAGTGGTGAGTAGTATGTACAGGAGAGGAGTGTGAAGTGTACGGAGGTGGGTAATATGTACAGGAGAGGAGTGCGGAGTGTATGGTGGGGGTAATATATACAGGAGAGGAGTGCGGCGTGTATGGCGGGGGGGTAACATGTACAGGAGAGGAGTGCGGAGTGTATGGTGGGGGTAATATGTACAGGAGAGGAGTGCGGAGTGTATGGTGGGGGTAATATGTACAGGAGAGGAGTGCTGAGTGTATGGAGGTGGGTAATATGTACAGGAGAAGAGTGCGGCATGTATGGAGGTGGGTAATATGTACAGGAGAGGAGTGCAGCGTGTATGGAGGGGTGTAATATGTACAGGAGAGGAGTGTGGAGTGTATGGTGGGGGTAATATGTACAGGAGAGCAGTGCGGCGTGTATGGCGGGGGGTAATATGTACAGGAGAGGAGTGCGGAGTGTATGGCGGGGGTAGTTAGTGGAGAGAGGAGGAAGAGGAGTGCAATACCACCTCCTGATAGTCTGTCAGCCACTACTATACCACCTTGGTGGTGGGGCACTCCTAAGGATGTAAGGGGGCACTCTGGAGGAAGTAAAGAGACACTCTGGAGGCACTAAGGGCGCACCCTGGAGGTTGTAATGGGGGATGAAAGGGGGCACTCTTGCGGTACTAACTTAGTCAGAGCCCCCTACATCCTCCGGGGTGCCCCCTTAGTGCCTCCTTACATCCTCTGTAGTGACCCCTTACATCCTCCTCCAGATTGCCCCCTTACATCCTCTTCCAGAGTGCCCCCTTAGTACTACTGTACTAAGGGGCACTCTGGAGAAAGTAAAGGGGCACTCTGGAGAAAGTAAGGGGAGGGAGTAAGGGACCACTCTGGAGGAAGTAAGGGGCACTCTGGAGGCACACAGATAGTACCTCCAGAGTGCCCCCTGCAGAGAGTCCTGAGGAGTGATGGCCATTAATCCATGCCAGGTGAATGTTAGGAAAAGAAGAGCATACCACCCACCTCATGGCTGCCCTATTCCACTACTGCTTGCTCTCTCCCTGTCACAGCCCTGACATAAGCCGGTCCAGCCTGTGGTGTATGTCCCCATGTTATCTGTACCTGAATTGCTGCAGTTCCTCTGGGGGATGCTGCACCCACTGCTGCTCAGGTCAGGGCGGTGAGGTCTTATCCCACTCCCTCCTGGGCTGGGATGAGCTGTGTACAGAGTGCAGGGTTCTGGGATGAGCTGTGTACAGAATGCAGGGTTTCTAGGATGAACTGTGTACCAAAGGGCAGGATTCTGGGATGAGCTATGTACAGAGTGTAGGGTTTTGGGATGAGCTATATAAAGGGTCCACGGTTCTGAGATGAGCTATATAAAGGGTCCACGGTTCTGAGATGAGCTATATACAGGGTTCTGGGATGAGCTATATACAGGGTGCAGGGTTCTGGGATGAGCTATATACAGGGTGCAGGGTTCTGGGATGAGCTATATACAGGGTGCAGGATTCTGAGGTGAGCTTTATAAAGGGCGCAGGGTACTGGGATGAGCTATATACATGATGCAGCAGAGGCGTAATTAGAACCTTCCGGGCCCTGGTGCAAGAAACCATGAAGGGCCCCCAACCTCCGGCCTGGGCCATTCCCTTCGAGCCCAGAAAGGGGGCAGTATAATGTAAAATGGGAGGGGTGGCAGTGGAGGGCAGTATAATGGAAAGGGGGCAGTATTATGGGAGGGAGTGGTAGCGGAGGGCAGTATGATGGGAGGAGGGGCAGTGGGGGGCAGTATGGGGGGACTGTACAGCATGACTGGAGGGGGGCAGTGTATGGGAGGTAGCAGAGTATAATGGGGGGGTAGTGGAGGGCAGTATAACGTAAATGGGAGGGATGGCAGTGGAGGACAGTATAATGGGAGGGGGGTAGTGGAGGGCAGTATAATGTAAATGGGAGGGGTGGCAGTGGAGAGCAGTATAATGGGAGGGGGCAGTATGATGGGAGGGGGTGGTAGCGGAGGGCAGTATAAAGAGGGGGGTTAGTGGAGGGCAGTATAATAGGAGGGGTGGCAGTGGAGGGCAGTATAATAAGAGGGGTGGCAGAGGAGGGCAGTATAATGGGAGGGGGCAGTATGATGGGAGGGGGTGATACTGGAGAGCAGTATAACAGGGGGATTAGTGGAGGGCAGTATAATAGGAGGGGTGGCAGTGGAGGGCAGTATAATAGGAGGGGAGGCAGTGGAGGGCAGTAAAATGGGAGGGGGTGGTAGTGGAGGGCAGTATAATGGGGGGTTAGTGGAGGGCAGTATAATGGGAGGGGTGGCAGTGGAGGGCAGTATAATAGGAGGGGTGGCAGTGGAGGACAGTAAAATGGGAGGGGGCAGTGAAGGGCAGTATAATGGGAGGGGGCAGTATGATGGAAGGGGGTGGTAGTGGAGGGCAGTATAATGGGGGGGCAGTATAATGTAAATGGGATGGGTGGCAGTGGAGAGCAGTATAACGGGAGGGGGGCAGTATAATGTAAAATGGGAGGGGTGGCAGTGGAGGGCAGTATAATGGTAGGGGGCAGTATTATGGGAGGGGGTGGTAGCGGAGGGCAGTATGATGGGAGGGGGGGCAGTGGAGGGCAGTATAATGGGAGGGGTGGTAGTGGAGGGCAGTATAATGGGAGGGGGTAGTGGAGGGCAGTATGATGGAAGGGGCGGTAGTGGAGGGAAGTATGATGGGAGGGGTGGTAGTGGAGGGCAGTATAATGGGAGGGGGTTAGTGGAGGGCAGTATGATGGGAGGGGTGGTAGTGGAGGGCAGTATGATGGGAGGGGTGGTAGTGGAGGGCAGTATGATGGGAGGGGTGGTAGTGGAGGGCAGTATGATGGGGCGGGGGTTAGTTTAGGGCAGTATAATAGGAGGGGTGGCAGTAGAGGGCGGTATAATGGCAGGGGGGCAGTATGATGGGAGGGGGTGGTAGTGGAGGGCAGTATAATAGGGGGAGTAATTGGTGGGCAGTATAATAGGAGGGGTGGCAGTGGAGGGCAGTATAATAGGAGGGGTGGCAGTGGAGGGCAGTATGTTGGGAGGGGGTGGTAGTGGTAGTGGAGAGCAGTATAATGTACAGCATGACTAGAGTCTGGAGGGGGGCAGTGTATGGGAGGGAGCAGAGTTACCATGAGCTACTCAGAGTTAGGGCAGTGCAGGGAGCATTTCGCCTACCTTTCTTCCAGTGCAGGAACAGCCATCAGGTAAGAGCCGGAGTCGGGGGGCGAACTCGGGGGTGGAGATTAGGCGTGAGGACGCCGAGGAGGAATCCTCCTCCGGCTCGCTCGGAATCCTGGGGCTCCACTCTCCTCCTCGTCATGACGTCACTGGTTGTTAGACGCTAGTCGGGCCATGCCTAGCAACCAGTTGTTTTGGCAGTGAGCCAGGCAGCGTCTGGGGGTGAAATGAAGCGGTCTCGGACAGAACTAGTACAGCGGGCAGTGAGGGACAGTGGCAATGCGGTGGCAATTTTTAGGGGACATCAGATCGGCCAAGGGGGCAATTCAGGGACACTTTATTGTCCCGGAATGAAGGTCCCCAGGACCAGGGACAAAGATGTCAATTACGGGATAATCCCGGGCAATCTGGGACATGTGGGCACCCTAGGGCAGTGTATGGGAGGGAGCAGAGTTACCATGAGCTACTCAGAGTTACGGCAGTGCAGGGAGCATGGAGCCTACCTTTCTTCCAGTGCAGGAACAGCCATCAGGTAAGAGCCGGAGTCGGGGGCGGAGTCGGGGGTGGAGCTTAGGCGCGAGGACGCCGAGGAGGAATCCTCCTCCGGCTCGCTCGGAATCCTGGGGCTCCACTCTCCTCCTTGTCATGACATCACTGGTTGTTAGACGGTAGTCGGGCCATGCCTAGCAACCAGTTGTTTTGGCAGTGAGCCAGGCAGCGTCTGGGGGTGAAATGAAGCAGTCTCGGACAGAACTAGCACAGCGGGCAGTGCGGGACAATGGTAATGTGGTGGCAATTTTTAGGGGGCATCAGATCAGCCAAGGGGGCAATTCAGGGACACTTTATTGTCCCGGAATGAAGGTGCCCGGGACCAGGGACAAAGATGTCAATTACGGGATAATCCCGGGCAATCCGGGACACGTGGGCACCCTAGGTGCACACCCTAATGTAATAGGATGTGCACACCTATGAAGCATGCTTTTATTTCCAGGACTGAGAAGTATTGGCATAACTGGGAACTTTTCTGGCTTATATAGCACCTATAGTTTCTACAGGTCAAGCAAGCTCACTATTTAGCTGTGCTCAGACCAGCACCTGTGTGTGAGCATTAGACCCATTTCTTAGCTCCAGGCTCAAATCCATTTTATTTCCTGTATTCCTGTTTCTCTATTCATTTTTGAATACACTTGTCTGCCACCTGCAATGACTTTTCATTCTGTTTCTGATATTTCCTGTTAACTGTGTACTATGCTCTGATTTTATTTATGGTCAGATGCCATCTGCACAGTGGGGTCTGGGGGACACATCCTGAAAACCCACCCGAAAAGTCCATAACTCCAAGGAAGACCGAATGAAAATGGAAACACTGCTGGAGGGCTTAGTTCTAAGGTATTTCATAATGTTCCTAGTATGCTATGCATACCAGCACAATATGCCATTGCCATTGACAAAAAAAATGTGATTTACTATCGCTTTAATTATTATTTCATGTTCTCTTTCATTGGGTTCCTTGAGTGAGACACACAACTTACAACTTGAAATGCCAATGTATACCTTTTCCATTATGTAATAAATACCATCCACTGGGATTTAGCTGAGGCCAAATAAAAAATCTTGTTTATATCAGAGAACCATGTACGGATAACATCAAGAAAATTAATTGTTACCATCACTAGGCATGAGCTTCGGATTTGGATCTACCATGCCCAGGTCACTCACAGATCACTGAACTAAACTGACAGATTTCTCCAGTTCACCCACCAGTCAAGATATTCAATGGCTGCAGCCAGAAGTTTTTCATTTATTCATTTATTTCATAAGGACCCTTATTCAGGATTGAAACCTGGCTTGCTAGGATAGAAAGGGGCAGCGAGCATGCAACCCTCCCCCTGAAACATACAAGGCCACATACCCTCAACATTTGAAGGGGACATCCTTGACATGTTGATGGGGACAAGGATGTCATTCACACATCCCAGGCACTGTACATGCTGGGGTCTGTGTGGAGGACTTATCAGACTCCATAAAAATTTTAACAACGTTCAGCTTTGCTACACTTTATAAGGGTTCAAATTCTATGCTTGTTTTTTGCTGATTTTTTTAAGTGTTCAGTGAACATCCAGAGAATTGACCTTACCCTGGTTTGCCCGCCGCTAGCATAACTTCTGCCAGGCAGTGCTTTAGTTGGCAGTTTAATCTGGCAAGAAAGCCATTCATTATTTTGCCCACATCCCAACACTCCTCCTTATTATGATTATCATCAAAATCCCAACCCTCCTCTTTACTGTCAGGATCCAGTGCTCCTACAATTTTTTATATTCCTTCTCTGACCCCTGCTGCGTTATGGAATTCCACATGCTGGTGAAGGGCAGTGTTGGCCGCTGCTGTATGACCTTCTGAGCAAAATATTGGCAAGTGAGTTTTTGGCAAATAGCCAAAGATCTTTTGGCAATTGTAGTGCTCAATATAGTTCATTTATTGGATGCACACTTGAGTTAAAAGATAACTGTAGGATGAAAATTATGTAGTTAAAATCAAACAAAATAAGACTCATTCTCATGGTTGAAGTACTCCGAAATATATTATAAGCGATACCACCACACTTCCTGATGACAAGGGGTTAACATCAATGAGTATACTCTATAGTCCCGATCATAACCGGATGGCTGGATGGCTCAATACGCAGAAAAAAACAGAGTGAAGAGACACAGCTCTCTGAAATACAGCTGCTCGTTAGTGTCAGGTGTAAAACTCACTGTGCTGCGGGAGGTGTACATGAGGTGGGCTTTGCTGCTGTACAGTACTTTCTATGTAAGAATACCTTATGAGGTGGGCATTTCTGCTGTACAGTACTTTCTAAGTAAGAATGGTGAGATGAATTCTAAACAATCAGAAGGGGGTGGGGGGGTGGAGACCAGAGCGGAGACCAGAGCGCAGAGGGGGCGGAGCGCGAGGCGGGGGCGGAGACCAGAGCGGAGACCAGATCGCAGATGGGGCAGAGAGCGAGGCGGGGGCGGAGACCAGAGCGGAGAGGGGGCAGAGGGTGAGGCGGAGAGCAGAGCGTGTCTTCAGGCGGGTAAGTAAAATTTCATTGTGACATGCACACAGATTTGTTTTCCTTCCACCCTTGTGATCCAATGGTTGCTTGCCTTGCCTGTCTTTCTGCTGGTCAAATGCTGGTCAAATGCTCCTGAAGCCCTCGATACTTTTGATGAGAGGGGGCGGAGAGCGGGGTGACATGACATGCACACAGACTTCTTTTCCTTCCTCCCTTGTTTTGATCCAATGGTTGCCTTGCCTGTCTTTCTGCTGGTCACCCTGCTATTTTGCTCGATGTGCTCCCCCTGACTCTCCTGCCCGTTTGTTTTTCGATGCTGGAGGGGAGGGAGTTTTTTAATAAGACATTAACCACTGAGAATGGCCCAGGGGGAGGGGAGAGCTGGGGGTGGGCTGCCTTTCTCTGATGAATAAGAGAACTAACTAACTCTTCAGGAGGGCAGGATGTGAGCTCACCTTGGGCGGGGGGGGGGGGGTCCGCCTTCTTCCCTGGAATCACATGAAATGTTTTCACTATCTGTAAAGGAACATTCTTCCCACTGACCACCAATGTAAGAGGCATTCTTCCCACTGACCACCAATGTAAGGATATCATTAGTCTGTATTGTGGTTTGAAAACTGTCACATGACATTAAAAAAAAAGTATTGGTAATCGGTATCGGCGAGTACATGAAAAAAAGTATCGGTACTTGTACTCGGTCCTAAAAAAGTGGTATCGGGACAACCCTAGTAGTTGTATTGACGATGTCCTATTGATTTGGAGCTGTGGTCCAAACCTTTTTTCAGCTTTTGTTGTCTATTGTAATGATAATTTATTGGGATTATCATATACACATGAGATAGACCAGAGGGAGCTAGTGTTCCTTGATCTGGTTCTATCTCATGATAAAGATACCATCTCATCACTAGTAACCACAACAAGCCAACATCTGGTAATTCCTACCTTCATTACACCAGTTGCCACCATCCCACGTGGAAGACAAATATCCCTAATGGCCAATTCCACAGATTGCGAAGGAATTGTACCAAAACAGAAGACTATATGGTACAGGGACAATATATGCAAAAAAAAGTTTGATGAAAAAAGGATACCCAAGGGATTTAGTGATGAATGCTCTTTTGTCCAATAAGATACAACCATCTAAAAATAACAATATAAATAATAACCCTTCTGATATGGTAAACACGGTTAGATTCGTGCCAACATTTAATACGAAATATAGAGTTATCTCCAAAATAATATATAAACACTATGATAGTCTAAAACTTGATCATATTCTGGCCCCTATACTTCCTCCCAAGCCACAAGTGACCTTTAGATGTTTGCGTACTATTAAAAATATTATTGCTCCCAGTAAGCTAACAAAACCTAATAGTGGACCCCTGTTTTATATCAGAACCTATTTTGACAATAGGACTGGCATCTTCCAATGTCGATCAACACCTCATGGCCATTCAGAAACAGTTACCAATGGAGGCAAGTCCTTTCAGATTAAACAATTTATTACGTGCGCCACTGAGTTTGTTACAGGTGGCTGCATTCACTGACATATATATGCATACTAGGCCAGATGCATGAGGACATACTGTTCCACATGGAGAGAAACTTATTCCAATGTGGGTTTGTTTGTTCAACGGTATGTGGTTGTTCATCTGGCGAGTATACTATTGGGGTTATATCTTTTACTTCCATTTTTTACTTATTACACTTATTTATATATATATTTTTAACATTTATTGTACATTCATATTTGTATATATACAATTTTAAATGTGATATATGGGTTCAATAATTATTCATGTGGACCAATAAGGGGGGTCCTATTGTACATTTTAGAGTTCACAGTTAGTGGCATTTTATTATTTTACCATTTATCATCCACCTTTTGCATTATTCATATATATATATATATATATATATATATATATATATATATATATATACATGTTTATACGTATTTATTTTAACATCTCATATTGCTAACCTTTTTGCATCTAAATTTGCATTTTTGTGCTGTTTTTGTGTATGCATCTATCATTGTATTTGTATGGTGTACACAGGGGGTTAACATCATGAGAACTGATAGCCTACCCCACCCAAACTGATAGCCTACCCCACCCACATTTATATGCCTATATAATCCTCTGCTGCTGTCGGCTCCCGTGACTTTGACAAAGCGCAGGGCGTGAAACATGTAAGTCACGGTCACCACAGCAACAACGAGCCTGCGATCCGCCCATCACCCGGGTACTCTTTTCTTCCGGCCCTGACCTTTACTTCCGGTTTTTGGAATTAGTGCACGTCACTCAGAGTGCCATCCAGGACGCCAGGTTGTAGCTCGCTACACCAGTCTGTTGACTGTCAACATCCAGCAGCGTGGACTACAGTACACCTCCCGCAGCACAGTGAGTTTTACACCTGACACGTCACTCAGAGTGCCATCCAGGATGCCAGGTTGTAGCTCGCTACACCAGTCTGCTTGACTGTCAACATCCAACAGTGCAGACTACAGTACACCTCCCGCAGCACAGTGAGTTTTACACCTGACACTAACCAGCAGCTGTATTTCAGAGAGCTGTGTCTCTTCACTCTGTTTTTTTCTGTGTATTGAGCCATCCAGCCATCCGGTTATGATCGGGACTATGGAGTATACTCATTGATGTTAACCCCTTGTCATCCGGAAGTGTGGTGGTATCGCTTATATTACATTTCGGAGTACTTCAACCATGAGAATGAGTTTTATTTTGTTTGATTTTAACTACATAATTTTCATCTGACAGTTGTCTTTTAACTCAAGTGTGCATCCAATAAATGAACTATATTGAGCACTACAATTGCCAAAAGTTATTTTGCTACTGGTCCCATCGAGAGTTGCTTTTATTGCTCAATTTTGTCTACTTTTCTCCAGAAGCTGTCAGCTGCACTGGGGTCCGGTCAATTTCTTACATCATTTATGTCAAGACTATATATATATATATATATATATATATATATATGTGTGTGTCCCTCAATGACTGCCAGTTTAGCGCTTAATGACTTTATTGTTTTTTGTAGAGTTTTTGGCAAAGCCTGGCATGAAGATGCTGGACATAAATTTGATTTGCAGAAATGGGGACTGGCCCTTGGGGTAGCAGCCAAAAAATTCAGCACGCTTGAGGAATAAAATTAAAAGGGCGCATTGTAAGCACTGTAAAATAAGGTGATGGTTATGCACCCTTGAGAAGTGCATGCGTTTTTCTGTTGGCTTAACGGCTCAATACAGAAAATGTCTATAAATGGTTCACACAGGGGCGGCTTCAAAGTTGTCTGACTCTGAAGCTGCCCCGTACAGCGCGACTTCAACGTGGTTTGCAAAATGACTTCTGTATAAAAGTCAATGCAAGCCGCACCAAAGTCGCCCCCAAGTAGTGCAGGAACCTTTTTCTAAGTCAGTGCGAATTGAGAGCTGACAAGTCGCCTGACAGGTCACCCGGATGTGGAAATGCTAGGCTGGGAAAAAAATCCACAAACTCTGAACCGGAACTTTGCGGGGGTCGACTGTATTGTAGTACAGAGCCATGTGTTTCCATGTGCATGTGGTACCAAAATAGCTGATACTTTTATTATGCAGAGTATTTGAAATGCGCGGGAAGCTTCTTGGACGCAGAGAATACTTTACTTCCATGGAGGATATCTTTATCATGGCTTTACATCATGTAGGCAGAAACAGGAACTGAATAACAAACAAGCACACACTTAGATACAGAAGGTACATCCTGTGATTACATTACCACAGAGAATACACCCTATAATACTGCAATGCCACCTGCTGGATAGAAAGTTACAATGCATATATATAGTTCACGTATCATACATACACATATCAACATACATACACCTATGCATATACATACATATAGTTCATACCCACACATACATATACACATATATTCACACACAATCACACTTGTGCACATACACAAAGGACACATGTGTATACATACAGAAACTCACAAAAGTGAGTACACACCTCACATTTTTGTAAATATTTTATTATATCTTTTCATGTGACAAGACTAAAGAAATTACACTTTGGTACAATGTACAGTAGTGAGTGTACAGCTTGTATAACAGTGTAAATTTGCTGTCCCCATAAAATAACGCAACACACAGCCATTAAAGTCTAAACCGCTATCAACAAAGGTGAGTACACCCCTAAGTGAAAATGTCCAAATTGGGCCCAAAGTGTCAATATTTTGTGTGGCCACCATTACCATTTCCATCACTGCCTTAACCCTCTTGGGCATGGAGTTCACCAGAGCTTCAGGTTGCCACTGGAGTCCTCTTCCACTCCTCCATGACGACATCACAGAGCTGGTGGATGTTAGAGACCTTGCGCTCTTCCACCTTCCATTTGAGGATTCCCCACAGGTGCTCAATAGGGTTTAGGTCTGAGACATGCTTGGCCAGTCCATCACCTTCACCCTCAGCTTCTTTAGCAAGGTAGTGGTCGTCTTGGAGGTGTGTTTGGGGTTGTTATCATATTGAAAAACTATCCTGTGGCCCAGTTTCCGAAAGGGAGGGGGATCATTCTCTGCTTCAGTATGTCACAGTACATGTTGGCATTCATGGTTCCCTCAATGAACTGTAGCTCCCCAGTGTCGGCAGCACTCATGCAGCCCCAGACCATGACACTTTCACCACCATGCTCAACAGCAGATACATTAAAAAGGCCTACGCTTCAGATCCTTTTTCATTTCCAACAAACACATATCTGTAGTATGTCTTGTATATTGTGGGAATAATTTAAGATATGGGGGGATTCAGGGAATGTGGGGTTGTGTCTCACGTACCAGACTGGAGGCTGAGGTGACGAGAGGGCTCCCCCTGCGGCTGAGTGCAGAGTACCCCTAAGGGTAGTGACAGAGGGTGTGATTTCAAAGTGTTATTGTTTACTCATTTTTTTATTTTTCAACTGTTAGGACAATGCAGTGTGGTACTGCATAAAAAAAAAGTTCACAAACTATACTACTAAACGGTTGTGCCACATGCCAATTTGTACGAAGCTAAGGGCTTCAGTTTTTATTTTTTAAGAGCAATTCTTCCTCATAGATTTTAGAACTGTTGTGGCTCCTACTTTGATCATTCAATTCAGGCATATTACTGCTGGATTAATAAATCAGGTGATCTATAAAAGCCTTGTTTTTCAAGTTGTGATAAATCGGTTTGGGATTCCGGTGTACTATTACAGCAAAAAAAAAACAAAAAACAATTATACATGCAAAATATGTGATGCCAGAATACTGATACTGTTTGCGAGAATCATATGGTTTCATAACACCACATACATCTCATCTCTCAAGTCATTTAATGGATTGTTTTCCTCAAAAGGCACAATAAAAGATAGAAAAAGTGTAGCGCTGGATAAGTGAACTATATATGACCATATAGTGAAATGGTGATAGAGAAAAAGTATAAAAATACAAGTGTTAGTTATTAAAAATCAAATGAAACACATCATAGTCCATATATATCTGTGATGAAAAATATATATTCTCTGTCCAAAGACGTGATAAAAAATTCTACAAAGTGCAGGCATCCAATGTTGAACATGTAGGTGACATCCAATACATTGAAGAAATCCCGCCAACAGAGTGTAGAATAAAGGCTTACCAGACAGCCTGTAACCGCCCTTCTCAGGGGGGTCAAAACAGGCTCAGAAGAATGATGGTCCTCGGTGGAAGGCAGGGAGGTTCAGCAGGGACGCCTCATCCACAGTAGGAGGATCTCCAAAGACGTTTGTTCCACGCTATCCAAAACCGGAAGTAATCACACTCTTTCCAGGTCAGAGTGGGTGCACATGAGGGAATGGAATGTGAACAGCAACAAAAACTAAAAATAAACTTCCAATAGTGCTGCGTTCGTCCAAAGCATTTATTAAGCAGAGGTATATATTACAATTTAAAAAAAGTCCTTTTAAAAATGCTCCTTGCAAGGAAAGAAAAAACAGCTCCGTGGTGTGTCAGTCCAAAACGACCAATTCGCCCCTGATGACGTCAGATGTGACGAAACTACGTAGGGCGACACATACACGCATTACGCATGCGCGAATTGGTCGTTTTAGACTGACACACCACGGAGCTGTTTTTTCTTTCCTTGCAAGGAGCGTTTTTAAAAGGACTTTTTTTAAATTTCTATTTGGGGATTATTACAGAGGACTTGTAATATATACCTCTGCTTAATAAATGCTTTGGACGAATGCTGCACTATTGGAAGTTTCTTTTTCTTTTTGGTTGCTGTTCACATTCCATTCCCTGATGTGCACCCACTCTGACCTGGAAAGAGTGTGATTACTTCCGGTTTTGGATAGCGTGGAACAAACGTCTTTGGAGATCCTCCTACTGTGGATGAGGCGTCCCTGCTGAACCTCCCTGCCTTCCACCGAGGACCATCATTCTTCTGAGCCTGTTTTGACCCCCCTGAGAAGGGCGGTCGCAGGCTGTCTGGTAAGCCTTTATTCTACACTCTGGTGGCAGGATTTATTCTATGTATTGGATGTCACCTACATGTTCAACATTGGATACCTGCACTTTGTAGAATTTTTCATCACGTCTTTGGACAGAGAATATATATTTTTCATCACAGATACTGTATATACGGACTATGATGTGTTTCATTTGATTTTTAATAACTAACACTTGTTTTTTATAGTTTTTTTATACTTTTTCTCTATCACCATTTCACTATATGGTGATATATAGTTCACTTATCCAGCGCTACACTTTTTGTATATATATTTCTTGTTGTACCTTATATCAAGGTTCTGGTGTTTAGCAGCAGGGTTTCCGTCTGGGATTTATTAATTTTCATTCATTTTTTATTAAATTTTTGCACCTAGCGCAAATTTTTTCTTTTTATAACCACAATAAAAGATAGACCCTGTCCCTGCTGTATGGTATTTTTCAAAATATTTATTTGCATTGGTACATGTCTACTGTTGCAATGTCCAGCTCCCCATGCCCTTTTTTAACAATCCCTTGCATACTGGCCTTAAAAATTGCCAGAACTGATTGTCAAGATTCACTATCTGCCCCCACCCCTAGATTTCACGTGGTGTTCGATGAAAGTCCTACAAAATGAAATTGCATTTTGCCTAATTTTAAGAGCTGAATTAATTTGTGTCATTTTCAAGGAGTTCTTGCATGAACACAAAATGCCTTTAAGTGTATTTGTAATAGTATTAGTATTGCCTTAACTGTAATTAATTGTATTTACTAGCTTTTCCTGGTCAAGTTGAGTACTGGATTGCTCCTCCTGTCTCTGGTACTTTACTATTGATCCATCACTGTGATTGGTGGCTTCAATATTTAATAGTAAGGTGTGAAAGGCATGAGGGGGGGTTAGATGGTGCTTAACTTGCATATTAAAATGCCCTGCATTTTGGGTGTCCTGGGATGCTTTAGTAGTTCTTTGAATGAATGTGCAGACACTCCTATTGTGTATTTTTGTAATCTGTTTGTTAAAACTGATCTGTGTACACCTTATTAAAGTTATATTTATATTTTGCAAATACAATAACTAATGTAGCGCTAGCCCCGAAAGGGCCACTTGGTAATTTGGATTCTCTGTTCTGCGCCTCAACACCAAAGACCACCTTACCCCCTCTGACACAACAGGTTAAGCAAATAAACACTATGATACTGTCAAGAGCACAAAGCTAAATGTTGTGCACACAGTAAGACGACTCCAGTCTGATCAATATTAAAGAAGCGTTATTTTATAATGACTTGAAGTGAAAGGCAATTGAATATGAATAAGCAAATGTTAACTAACAGAGTTCACTAGACAGTGAGATCACCAGATTGTAACAACCTGTTATAGACCTTGATGCAGTCCAATAGACTTATACTTAATAACCTGCTGATCAACATACGTAGGAATCACATTAACAGTAAAGGTAAACAATATTGTAATTAATTTACCTTATCAGTATGCTATATTACTAGAGTGTACTCTAGAGGTGATTAGCCTATAGCCCAGGTTGACTGCAGCACTACTCCTACTTCTACAGGCAATGCCAGGAATCCTTGTAGGGTAGCTTATCTAAAGAGACAGTCCTACACCTTAGACATCCAGTCGGCTAACATTGGGGCCCAGATTGCCATTGGTGCAGATAAGCGTAATCCCAAAGGGAATCTACATGCAGTATTATAAGTTATTGGTTAAGTGTCTAATACTTATAAGCTTAGTTTCTGATAACACCAACAGGTTGTGGCCATACGGCTCTCTCATCAATCCAGCAATACAGTCCCACAGTGTTGTTGTGGGTGTCCTCTGTTTTGACTCAAGACGACCCTGGTCCTCAGTTCATACCAGCTGTAGTGCAATAGCATTGGTGCAGCATGAAACTTTCTTCAGTACTGTTTCAGTTCCAAGTCTTCACCTCCCCCACCCCTGATCCTCTCTCTCTGGTCTCCTAGCTGAGTGATCTCTGCTCCAACTACCAGCAAGTCAAGACAGGGAGATGTGCTCGCTCCCAGCTCTCACAGCAAAAGACTGCACTGTTCAAACTGCAGCCTGGGAAGATACAACTTCTCTCCCCTTTTGCTGCCTCCCCTGGGAACTGTAGTCCATTGGTCAATAGAAGTCCACAATAGTGCCCCCTTGCTTTAACTCTTCACTTTCCCCTGTAGCCAGCATAACAGTCTATGGGGTGCACTTGACTCGCCTGCTCCCTCTGCTGATAGGAGGTGGGCAGTGTACTTAAATCTAGCATGCCAGTTTAGTCATAGTTTGAGGGCAGCTGCAGACAGGGGTTGATTTACTAATACTGGAGAGTGCAAAAATCTGGTACAGGTCTGCATAGAAACCAATAAGCTTCCAGGTTTTATTTTGTCAAAGCTTAATTGAACAAGCTAAAGGTAAAAGCTGATTGGCTATCATGCACAGCTGCACCAAATTTTGCACTCTCCAGTTTTAGTAAATCAACCCCACTGTGTCATGACTTTCTCCTTGCAAACCAAATTCCTGGCAACACTAAGTTTACTAATTGCCTGTGAAATCCAATGATTCCTTATTGACAGCCCATGCAGAGCAGCAGGGGAACATCTGTAAACACTGTGTACAATGTTTATGTATGTTTTATAAATAGGCCAGATAGTAAAAGGTTTGTAGGCCCACAGAATATTGTCTCACTTTTCAGCACAGTGTGGGGATACTTTGCAGAAGAATGAACTTTACAACAAAAAAACGTCCACAGAGCCTCGTCACGGCACCCTGGTTGTAATATTACTGTTATATTGGTCAGGCAACACACTGATACCTTTGCAGCCATTGTGCGATTTGCTGGGTGTTCAGTGTGCCCCTGTACCTTTAACCACTTAACGACCGCTCACTGTATATATACGTCGGCAAAATGGCACGGACAGGCACAATCACGTACCTGTACGTGCCTGCCTTCGTATGGGTGGGGGGTCTGATCGGACCCCCCTCCGGTACAGTGAGCGGTTGGTATCACTCCAGGAGCGATCCGTGATGAGGGGGCGGCCATTGGTTTCTGGCCACCCCCTCGCGATCGCTCCCGGCGAATCAAATGCTTCCTCTGCCTTTGTAATGTATACACAGGCAGAAGGAAGTGATGTCATCTCTCCTGCGGCGCTCACATGGACCGGAGCGCCGTGGAGAGAAGACATCAAGTAAGTGCATAAACAGTACACTGACACGTAGGTACACATAGGCACACGATCGCCCCCCCAGTCACCCCCAGATCACCCCCCAGCCCCCAGTCACAGTGTCACTGATTGCAGTGATCATTTATTTACTGATCACTGCAAACAGTGACATTTGTAACTGTAAAAGTGTCAGGGCAGTTAGTTTTAGGTCCAGGGTAGCCCCCTAACCCCCCCCAATAAAGGTTTAACCCCTTGATCGCCCCCCAGGTAACCCTTTCACCCCTTAGCACCACTTTCACTAAGCAATCATTTTTCTGATCGCTGTATTAGTGACGGTGGTGCCGCTAGGTAGTCAGTTATTTTTTTAGGTTCGCCGCCAGGTTTTTATAGCGTCAGGTACCCCCATATGTTACCAAATAAAGGTTTAACCCTTGATCGCCCCACAGGTAACCCTTTCACCCCCTTTTGCCAATGTCACTGAGCAATAGTTTTTCTGATCGCTGTATTCGTTATGCTGGTGCCGCTAGGTAGTCAGTTATTTTTTTAGGTTCGCCGCCAGGTTTTTATAGCGTCAGGTACCCTCAAATATTTCCTAATAAAGGTTTAACCCCTTGAACGCCCCCCAGGTAACCCTTTCACCCGCTTTTGCCAGTGTCACTAAGCGATCGTTTTTCTGATCGCTGTATTAGTGTCGGTGGTGCTGCTAGGTAGTCAGTTATTTTTTTAGGTTCGCCACCAGGTTTTTATAGCGTCAGGTACCCCCGTATATTACCTAATAAAGGTTTAACCCCTTGATCGCTCCCAGGTAACCCTTTCACCCCCTTTTGCCAGTGTCACTAAGCGATCGTTTTTCTGATCGCTGTATTAGTTATGCTGGTGCCGCTAGGTAGTCAGTTATTTTTTTAGGTTCGCCGCCAGGTTTTTATAGCGTCAGGTACCCCATATATTATCTAATAAAGGTTTTAACCCCCTGATTGCCCCTAGAGTTAACCCTTTCACCAGTGATCACTGTATAAGTGTTACTGGTGACACTGGTTAGCCAGTTAGTTATTTTGTTATTTAGGTTCCCCGTCAGGTTTTTATATAGCGTCAGGTACCCCCATATATTACCTAATAAAGGTTTTAACCCCCTGATTGCCCCTAGTTAACCCTTTCACCAGTGATCACTGTATAAGTGTTACGGGTGACGCTGATTAGTTAGTTTGCTTTTTATAGTTTCAGGGCACCCGCGGTATATAACCCAATAAAGGTTTAACCCCCTGATCGCCTGGCGGGTGATATCAATTAGGTTTTAGCATCAGAGAGGGTCTGCGTCACACCCCAGGCAGCGTCAGGTTAGTGCGCAGTAGCGCTAACACCCACGCGTGAAGCATTCACCTCCCTTAGTGGTATAGTATCTGAACAGATCAATATCTGATCAGATCTATACTAGTGTCCCCAGCAGTTTAGGGTTCCCAAAAACTCAGTGTTAGCAGGATCAGCCCAGATACTTGCTAGCACCTGTGTTTTGCCCCTCCGCCCAGCCCAGGCCACCCAAGTGCAGTATCGATCGATCACTGTCACTTACAAAACACAACACACATTGCAGAGACAGGCCTGATCCCTGCGACTCCAGTGCTGTAGGAGGTGATTTCACCACCACAGTTAAAAAAGAGAGCATATATGCCGAAGCATGGGGGCAGCAGGGGCGGAGGAGTGATTTTGCTCCTAATGCCATGTACATACGGTCGAAATTCCGACGGAGGCTTGCCCATGGAAAAGTCCGACACGGCATAACTTTTGTGGTAGGATGCCCCCATGCTTCGGCATATATCCCCCCCGGATATAAAAAGCGCCATTGGGAAATTGGGAAAGCATTTCATCACACGGATCTTGGTGTGGTCAGATGCTTTGAGGGGAGAGGAAAGATCTAGGGTCTAATAGACCCCAGTTTTTTTTTTTAAAGAGTACCTGTTGCTATCATAGGGGGTATTTACATTCCCTGAGATAACAATAAAAATTATATAAAAAAAATATGGAAGAAACAGTTTAAAAATAAAGTAAAAAAGCAAAATTAATAATAAAAAAAAAAAATCACCCCTGTCCCGCCCTGCTCTTGTGCAAAAGCGAACGCAAGCATCGGTCTGGCATCATATGTAAACAGCAATTGCATCATGCATGTGAGGTATCACCGTGAAGGTCAGATTGAGGGCAGTAATTTTAGCAGTAGACCTCCTCTGTAAATCTAATGTGGTAACCTGTAAAGGCTTTTAAAGGCTTTTAAAAATGTATGTAGTTTGTCGCCACTGCGCGTTTGTGCGAAATTTAAAGCATGTCGTGTTTGGTAGCCATGTACTCGGCTTAAGATCATCTTTTTATTTCATTGAACATTTGGGCAATATAGTGTGTTTTTGTGCATTAAAATTAAAAAATAAATATTTTTTCCCAAAAAAATGCATTTGAAAAATCGCTGCGCAAATACTATGTGGGAAAAAAATGCAACACCCACCATTTTAATCTGTAGGGCCTTTGCTTTAAAAAAATATATAATGTTTGGGGGTTCAACGTAATTTTCTTGCAAAAAAAAAATGTTTTAATGTAAACAAACAGTGTCAGAAAGGGCTTTGTCTTCAAGTGGTTAGAAGAGTGGATGATGTGTGACATAAGCTTCCTAATGTTGTGCATAAAATGCCAGGACAGTTCAAAACCCCCCCAAATGACCCAATTTTGGAAAGTAGACACCCCAAGCTATTTGCTGAGAGGCATGTCGAGTCCATGGAATATTTTATATGTTGACACAAGTTGCGGAAAAAAATATATATATATATTTTTTTGCACAAAGTTGTCACTAAATGATATATTGCTCAAACATGCCATGGGCATATGTGGAATTACACCCCAAAATACATTCTATTGCTTCTCCTGAGTACGGGGATACCACATGTGTGAGACTTTTTGGGAGCCTAGCCGGGTACAGGACCCCAAAAACCAAGCACCGCCTTCAGGCTTTCTAAGGGTGTAAATTTTTGATTTCACTCCTCAACGCCTATCACAGTTTCGGAGGCCATGGAATGCCCAGATGGCACAAATCCCCCCCCCCAAATGACCCCATTTTGGAAAGTAGACACCCCAAGCTATTTGCTGAGAGGTATGGTGAGTATTTTGCAGATCTCGCTTTTTGTCACAAAGTTTTGAAAATTGAAAAAATAAAAAATAAATAAAAATTATTTTCTTTCTTCATTTTCAAAAACAAATGAGAGCTGTAAAATACTCACCATGCCTCTCAGCAAATAACTTGGGGTGTCTACTTTCCAAAATTGGGTCATTTGGGGGGGGGGGGTTTGTGCTATTTTGGCATTTTATGGCCTTCGAAACTGTGATAGATAGTGAGGAGTGAAATCAAAAATTTGCACATATAACCATGGCATGTGTGAGCAATATATCATTTAGTGACAACTTTTTGTAATTTTTTATTTTTTTTGTCATTATTCAATCACTTGGGACAAAAATAAAATATTCAATGGGCTCAACATGCCTCTCAGCAATTTCCTTGGGGTGTCTACTTTCCAAAATGGGGTCATTTGGGGGGGGGTTTGTGCTATTTTGGCATTTTATGGCCTTCGAAACTGTGATAGATAGTGAGGAGTGAAATCAAAAATTTGCGCCCTTAGAATTCCTGAAGGCGGTGCTTGGTTTTCGGGGTCCCGTACGTGGCTAGGCTCCTTAAAAAGTCCCACACATGTGGTATCCTCGTACTCAGGAGAAGCAGCAAAATGTATTTTGGGATGCAATTCCACATATAACCATGGCATGTGTGAGCAATATATCATTTAGTGACAACTTTTTGTAATTTTTTTTTTTTTTTTGTCATTATTCAATCACTTGAGACAAAAAAATTAAATATTCAATGGGCTCAACATGCCTCTCAGCAATTTCCTTGGGGTGTCTACTTTCCAAAGACCTTTTGGGGTCATTTGGGGGGGGGGTTTGTACTGCCCTGCCATTTTAGCACCTCAAGAAATGCGATAGGCAGTCATAAATTAAAAGCTGTGTAAATTCCAGAAAATGTACCCTAGTTTGTAGACGCTATAACTTTTGCGCAAACCAATAAATATGCACTTATTGACATTTTTTTACTAAAGACATGTGGCTGAATACATTTTGGCCTAAATGTATGACTAAAATTGAGTTTATTCGATTTGTCTTATAACAAAAAGTAGACAACATCATTTTTTTCAAAATTTTCGGTCTTTTTCCGTTTATATCGCAAAAAAAAAAAATTGCAGAGGCAATCAAATACCATTAAAAGAAAGCTCTATTTGTGGGAAGAAAAGGATGCAAATTTCGTTTGGGTACAACATTGCATGTCCGCACAATTTCCAGTTAAAGCAGCGCAGTGCCAAATTGTAAAATCAGCTCTGGTCTTTATGCTGCGTATTGGTCCGGGGCTTAAGTGGTTAAGAAGGGATGGGCTCCCTTCAGTCCACCTGACCTCCACCTATCCAACAGAATGCATGTGATTCCATTGTGGAGTCTCTCATAAGCTAGAGATAGGACTACAGATACCAGGGTGCCATGACAAGGCTCTGTGGCTTACGCATGTATTTGTAAATGTGTGCAGATTAAACCCCTGTTTTAACGCATACTGTTAGATAGGTTGATTTGGTTATCAGCGGGCTGGCCAGTGAGTAAAGCTTGGATCTTTCCTTAGATTTATCCTTGGTCTTGTTTATATCATGTGTTGCCTTCCAATGCTACTTGCTGCAATGGCCAGTTATAGGTGGGGGTAGTGGACACTGTTTTTTTGTTGTAATATTACTGTTATATTAGTCAGGCAATGCACTAACACCTTTGCAGCCATTGTGCGATTTGCTGGGTGTTCAGTTTGCCCCTGTACCTTTAAGATGGGGTGGGCAGCCTTCAGTCCACCTGACCTCCACCTATCCATCAGAATGCATGTGCTTCCATTGTGGAGTCACTCATAAGCTAGAGATAGGACCACAGATACCAGTGTGCCGTGACGAGGCTCTGTGGCTTACGCATGTATTTTCAAATGTATGCAGACTAAACCCCTGTTTTAACGCATACTGTTAGATAGGTTGATTCGGTGGTCAGCGGGCTGGCCAGTGAGTAAAGCTTGGATCTTTCCTTGGATTTATCCTTGGTCTTGTTTATATCAGAAGAATGAACTTAACTGCATAATATTAATATATTTTATCATTTAGCTTCCACTTTATCTGCATTTTCCTGCTGCATATAAAAAAATTTACATGCTGCTTGTCGTCAGTACAAAATTAGATTTCTCTGTGATAGTATAACACTCCTTATACAAAATGGACAATTTGCATTATAAAGCATCTACTTCACTTTACTCTTGGGAAAATACATCCTAATATTGTCTGAATCTGCCCTTATTGTAATTTAGAAAATGTTGAAAAATATTTTAATTGTTTCCTGCTAACCAAAATAAAAATTAAGTATCTGGTCATTTTCAAGGTTACTAATGTTTCCTGCCATGTCTACTTTAGCACAAAGGTTTTAATAATGAACTGGAGTGTTAAGAATAAGGAATCTGTATTAACAACAATCATTTGACCTGCATAAGATCTCAAACAAGATAGCTAAAATCAGTAAGAAACATTGCAAACAGATACTCAAAAAGGCAGGCTCAACTTGACCCACCGTGATAGGAAAAATATTTGTTGTGCTGATGATTAATAGGACTAGGATTAATAGTACGTGACTGTCTGAGGTCACTAATTATAATATAGACTTAAATAAAAACTACAGGTGTTTTTATTATAGGGAGCTCAATAATTTAAATACACACACTATACATATATTAAGCAATGAGCTCAGACAAAAAGCTGCAGATTTTGATGAGACATAAAAGAAAACCTGTATGTTATTGGGTTGAATGTATTTCAGTTTTTAAGATTACATTTTTTTAACAGTTTTTAACAAGGCATAGAAGCACAGTGTACCACATAACGTATCTAGAGAACAGTTTCTTTAGAAGGGATAAAGGCATCTTGGTTGGCGCACATACTGACCAGCACAAATGAGCACAGTAACAGGCAAGCCCAGGGGATGAACCCATACAGGATGTTATATCTAGAATGTTAGGTCTATCACGCAATAACCCTGTTGGTTCTCAGCTGAGGAGGGGGACACAAAAGGCCTCCATCAGGCCTCCCCCAGGGAAGAACCCTTCCCAGGACCATGCAGGCGCAGACCTAGAATCATCTGAGCGCCGTATCACACATATGGGCTCTATGTGCCCTTTTCACAAAACAATGCTGTGTTGATGTACATTGAATTAAAATGCAACATAATGCATTTTACTGCAACACAACTAAACACAACACAAATAAAGTGAATTTAAAAAAATTGCATTTCAATAGTTTTTCCCCTCAGATGATCAATATATTATCCATCTTTGAGTGAAAAGTGTGTTTGAGGAGAGGATTTTTAGTGTAAGCTACCACGTTCTAGAAATTCTAAAGAGCTGGACTGATCTGGATGAATGTGTCAGGTACGGCAGCACAGGGAATTTTTATGACCAGCTCTGTAAGGAGAGCATGGATAAGAGAAAGTGCATAATATGGAGAGAGAAAGCAGATGCAATATACTAGAACAAGGAGCAGCAAACCAAATGCCAATTAAATATGCTTATGGAAGGAAGGAATCCAATGGGAGACCTTTTAATTTTTGGACATATGGTGTCCGGTACCACATCCTTTGAAAATGTATGCATACAAGAAACCTAACTATAGAAAAGAGGACTTTAAAGGTACCACATAATTGTATAAAAGAGTCAATGATTTATTCTACAAATAAACCCCCATAATGTCGATAATTTGTCCCCCGTTCAGAAACAGGCTTTACAAAAACTTTGTGCACAAGAGTGAATCATTATTAAACCCTCAGACAAAGGGGGCAATATTGTGCTCATGGATAGAGTACAATATGTGGCTACGTGTAACAGGATACTGGACAATGAGGCATGGTATAAAAAAAATTCTGAGGAACATGCTAGTAAGGTTCAGAATGAATTATATCTACTTCTATTGGACTCTTTCCATCAAGGAGTCATTACCAAAGATTTATACGAGGCCCTTCTCGTTAAACATCATATCATGCCCACTTTTTACTCTCTTCCTAAGACGCATAAAGATCTGGTGTGTCCTCCTGGAAGACCAATTATATCTGGTAACGGTGCATATACTGAACAGGCTAGTCAATTAGGTGATGAATATCTCTGCTCCCATGTTGTATCACTTCCTTCATATGTTCAGGACACACCGGATCTTTTACAACGTCTGGAAAATATTCAAGTACCGATGGATACTATTCTAGTGGCTATTGACATCGAAGCCCTGTATAGTATTATTCCACACTCTTCGGGCCTGTCTGTCATACAGGACTTTTTAAGCGAGAGAACTCAGGACACATGGTCCTTTAGTAAACGTATTCTTTCTATTTTGGAGCATATTTTGACAGGCAATGTCTTAACCTTTAATGATTCCCACTACCTCCAGGTGCAGGGGGTTGCGATGAGGACTTCCTGTGCCCCATCGTATGCCAACCGGTACTTGGGGGGTGGGAACGTATGCTCTTCTCCGACGACAGATATGCAAAATATTGGGATTCTATTCTAATGTGGAATAGGTATATAGATGATGTTTTGATGTTGTGGACTGGGTCCACTGCTGATCTAGCTGAATTTATGCATGATTTAGATCAGAATGCATTCAATTTAAAGATTACTATACATCAAAGTAAGAAATCCATTCCCTTCCTGGATATCACAGTCATGATTGAAGGTGACGGGAACATTAACACCACTCTATATCGAAAGGAGACAGCAGGGAACATCCTTTTACATACTAGCAGTTTCCATCCGACCCCTGTTATCAATTGTATCCCTTATGGACAATATCTCAGGTTGCGCAGAATCTGCTCTAGTGATATGCTATTCAAGCAGGAAGCAGTCAAATTACGAACGAGGTTGTCCGAAAGGGGATACTACTCAAAAAGGCTTACAAAAGAGCATCTAAACAGACCAGACAGGAAGCTCTATGTAAAAGACCCAGACAAAGTGAGGAAGATGCCACCAGGATTATTATTACCTATCCCCATCAACACTCATTTATATGGGAAATACTTAAGAAACACTGGTATCTCCTTACTAATGATCCTATCCTTTGTAAATATACAGGTCCTAAACCTAATATTACTTTCAGGAGGGCAAAATCACTCAGGGACAGATTGACACTGCCAATGTGGTTCATGCGCTTTTTGTCCATGGATATATGAAAACCATGCAATGTATCTGCCAAATAGCAGATTACACTCTACGATACACCATGTCAACTGTCAGACGGAGGGCGTGGTGTACATTATGTTTTGCGAATGTGGTAGTTTCTACATGGGCATTTATATTAATAATAATTTTTTTACTAGCGATAAAATTAGCGATTTTTATCGTGACTGCGACATTATGGCGGACACATCGGATATTGTTGACACCATTTTGGGACCATTGTCATTTTTACAGCGATCAGTGCTATAAAAATGCACTGATTACTGTAAAAATTACACTGGCAGTGAAGGAGTTAACCTGTAGGGGCACTGAAGGGGTTAAGTGTGACCTAGGGAGTGCTTCTAACTGTTAGGGGGCGTGGCTTGCCGTGACACGTCACTGATCGCTGTTCCCGATGACAGGGAACAGACGATCAGTGACATGTCACTAAGAAGGACGGGGAGATGTTGTGTTTACACTAACATCTCCCCGTTCTTGAGCTCTGTGACCCGATCGTGGGACTACCGCGGACATCGAGTCCGTGGGTCCCGCAGGCAGGGTCACGGAGCTCACAACAGAGTCGCGAGCGCGCCGCCGCAGCGCAGTATTTACATATTCAGGTGGGTCCCTACCTCTCTTCTTTTTTTTTTTTTTTTATATATATGCTAAATACCTAATAGGTTGCTATACTCCCTCTCTTAGATATTCCATTCACCTCTATACTTAAGAGGACTGTATACTTACCCATCTAATAATTTGGTCTGGTATCCATGGACCACTTCTTGGTACTATTGGTAAGTACCATTTATATATACTTTCTGGATATTTTCTTTTGTATTTCCTTTTCTTTCTTCCTTATATATACCCTACCTAAGGGTTAATATCTGACTATTGACTTGGTATATTTTTAGATACTGTATTGAACACGCTTATAGTGGGAATCTGTGACCACTTACCGTTGTGTGTGATTTATTCTCTAATACCTATACATGACCACTATATACCAGGTGAGAGCTAAGTCTAATCCAACTCGGTCTTTGAATTGGGGGACCTTTATAGTAGCACCCTAGTCCATAATGCATATACTTGTTGTTTTTTGTTTTATTTAGTGGTGTCTACTATAGACCACATGATATATGTGTATCCTACCATAGACACACATATGCAATTTAGTTTTTTCAGTTGTCTGTCAGTTTGGTCAAGTTCTCCCATACCCTGAGCCACAAGTTTATCAGGCAATGATACACGTTGTTATGTTTATGTGTAATTAGTCTTTGTGTATATGTACTCCTCCTGGAGAAATGTTGTAACAATCCTAATTCATACTTATATAGATATATACTATACTAAATACTTATACATGTACTTTCTTGTTTTTAAATATACCAGTACCTACCCAGTATCTGTCATGAGGAAGCTAATATTTTAGTGAAACGCGTCGACGAGCAAGTTTTTGGAGGCATTACTGGATCAGAAATTTTTCTCTTACCTTTATATATTATTAAATTAATCTTTGTACCATAGGACCAATCCTCTATAACTGCATTATCGGGTAACTGGTAACTGTGTCCATACAGGGTTGTTTGTATGTTGTTTATATGTTTTTTTAACTATGTTGTAATAAAATGTATACTTTTTATTGATTCTCCCTCTCATTGTGTGCCCACAAAGTCCGCAATTTTTTTGACTTGGTCAATCCTTAAATATATATTTTGGATGTTGGCATGGTGAGGGTTCTCCCTACTTATACTACAAATATTAAAAAACATATATGATGTTTTAAGAAGACAACACTATTACATTAAACATTGCAAGTACACAACCACCAATTGTAGGCTTTCTGGAACAAATAGGTCAGCTCTGCCAACGTTATTTAATTCCGGATCCACATAAAGAGGTAAGAGGGAAACCCTTAATGAGACTAATATTGTATTATATGTAACGTGATATGAACAATCATATGTACAATTGGTGGTACTGTATGTAATAGTATTTGCTCTCCAATAGGAAAAACAAACCTGTATTGGATATTTCTCATTATAATGTTGTCTTGATGATTGTATGGTTTACTATCATAGAGCTTGACTGATGAAGCGGGCATGGACCCGTGAAACGCGTCAAAGTCGCAGCAAGCATCCCATCGTCCAAGTCTGATGGGGATAATGAGTGATGATATTTAAGAGTTTCTCATGTACTTGCAATGTTTACATTTAATACTGTTGTCTTCTTAAAATGTCATATATGTTTTTTTAATATTTGTATTATAGTTCTCTTTTCTATAATTAGGTTTATTGTATGCAAACCAAATGTCAGCAGAATTAAACTGTTGTATTATATATGTATTTTCGTGTAACGTGAGGTTCCCCTATATCTATATCAGGCTCTAAACCTTAATGAGGGCCTAATATTGTTTTTTAGGGGAAATTCATGTCAAAAAAACAAAGCAAAGAGTGTGGAGTCCCTTAAAAAAAAAATACCAGACCTAATCCTTGATGAGGGTCTGGTATAGATTTTAAAAGGAAAAAACAGGCAGGGTCTGGATAAATCAATACAACACTTTCAATCGAGTATGCAGCCTGGTAAGTCAGGGACTACATGCCCTCAACATGGGGAGGGTACTTGGCTAAGCCCTCCTCCCCAGCAAAGCATCACTCTGAGTGGGACGTATCAGAATCTGGAGGGCAAGATATCTGGGGGCCCCTTTATTTTAAAGTGGGCTTTCAGATGACAATATTTTTTCCCCTGCAGACCCATACATCAACTGGACCAGGGATGTAGGAAGAAGCCCTTGTCTTTATCAACAAGGGAACAAGGTGCTTTGACAGGGGGGACCTCCAGCAAAGTAACCTCCCCATGTTCAGGGCATATGGCCTGGTTAGGTTCAAGAGCTGGGAGATGCATGCTTGCTACCCCTCTTTCCTGACCTGTCAGGCTAAATGCTTGTAAGATGGTCTGATATTGATTTGGGGGGATGCCACAATTTTTTTCTGTTATCCCATCAATACCCATTAAGGACCCTTATCTAGGATAAGGATCTGGTATGGATATTCTGGGGGACCACAAATGTGGCTGTTACGTACCTAGTGGTTGAGCTCAAATTGCAGAGGGAGGCCTCCCTTACGGCTCCAAATCGAGGCCCCTGACAGAGCAAACAGGAAGCATAGGAGTGAGGAGTGGTACGAGTGCCTGGCAGGATTCACAGCAGGGGGTCAGTCCAGAAGTCGAGGAGTTCCCTGCAGGCGATAGGAAACAGAACTGGAACAGCAGGCTGGTACCCGAAGCAGGCAGGATTAGCAGACAGGACTAAGGACCAACTGGATAGGCAGACAGGCTCAGCAGACTGGAACCGGACAGCGGACTGGAACCAGGAACAAGCTGGACAGCAGACAGGCTCAGCAGACTGGAACCGGAACAGCGGACTGGAACCAGGAACAAGCTGGACAGCAGACAGGCTCAGCAGACTGGAACCGGAACAGTGGACTGGAAACAGAAACAGGCTGGATAGCACTCTAGAAAGGTCAGACAAGCCCGGTCGGTTATCAGGTGGGCAGCAGAAGAATCTAGAGGGGCAGGCAGGAGAGTAGTCAGACAGGCCAGAGGTCAGGTGCAGGCGGATAGCAGGGATGGTCACAGGTAAGCTGGGTAAACACAGGAACAGATTTCAGATAAGCAAGGACACGTGGAACGCTGTAGAGCAGACAGAAGAGTTCATATGTATCAAACAGGCTTAAATAGCCCGCCTGGCGCTAATGGGGGGCGCGTGCGCGTTCTCGTGCGTGTGCGCACGCGCACTGGCACCCGCGATTGCGCGCCAGTGAGTCTGGATTGTCTGTTACTGGCAGGATCGTCCTGACAGTGGCTCACATTAAGCTCAATGGATAGGGTACTCACAAGAGTGTACATAGCAGGAGCTCTGTAGGTGGCGCAGTCTTCTGTTATGTTGTATCCTGCAGTTTAAGGTCTGGTCTCAGAATCTCTAGAAGGTTGTCAAAACTTTAATAAAATGAATACATTATGAGTTTTTTGTGTAGCATTATGTACTCGCCTACAACAGTACTGGTGAACACCATGGCAAATACTGCCAATATTTCAATGTTCAGTGATCTTGCAGTTTGAACTTAAGCCTTGTGGCACATAACAGGATTTTTTTTAGGGGAGGGTGGAGGTCTGCACACTAGGGTATACACCGCCAGCACTGTGACCTACTGAGCTCTGTGTGGACACAAATGCTGCATAAATATATACCGTATGAAAGGAAATATTAGTTATTGTAGACGAAGCATCCTTCTTCAAGGTCTCCCAACAGCGCCCATTCAGATATCTGGAGACACCATGATACACGAGAGACAGGTAAAGCATTCGTATGGTATCTGATTTTACTGAAAAAGTCATACAGTATATATTGGTTTACAGAACAATAGAAAGGGGAGGGGCTAATTTATGGTTACATGACTATGAAACAAAACAGGTTTTGTTCATCACTTAACAGAACTGGTCATAAAGGTTGCCTGAGGTTAAAAACCGGATTCCAGTCTTGACCAACAACAACATAATGGGGGATATGTTGTTATACAAACATTCTTACATACCTATACAGATACATAGAGATAAAATACAAGAGGGAATATACAGTTAAGCCAGGCATAATACATTTCAGATGGTGGCATAATTCAGATAAATTATTACAATTATTTTACTGTATATGGGCACTCTTCAACCATTTAGGTATTGACACATATACACATATGACAGGCAAAATAGCCATAACAATAATAGAACATTTACAACCTAATTCATTCACTATTAACTGAGACGTGTGAATGATTACAGTTGCTCATCCAGTTCTTAGGGCAATGCACAGACATTCTCCCTTGCTTTTGCTTCATAAGTTGGTCTGGAATTTGTGTGCCACAGAGTTTCATCACATTTGTGCAATAATCTACTAATGGACATGTGTGTACTAGCAAAGAATTTCTTTAGGTGAAGTCGCAAATCCTGGTTTAAGGCCAAAAGCTACCCTTTCTTTTCACGCTGTAGTAGACATCACTTTTGGCAACAATAAGACCACAAATAGCTGGCTAAAAGTGCCACCTCCCCTAAAGAATGTAAACATAACAATATTTGGAACTAAATGGGATTTGTGACGCTCAACAAAGTTGCTATTTTTAAAACATATTCAATTCTTTGATCCAATAGCTTTCTTTGTATAGAAGAGCTATTAATTGCTCATTAGTGTACAAAAATTACACAAAACACAACACAATACAATACCATCCACCCATGTTGTTTATCTTTAAAAAGGAGAACAATACTTCTTCATCTTCATCATCAGATGTTCCAAAAGTGATACGGCTCGACACGTATCTTGGACATAGTCTACTTCTATAGCAGCCAAAAGTTTGCTTTTGCTTTTGGGCGTCTGTAAAGCACCTAAAAAACATCTCCCCTGCAGCCCCAGTGTGAGAGCCCGAGTGCTTTCACACTGGAGCAGTGCACTTGCAGGACGTTAGAAAAAGTCCTGCAAACAGCATCTTTTGGTGCGGTGCAGGTGCAGTGAATACACTGCTCCTCCACCTCCCCTGCCATTGGAATCAGTGGGCACTGCTGCCAAAGCCCCTGCAAATTGCTTTGGCAGCAGAACTTTGCGGGCGCTATTAACCCTTTATTCGGCCGCTAGCAGGGGTTCAAAGCACCCCGCTAGCGGGCGAAAAGTGCCACTATTACAGCGGTAAAGTGCCGCTAAATTTAGTGGCGCTTTACCGCTAACCCCCCCCCCTGCCCCAGTGTAAAACTAGCCTTACAAACAGTAATTTCTAAACACATACAAAATAAAGACAGTCCCGTGTTACAATCAAGATACGTTCTGTAGGCTTGTTCTTAAGTTGAATTTGTATGTAAGTTGGAACAGATATATTTTTTAAGTGTAACTCCAACCCCAATTTTTTTTTTTACCTTTTTTTAGATAGCATATGGAACTGTTAACAGCCCTGTAATGTTTGTTTTGCTGTCTGTACCCGTTCAGAAGATTTCACCTCACTTTCTGTCCCTGTGACAATTGGATTTTGAAAATGTTGGGTTGTTGTGGAAACAAGGATTGGTGATAAAGCTTCAATGGAGACACCTTTTCCCCCTGATAGCTCCTATAGGAGAGAATTTCCTTTCCTAGGGGTAGATTTCCTCTCACTTCCTGTTGCCTCCCTCTGTTTGTAAGTAGGAGTCGTTTGTAAGTCGGATGTTTGTAACTCAGAAACTGCCTGTATAGCAGAACAAGATTATAATAAACCTTATCAGTCATGTTATCAAATATCCTGAAATGGGGTAAATCTTTAGGTGAAGTCGCAAATCCTGGTATAAGGCCAATAACATGCCCTTTCTTTTCATGTTATAGTGGATATCACTTTTGGCAAAAAATACTTCACAAAATACAACAAACAATATTTTTGTATTTTTTTCTCTCTCTCTCTCTGTCAACCATAAAAAAGGATATGGATGTGGTGTCAATGAAAATAGCCTAAAAATGTACTTTAACACCTTCCTTACTGGGCACATATACCCCCTTCCTGCCCAGGCGAAATTTCAGCTTTCGGCACTGCGTCGCTTTATCTGACAATTGCGCGGTCGTGCGACGTGGCTCCCAAACAAAATTGACGTCCTTTTTTCCCCACAAATAGAGCTTTCTTTTGGTGGTATTTGATCACCTCTGCGGTTTTTATTTTTTGCGCTATAAACCAAAAAAGAGCGACAATTTTGAAAAAAAACACAATATTTTTTGATTTTTGCTATAATAAATATCCCAATTTTTTTTTTTAAAAACTATTTTTTTCTCAGTTTAGGCCGATACATATTCTTCTACATATTTTTGGTTAAAAAAAATCGCAATAAGCGTATAGCGATTGGTTTGCGCAAAAGTTATAGCGTCTACAAAATAGGGGATAGAATTCTGAATTTTTTTTTATTTTTTATTTTTTTACTAGTGTAGCGGGGTGTTCCCCTTTAATGCAGAGAGATAAGAAGTTCCAGGTGAGAGGTGAGTCGGGAGGAAGTAAAGAGACATTACTGGAAGTGAAAGCAGAGGAGAGAAAGAGACTACATCTCCCAGTACATCTTGCAGCACCCAGGGTGCATTGCTCCAGAACAGAGACTGCTGGGGCAGACTTTATAAAGGGGAGGCGGAGTTTTGGTCGCTCTCTTTGGACCCCTCTCTCCTAGCAAGAGGATGTCTGTGCTGAACTGCTGTGTGCACAAGGCCTGAAGCCCGGGCCGTGTGCTCCTTTCCAAAGAGCCCTCTGCCAGCCTAGCAGAGCCTTAGAGACATCTAATCCTCCTTGCTGCAGTACACCAGAAGGATTGAAGACTTGGATGTTGGTGGATTCCTGTTCCTAGACGAATCGATGGAGGAAACGGACTTGGACTTGTCCAGGTGGTGAGAGCTGTTTAAAGACAGATACTTTATCTTTACTATTCGTTGGGATTACAAAGTTGTTCTTCAAGTGCACCACCGAGAGATTGCTAGCAAATATTGTTTCACTGAACTTCCATTTAGATCAGTCAGGCCTGACTGCATAGGTAGACATTGCTGGGTGTTAGTCTACCCATGAGGGGAAGTAGCTGTAAAAGGGCAGCGCTAGAGTTGCATAGCAATACTTTATTATTCTGATTACTCTGTTTATCTTTATTACTGTTTATTGCAGGGATCTGCAACTTGTTATACTGTTGTTTATTACTTGCCCATTAGCCTCAGTAAAATATCTGGGTAAAGTACATTTGGTGTCAGTTCCGCTTACTTTAATAGGAGTTTTAAAGTATATTCTGTGTATGTTTGTTATAGGACTGCGTCACCAACAGTTGCGATCACGCGGTCCTATCTCTCTATCACCAGCTGTGCCACGGGAGGTTAGAGCCGATTGCCGGGGGTTGACAGCGGTGCACTGCAGGGCCCAAATCAATATCAGCGGCTCTCTTAACTGGGGGTAGCGCTACACTAGTAATGGCAGGAATCAGCGATTTTTATCATGACTGCGATACTGCGGCGGACACATCGGACACTTTTGACACATTTTTGGGACCATTCACATTTATACAGCGATTAGTGCTATAAAAATGCACTGATTACTGTATAAATGTGACTGGCAGGGAAGGGGTTAACACTAGGGGGCGGGGAAGGGGTTAAATGTGTGCCCTATGAGTGATTGCTACTGTGGGGGGAGGGGACTGACTGGGGGAGGTGACCGATCTGTGTCCCTATGTACAAGGGACACAGCATCAGTCTCCTCCCCTGACAGGACATGGATCTGTGTGTTTACACACACAGATCCATGTCCTTGTCTGTGTACAGGCCGATCGCGGGTGCCTGGCGGACATCGCGGCCGCCAGGCACGCGCATCGACATCTCAGTGATGCGCCGGGCACGGGCGCGTGCCGCCGGCGGCGCTCGCGCACCCCCCAGTGGCCGAAAGAGCGGAGGCCGTATAATGACGGCCACCCGGCATTTAAGAACCACTTTGCGGCCATCATAAGTCGTATGACGGGCGCAAAGTGGTTAAACCAACACAGGTCAACGCATAACAATAACATAAAAAAAAAAAAAAAACATGTCGTTAGCACATAAACATGCTCGTCAATGCATACCAACACAGAGCAATGCACTTATTTATTGTGACTTTTTTCATTTACACTGTGAATCCGGCCTTAATCGAGACAGCTATAGAGATTATTGTAGAAAGAAAAAAGGAAACAAATGCACTTTTGCTAGTTGTAATAATGCAGCATTGGGTGTAATCTGAGGGCCAGGATTCAAATGTACATTTTTGGCTTACCTGGATTGTTAGCTATCAATGAGCTATCTATCTTTTTGACATCTTGGGACAACTTCGATAACAGAAAATTAGCACCATTTTGCTTAACACCTTTGGTTTGCTGAATGTGAATAACATGTATTCAATTACATAGTGTAGATATGCCACTTAGCTTGTTAAATAGCTTAAAATCACTTTGACACTTAATTTGATTTTATTTCTGTGTTAGGCTAAGCCTGTTTTGCAAGCATATAAAAGCCACTCTCTGTCTGCACATATACACTTGTAAAGACATCAATTGATGAGCTGTATCTCTCCTCTTTAGTAAAAGTAAAAACAGGCACAAACAACACAATGTCAATTTTCTCTTTAAACTGGCAAGTATTTGGAATTGCCCCATAGCAGACATGTCAGTTCTTCAGTATATGTTTGCTGTTCATTACAAACCCCATTCCCCTCTGGGCTCATGAACTAAAACACCTGCAGCTTCTTACTAGTTATATTACATAATTTAATTATATTAGCAGTGCTTAACTATGTAACTGCCATTGGGCATTAAATGTGTTTTCAAAGACTATGAAGAACACAGTGAGCAAATAGCTTTTCTTAGGTTGACCAGTGATAGGAAAGTATCTGGTCCAATACAATACAATGAAGTTAAAAGGAAGTTAAAATCATTCATCATTCTAGTTATAGGTCATATACACTATATTACCAAAAGTATTGGGACGCCGGACGCCTGCCTTTACACACACATGAAATTTAATGGCATCCCAGTCTTAGTCCGTAGTGTTCATTATTGAATTGGCCCACCCTTTGCAGCTATAACAGCTTCAATTCTTCTGAGAAGGCTGTCCACAAGGTTTAGAAGTGTGTCTATGGAAATGTTTGACCATTCTAACAGAAGCACATTTGTGAGGTCAGGCACTGATGTGGATGAGAAAGCCTGGCTCGCAGTCTCAGTTCGAATTCATCCCAAAGGTATTGTATCGGGTTGAGGTCAGTCAAGTTCCTCCACCCCAAACTTGCTCATTCATGTCTTTATGGACCTTTCTTTGTGCACTGGTGCGCAGTTATGTTGGAACAGGAAGGGGCCATCCCCAAACTGTTCCCACAAAGTTGGGAGCATGAAATTGTCAAAAATGTCTTTGTATGCTGATGCTTCACTAAAACTAAGAAGCCAAGCCAACCCCTGAAAAACAACCTTACGCCATAATCCCCTCTCCACCAAATAATTTGGACCAGTGCACAAAGCAAGGTCCATAAAGACATGGATAAGCAAGTTTGGGGAGGCGGAACTTGACTGGCCAGCAAAGAGTCCTGACCTCAACTAGGGATGAGCCGAACACCCCCTGGTTCGGTTCGCACCAGAACCTGCCAACGGACCGAAAGTTTGCGCGAACTATCGAACCCCGTTAAAGTCTATGGGACTCGAACGTTCGGAATCAAAAGTGCTAATTTTAAAGGCTAATATGCAAGTTATTGTCCTAAGAAGGGTTTGGGGACCCGGGTCCTGCCCCAAAAAGTTTTGAAAACGTCCGTTTTTTCGGGAGCAGCGATTTTAATGATGCTTAAAGTGAGAAAAAAAAGTGAAATATTCCTTTAAATATCGTACCTTGGGGGGTGTCTATAGTATGCCTGTAAAATGGCACGTGTTTCCCGTGTTTAGAACTGTCCCTGCACAAAATGACATTTCTAAAGGAAAAAAAGTCATTTAAAACTGCTTGCGGCTTTAATGTAATGCAATGTTTCTCAACTCCAGTCCTCAAGGCACCCCAACAGGTCATGTTTATAGGCTTTCCATTATTTTGCACAGGTGATTTGATCAGTTTCACTGCCTTAGCAATTACCACAGTTGTTTCGTCTGAGGGAAATCCTGAAAACATGACCTGTTGGGGCGCCTTGAGGACTGGAGTTGAGAAACACTTTAGTAATGTTCTGTTTTTTCTGGTTTTCTTTTTTTCTTTTTTGGTTTTCTCTATATACTCCCTTTTTGTTTAGTACCTACCTCTTAGTCTGCACTACTAATAGGGGATCATACCAAATATATATGATGTTTTCTATTTGGTTAGAGTGGGCTCTTGTCCCACTTTATTTTGGACTGTTGGACCTGTAATTAATTAATTATTTATTGTTTTCATTTTTATTATTGACTTTGCTATATATATATGGAGACTATTGTCCATGATGTTTCATTTCGTTTCCCTTGGAACAACTTTAAATATTTAAATATCTATCTATAATAATATTGCTTAAATGCAATACACGTCCTGCAATACATCCAGTCCGTTAATCTCTCTCAATGAATTATATTTTTTGATTTTGTGTGCTTATTTTTGGAGGATATAGGCACGCCATGCTATTCATATCTATAAACTAAACCTATTGTGGTTTCTTCTAGTGGCTTCCACAACAAAAATCGGTCTTTTTCCAAGCAGACAGCCTCACAATATCTGCAAGTGAACATATTTTTGTTCACTTGACTATATGTAAGTTAACCTTATTTATTGCATTCTGAACTCATAGTAGACAAATTTTTCCGTCCTCTGTGGTTTGCTTATTGGTCTACCAATCCTACTGCAATTTTATTCCCTTTTCTTTTTTCTTTCTTTCTTTTTACTCCTGTCCTTGTCTTTGACATATAGCTGGTCCCCTATCTACTGTTCGCTGTGGTCACACAACCGCGCCTGTCGTTATAAGGGCTGATCGTAGTTCTTGATCCTGTGTTTCTTGGTGGTGCTCTGCAGATGGTACGGGCGGCTTGGTAAGTGACAGAGGGAGGGACTTGACCCTGCAGTCTAATCCTGTTTGTATTCAATTTGCCCAAATATGGCTGTTTAGTTATTCAAAGGTATAATTTTGTATTTCTTTTTTCTTTTTTGTATAGTCATACTTAACAAACGTTGATGGTCTTCGCATACCCCTGAGGAAGCTTTTTTAAGCGAAACATGTTGGGTTTCTATGCGAGTTCTTATATTCCATCCCAAACGTTGTGTATTATAACCACCATCTCTGTATGACATACCATGTATTGAATATACTTAGGATCTGTGTTTTTATATTTCTTGTAATAATTTGTACCAAATAAAAAATTATATATTTTTAGAAACTCTCTCTCATTGATTTATCTATGCACCGCAAAAATCCCTTTTGTTCTACCTTCCCTTTACTGAAGTAATGTGTAGTCCCGGCAATATGGATGAAAATCAGTGAGAAAATCGGCATGGGTACCCCTCCCCCCCAGCCTATTTGGGTCTTGTATGGATATTAAGGGGAACCCCGCACCCAAATTAAAAAAAGGAAAGGCGTTGGGCCCCCAGGCCCTAAATACTCTTTACAGCAGTATACAGGCCGTGCAAACAACACAGAGACTGTAGGTTTGTTCTTAAAGGGGTTGCAAAGGTTTGTTTTTTATTTTCTAAATAGGTTCCTTTAAGCTAGTGCATTGTTGCTTCACTTACCTTTTCCTTTGATTTACCTTCTAAATGTTTGTTTTCTTTGTCTGAATTTCTCACTTCCTGTTTCTCCTCACTGAACTTCACACCATCATCCGAGTGGTGTGGAGTCAGCCAGAACAGCTTACTGAACAGCTTACTGAGGAGGAACAGGAAGTGAGAAATTCAGACAAAGAAAACAAAGAAAAAAAATATTTAGAAGGGAAATCTAAGGAAAAGGTAAGTGAACCAACAATGCACTAGCTTAAAGGAACCTATTTAGAAAATAAAAAACAAACCTTTACAACCCCTTTAAGTAGAATTTGTTTGTAATTTTGAACTGGTATAATTTTAAAGTGTAGCTTCAGCCAAAAAATCAATTTTTACGTTTTTTGAAAAACATAGGGAAGGGTTATCACCCCTTTTTCTGTCTGTGCACCTGTTTAGAAGATGTCACCTCACTTTCTGTCCCAATGACAACTGGATTTTGAGAATCTGGGGGTTTTAGGGAAACAAGGATTGGTGATAAAGCATCGGTGGAGATGAGACACCTTTTTCTCATATTAATTCTTACAGGAGAGAATTTCCCTTCATAGGGGTAGATTTCCTCTCACTTCCTGTTGTCTCCCTCCGTTTGTAAGTAGGAGTCGTTTGTAAGTCGGATGTTTGAAAGTAGGTGCCTGCCCTATGTACTCTGCAGAAATTTGGGCCTTAGGTGTTGGTGTTGCCACAGTGAGGCCTCGTACACACGGCCGAGATTCTCGTTGAAAAAAACATGTCGTTTTTTTCGACGAGATTCTTGGACAAGAAACTTGTCCCGGCCGAGTGTATACACGCTCGTTTCAAAGAACCCGCGGTTCTTTGAAAGGAGTGTACGCGGTGACGTCATCGACTACGTCGAGCATGCGCTCGTCACATTCGAAGCCGTCGCCGCCATCTTGGTATACCCTACGTATGCCTAGGAAGCTACCGCGCATGCGTCGAATTCATTTCGAACATGCGCGGGCTTCCGGGAGGACAGGTAAGTGTACACACACTCACTTTTCTCGTCGAGAAACATGCCAAGGAGAATCTCGACGAGAAAATAGAGAGCAGGTTCTCTATTTTCTCGTCGAGGTTTCTTGTCGGTTTTCTCGACGAGAAACCTGATAGCAGCGTACACACGACCGATTTACTCGGCAAGACCTCTCTGCCAGCAAGTTTCTTGCTGGTTCTTGCCGAGAAAATCGGTCGTGTGTACGAGGCCTTAGTCTTGGTGGGCGCTGGAACGCTCTGCTGTGAACTATTATATCAAGAATTGAAATTACATGCCATTGTTGAACAGTGGCAGAAAAATTGGGCCTTTGGTGGTGGTGGTGGTGCTGGTGCCACAACATTGTAAGTGCTCACAGTTACTCTTGGTGGGCGCTGGAACTGGCCCTGCTGTGAAATATTAGATCAAGAATTGTAATTACATGCCCCTGTTGAACAGGGGCAGAAAAATTGGGCCTTAGGCACTGGTGCCACAACACTGCAACCCTTCACAGATACTATAGTTGGAGCGCAGGAATGAGCCCTGCTGCAAAGTATTGCATCAAAGATTGTAATTACACGCCCCTGTTAAACAGGGGCTGAAAAATGGGCCTTAGCCACTGGTGGCGGTGCCCAGAACCAAAAATGTTCTTACAAGCTATCAGCATGAACATTGAGGAGGAAGAGGATAGTCACTCAGCATAACAGGATAGTCACTCAGCATCAGCATAGGTCTTGAAGGGATCTCCTATTCAAAAAAAATAATTTGGTTACATCAGCATCAGGTGCTTGGTAGCTGGTGATCCAAGACTGATTCATTTTTATGAAGGTCAGCCGATCGACCGATTCGGTGGACAGGCACACCCTGTGATTGGTTACAAAGCCACCAGCAGCACTGAATGTGCATTCTGAAAGAAGGCTGGATGCATGACAGGCCAGTAGCTCAATTGCATGCTGTGCAAGCTCTGGCCAGTGATCCATCCTCAAGACCCAGTAACTCAGAGGATTTTCGGTGGGAAAGGTGTCCAAGTCTGATCTTGCCCCTAGGTAAAACAGACGCTGGCGATGGTTGCTGGAACCGATCATACCTTGAGGCTGCGGACTAAAAATTTGTCTGAACGCATCGGTCAGACGGCCACCTTCTCCACCACTCCTTCTTTGACTGACCGAAGCCTCAGCAACACGTTGTCCAGGACCAGGATTTTGTAACCTCCCAGTCTCTGGGAACGCATTGCACAGACCTTTCTGTAAGGCCTCCCGAAGATGACACGAATAAGAGGATCCTTCCGCAGGCTTTTCAGGATCAGGGACGCCATGCAGCGTAGGTTTGCTGAGGCATTCGGTCCGGAGTCCTCTGGGTCACTCAGGACGACATGATCCGCAGCCACCTCCTCCCAGCCACGTACAAGTCCATGGGTTTCTTGGGACTGTAATTGATCCCTTGAAGACTGCTGCTGATGCTGAGTGCTATGCTCCACTTCCATGCTGACACAATTCTCCTCCTCCTCGTCCTCTTCCTGTGTGATAGGCAGGCCAGCAGGAACACTGTCTGGATAAAGGGGGCCTTGAGAGGTAAGAAAGTCCTCCTCTTCCTCCCTCTGTTCTGCCTCAAGTGCCCTGTCCATTATTCCACGCAGCATGTGCTCCAACAGGTGGACAAGAGGGACAGTGTCACTGATGCATGCACTATCACTGCTCACCATCCTCGTGGCCTCCTCAAATGGTGCCAGGACAGTGCATGAATCCCTGATCATGATCCACTGACGTGGCAAAAAAAAACAAGCTCCCCTGACCCTGTCCTCGTGCCATATTGGCAAAGATACTCATTGATGGCCCTCTGCTGCATGTGCAGCCGCTGCAGCATGGCCAACGTTGAGTTCCACCTGGTTGGCATGTCACATATAAGGCGGTTCTTGGGCAGGTTGTATTCCTTTTGGAAGTCAGCCAGCTGAGCACTGGCATTATATGACCGGTGGAAATGCACATAGAGTTTCCTGGCCTGCTTCAGGACATCCTGTAAGCCCGGGTACCTGCCCAAAAACCGCTGCACCACCAAGTTAAGGACGTGAGCCAAACAGGACACATGGGTCAGTTGTCCCTGTCGCAAACCACCATTCCTGGCTTAAGCTGGTGTGGCATCAACCACCTCTAAACCTGCCCCTGCAGAGCTGACAGAATCTCTGCCCCAGTGTGGCTCCTGTCCCCTAAGCACACCAGCTCAAGCACCGCATGGCATCTTTTTGCCTGCGTACTTGTGTAGCCCCTTGAACGCCTACGGAGCACCGCTGGTTCCGAGGACAAAGCACAAAAAGAGGCCATGGAGGAAGAAGAAGAGGAGGGGGTGGAGGAGAGAGGTGTGTCAGAATCACCAGTAGTAGCATTTTGGAGGCGTGGTGGCAGAACAACCTCCAACACTACTGCACCTTGTCCTGCATCCTTCCCAGCAGCCAGCAGAGTCACCCAATTCACCGTGAAAGATAGGTAACGTCCCTGTCCATGCCTGCTGGACCATGAGTCAGTGGTAATATTCACCTTACCGCTGACCGCCATGTCCAGCGAGGCCAAGACATTGCCTTCCACATGCCGGTAGAGAGCCGGAATCGCCTTCCGTGAGAAAAAGTGGCGTTTTGGAACCTGCCACTGTGGAACCGCACATTCCACAAACTCACGGAAGGGGGCAGAGTCTACCAACGGAAAAGGCAGCAGTTGAAGTGCTAGAAATTTAACCAAGCTAGCATTGAACCGCTGGGCATGTGGATGGCTGGGAGCGAACTTCTTTCGGCCGTGCAGCAGCTGGGGCAGGGAAATTTTCCTGGTACAATCTGTCATTGGTGTACCGATAGCATATTGCCCGCAAGTACTTGGTTGTGACACACCTAATTCTACACCTTCATTCCTCTCAGTGCAGGTTTCAGAGAGGACTGAAGGTATAGTGGGTTTGGAGATCCCAGCTGATGAGGAGCAAGGAGAGGTCCACTTTGTTCTTTGGTGGGGGTCTTTTAGGTATGCTTGCAAACAAACTGCATGGCAGGTCGACATATGTCTGATCAAGCATGTGGTGCCCAAGCGGGTGATGTTTTGGCCACGCGAGATACGCCTGAGACATATCTTGCAAATAGCAGTGCTGCGATCTGATGCACTCGTCTCAAAAAAGGCCCACACCCAAGAACTTTTGGAATAACGCACAGAGACATCAGCGCCCTGCACATGCGGAGCTCTGTGGTTTGATGCAGTCGGTGTGCTGCCCTTAAGCTGGCCCCTGGAGGGCATCCTGCCTCGTTGGAGATGTGCCTCCTCCTCCTCCTCTTCCTTCTCTCTCCTATCAGGCACCCACGTAGAGTCCGTGGCCTCATCATCCCCTCCCTCCTCATCACTGTAGCAAACCTGGCAGTATGCTGCAGCTGGGGGAACATGACTGCCAGATTGCTGTCCTTCTTGGGCACCCTCTTTCTCTGGGCTCACGTTACTGCCTTCCTCTAGCTGGGTACCATCATCGGAGCCTTCAAAACGCTGCGCATCCTCCTGCAGCATGTACCCAACACTGTGGTCAAACAGTTTGGGGGACTCCTCAGGAGGACATGGTGGGGCTAGGGAAAGAATGACTGATGCCATTGAGCCGAGGGAAGAGGCCGCTTTGGCAGCTGCTTTGCCAGACAAAGTACCCTGAGCCTGGGTGAGAGAGGATGAGGAGGATGAGGACTGCTTGGTCATCCACTCTACCAAGTCTTCGGCATGTTGCGGCTCAACGCGGCCAGCTGGTGAAAATAAGGACAAGTGTGTCCCACGGCCACGTGCTGATGAGGATGCACCATGTCCATAACCAGCACTGTTGCCTTGTGACTGTCTGCCTCTCCTTGGCCTGCAGTGAGATGTAGCTGCACAAAGCTGGGATGTATATATATACTGATTATACTGCAGCTAGCAGAATCAACTACCTGCCTGTAGTATTATTAGTAAGAGAACACCAGCAATTGTCTTCAGTTATCTTTAGTTGCACACTGTGCAGAGGACACAGTACACTAACTGAAAATACTGCAGCTCCCTGCCTTTGGTATTAGTATGCGAACACCAGCAATTGTCTTTAGGTAGCTTTAGGTGCACACTGTGCAGAGGACACAGTACACTAACTAAAAAAACTGCAGCTACCTGCCTGTGGTATTAGTATGAGAACACCAGCAATTGTATTCAGGTAGCTTTAGGTGCACACTGTGCAGAGGACACAGTACACTAACTGAAAATACTGCAGCTCCCTGCCTGTGGTATTAGTATGAGAACACCAGCAATTGTATTCAGGTAGCTTTAGGTGCACACTGTGCAAAGGACACAGTACACTAACTGAAAATACTTGTAGCTCCCTGCCTGTGGTATTAGTATGAGAACACCAACAATTGTCTTCAGGTAGCTTTAGGTGCACACTGTGCAAAGGACACAGTACACTAACTGAAAATACTGAAAATACTGCAGCTCCCTGCCTGTGGTATTAGTATGAGAACACCAGCAATTGTATTCAGGTAGCTTTAGGTGCACACTGTGCAAAGGACACAGTACACTAACTGAAAATACTGCAGCTACCACAATCACCTGCCTGCCTGTCAGTATATTAGGAAGAGAATAACAGGAACAGATCTAGCTAAACCGAATACAGTGTATATATATATATATACAACACCTGGGATGCATATATATCCTCGACACACTGTAACTGCAGCTAACTGACTCGCCTGCCTGCTCTATCTAACTCAAATTAAATGACACTATCTCTCTCTCTCTCTGTTTTCTTTCACCGCCGCCGCAACACACTACACAAGGCCGCCACACAGGCATGTACTAAACCCCCTGAGACATAATTTCTCCGATGGGCACACACACAGTGAGAATTTTCTATATTTAAACTCCGATGGAATTCATCTGAATTTCTCCGATGGGCACACACACGGTGAGAATTTTTGATAGAAAATGTCCGTCTGAGTTTTTCCATCGGAAATTCCTATCGTGTGTACAAGGCATAAGACTGGGATTAAACTGCCATTAAAGTTCATGTGCGTGTAAAGGCAGGCGTCCCAATACTTTCGATAACATAGTGTATTTTAGTCGATTTCTACACAGGAGTTAAACGTAAATCAACAACTATTTTGTCATGTTGGAAAAATGTACCCCAAATTTGCACGCTTGTCAGTTCTTTGTGATCCTTCTTGTACAGAAAACAAATACTTTTGCATAAAAGTCTCTCTAAATTTTGTTAGAATAATAAAAAATTCCCGTCTATAGTGCTGATAGTGTAATCATTCCATTAGATGTTTGTGTACAATGCTCTACCTATATATACCTTATTGGTTATAGTGTACATGTTGGGAGAAATTCAGAATACTGTGACAGACCTAGCCGGGACAGAGGCTTTTGGAGGGGACTGAATGCAAGCCTCTTGCCTTGCGACCATGGGCCCTGGCATTTGGGGGAACGGTGCTCTTTGTGAGCTGTATGCCTGGGGACCCTTGAGGGGGTGTTACTTTGGATTCAGGTCCATGTCCCCCCAAGACACACAGAATCTGGGGACCCTGGATATGCCATATTAGAGTGACTGATTCATACTGTTGGGACGTTCACACATTCACTCTAAGGGTATGCTAATGCAATCACCTCCAGACATCTGTCTGTCCTCTGTGCTAATTTGACCCTGCTAAATGTGTGATGTTTATACTTATGATAATGTGTATTGTATAGCACTGAGACAGGAGACGGGATGTCTACCCTGACAGGTCATTTCTATGAGTCACCTTGGCGGTCTAAAGGATTTAGTTAATTAGCTCATGTTAATTTATGTTCTGGTTACCTCCTCTGTTACTGTATATAAGACTTGATTTTTGGTTCTAATAAAGTCTCTCTTGGTTGAACTTACATACAGCCTGCCTGGTGTTTGTTCTGACCGACCACAAATGGATTTGAATGGCACATAGCTGTAGTTTGGATCCTGGAGCACCGGATGATCCAATAGAGCAGAGGAGTGTCGGGAGAGTGGAGCCGAGCGAGCAAAGGGGCTTGTTACAAATACCATTTGCAACAGATTTCTGCCATTATTGTTGTAATATGAAGTACAGCGCCAAATTCATGTAAACCTTGTAAATGTTTCCTTGTTTGTTCTGACATGTGCAACAAATTCAAGAAGTTCAAGTAATCTGGCACTTTACTAATATGTATCTTACAGATCCAAGTATTACGGATCTGTAAGAAATACTGGCACCTGTTAACATCGGATCCTGTGATAGGACCCTTGGTACCTCCGGCTCCGCTAGTCACCTACAGACGGGCAACCTCTGTCGGTGACCGGCTGGTCCAAAGTGAGTTTAAGGGTTCGGATAGAGGTGATCCCTGTAAAGCAGTGGGAACATTTCCCTGTGGTTCTTGTTCCTACTGCAAATACATGGATACTAGAAGGGATATTTATCTGCCAAATGGCAGACATTTCATTCCTAGGCACCATTCCAACTGTCAGACAGCAAATGTAGTTTATTTACTCTTATGCAGCTGCAACTGCTTCTACATAGGCAAAACTGTGCAGAAGCTGTGGCAGAGGCTATATCGCCATATCAAGGCCATGCAGACTGCAAACCCAGATTTACCATTGGGCAGGCATGTGGCTCAAACCCATGCTGGCATTTGCCTGAAAATATCAGTCTTGGTACTTGATCGCATTCATCCCAGTTCACGGGGTGGTGATCTCAATAAGCATCTCCTTCAGCGAGAGCTTCGCTGGATATCAGATTTAAATGCTACTCACCCACCAGGCCTCAACGAGGCATTTAATCTAAAACCCTTCTTACCCGGTTATTCCACAGGAGGGTATGACAAGGAGCAATATGGGGGGTTTCTCCAGTTCTTCAATTTTGGAATTTTTCAATTCAGTCTAGGTACATCAGTCTAGGTCCACTTTATTTGTGTATTTTTGAACATTCTGTACACCATATGTATCCTATTCCTTCTATTTTTCCTTTTTCTTGTATATTATGTATATCTTGTATATAATGTTTTTTCATTACACATATCATTACACGGATGATATACTTTGCCTTTCCTATGTCTAGTGTTCCTCATGTCCTTAAGAACTTTGAAATTTTATTTGTCTGAAATATTATTCGTCTGACATTCAATACCTGTGATAACTGTATCATTGACCTCAAAATGCAGTAAAACGAATTGATATATGCTATAATGTTTTTCTACTTATGTCTCTAATTTAACGGTCTAACTAATGTCATATGAAACTTGTTTGTCTATTTTTATAAATCTCTTTACTGTGACAATATGTAGAAAAATTCGGATTCTCTGTATGTGCAATTCTGACATTTATGACTGTACATTTATTTTTTGTATATTATTTATTTGTAGCTTTGTATTGTATTATATTATGTTACCCAATACATTTTCTATTCATTTAGTGCTGCAGAACACAATTTCTCGTGCTTTGGGATCAATTGATGCGTTTCGATGGCGACCTCCCCATGGATTTCATGACGACAATAACACTGTTTAAGTTGCAGTTTCTACCTAGATACTTCGATTTTTTTGTTTCTTTTTGGCTGTTTTTCCTGTGCCCCCATTTTTTGCTGTGGCGGGTCGGATCTCCCTGACACAGGGGGGCCTCTTTGCGGGATCCCATCCCGGCAGGAGGCATCCCCATCCTGGGTTGCGGCGCCTTTGCGCATGCTCTGGATCTTCCCAGGCCCGGCGCGTGCGCCCTGGTCCCCTCCATCCACCACAAGTAGCCGCCACCCCTTCTGTTGTGTCAGCGAACCTGTCGGCATCTGACTTTGTCGCGCATGATGACGCGGCAATGCCTCGCATGGAACTGAGGAGCCTGATGATGGAGGTGGGATATCCTGACAGAGGTGTATGCAAGAAAAGTCAAAACGCAAAGCTGGCTTTGTGCGGGCAGGTGTAGACACTATATTTTGATAGCGATGGGAGTTTTTTTCAGATCACTCCACTGCTTCCTGAATTAGATGTCTCTGCCCTTCTTTAGGTATTTAAAGCTGGTGGGTGCAACAGTTCATTGCTGCACAGCCAGGATGGTTGTTTCCATTTCATGTCTACCTGTGAAGTACATTTTACTAAGGTGAGGAATGCCTCTAATAATATGCATACTGTATACTTTTTATCGGTTTTGACCCTAGACCCTGAAGTGAAGCTTTAGGTTTCCCAGGTGTCTTTTTAAATAGTTCAGCTGCAGTAATCCCCTCACGTTTAATACAGCTTATTACATCCACTTTTCCCATATATCTCTCTTTGTTAGGTTCCTGCTCTCTGCTTGTTTGGGACCCTGTGAGCCCTGACCTGCTGCTGCATACTGAGGGTTCAAGACTTAAGCCAAACCAAAGCCCTTTATCTCCAAATCGGAAGCATAGGAGGCTTTTTCTCTTTCTACAAGTGTTTCAAACTTGACGGATTCCAGGAAAAACCTAACTTAATGCTCTTCAGTGACTCCTGAGCGCTCTGCGACTTTGCAGTGTTTGGACGCCATCCAGTCGCATCAACTCTGTGCACTGCCAATTCTTCCCAAAAAGCATGAGACTTGTGAGTATGTTTGTTTTCTGCATTTTATATGTCTGCATCTCTGAAATTAATGGTCTTATCAGCTCTAAAATTGAATTCACTCTATTTATATATATACAGTATATATATATATACATATATTTTCCTTCATATAAATACATCAGCAAGCTTATACCCAACCCTGAAGAAGGATATACACATATAACAATAGGAATTAATTTCCCTGTTATATCTTTTCCGAAACATGTAGGGTCTTTCTGTTGCCTCTGCAATTTTTTATGTTTTGACACCTGTCTGTAAACATTTTGCATAGTGCAAAACCAAGCATCTGTATTTCTGTATGATCATGCTTTTCCTTGTTATGATTGTTTTTAATATAGCGTATTTTTTCTACCAATAAAAATGTATACTTTTTAGTACTTAACTACTTTTTTTGTTGTTGTCCTGGGTTCATTTCCCATCCATACTATCCCCTTTGGGGCATTTCTTCTCTACTATGGCAGCGACAAATACCGCCAAATCAGAAATAAGAAAAATGGGAGTAAATAAGACCAAGGTCATTTTGGAGTAGCAGGGCCATGCACATTCTTCCCCTATTCCCTTTAGGCATTGGTTTCTAGAATGATGTTGGTTGCTGGAGTTCTAGAATGCTGTGCCATAACAACCAATGGCACTGTGCAGCTGAGAAGTTAGTGTGTACGTTTACATTGATTTTAGTTCATTTTAAATAAGGAATACTGCACAATAGTACTTACCATACATACTCGAGTATAAGCCGACCCGAATATAAGCCGAGGCACCTAATTTTACCACAAACAAATGGGAAAACGTATTGACTCGAGTATAAGCCTAGGGTGTCCATCTGCATGCCTCACTGTGCCTCACTTTGCCTCACTGTGTCCATGTGCATGCCTCACTGTGCCCATGCCTCACTGTGCCCATGCCTCACTGTGCCCATGCCTTACTGTGTCTATGACTGACATTTAACATGGGAGTCTATGGAAGGGGTGCCCGGCTTTGAAAAATTGGTGCTTCCCGGCTGTAGGTCCCCCAGACAAAACTTTACACACTTATAGGAGGAGAAATGGGGCCACAGGTGTGCCAAGTTTCGGGTCCAGGGTACCTACGACCGGCCGGTACCGGGTCCCCAAAGTCACCGGAGAAATTACTGTTTAACATGGGAGTCTATGGAAGGGGTGCCCGGCTTTGAAAAATCGGTGCTCCCCGGCCGTAGGTCCCCCGGACAACAAACTTTGCACACTTATAAAGGAAGAGTGCGGCTACATGTGTGCCAAGTACAGCCGGCCGGTACCGGGTCCCCAAAGTCCGGGAGATCAGGCGCAAAAAGGTGACTCGAGTATAAGCCAAAAAAATGTGCTGAAAAACTCGGCTTATATTCGAGTATATACAGTACTTTCTGTTACTTATTCTTTGGAACAGTTGATATGACATCAGAGGAGTAAGAGAAGTGGGCCTTAAAGGGACCTATTGTTTGGGGGAGAGAGGTGACCTAGAAGGCTGCCTGGAAGGATAGCATTGATCAAAGCTATTGTAGACCCACTTCTTAATCTAATAGAATTCCTGTATAGTTTGGATGTAAGCACCAGGGAGCACAGAGTGGCCTGCAGGAGGTGTTTTGTAGTTCACAAGGATTATAGCTTTGGTGAAGAAAAAGCACTGAGGAAAAAGGGACTTTCTTTATTCACAGTATGTGTAGATTCTGTAGAAGAACCCCTTTTTTAGAGACTATTTGCGCGAAAAAGTCCACTTTATTTATGTAGCGACCTCACCCCTCTCACCCCTTCTCATTCACGGCTTGTCTGTCTCGTCTAGGGGTTAGCACTGGGGGGAGGGATGAGATATACCACGGCCCATGTCCTCCAATGTGTAGAGGTGAAGGTCAGAACTATCGGGTTTTGTGTATGTGTCCCAGAGTCAAATCCTCTCCTCGGATTAACTCCCCTTTGCGCCTAGTAACCAGAGTTCCACACACTGAAAAGGTCCAACTCGTATTTATTCTTCTCAATAAATAGTCATACAGCACAGACAGGTTGAGACCCATATACCACTTCAGTATTTGTGGGGAGTAGGCCAAGGCACAATTCTTTTAGATAGAACTAACCACTGTGGTGTCACCAATGGCGAATAGTCACTGCCACTGACTATATTGAACAGAACATGAATTACCTTCGCTAACGTAGCCCCTATCAGGGGAAGGACATCCGTCCAAGACAGTTACCGGAGGCCTCTCTGTCACCAGCAATGCTGCGCTGGACTCTCCGGAGAAGTTCCGCTCACTGGCCTCCTCGTCTCAGACAAGGGCACCCAAGGAGTTAGGGCCCCCCTCTGATTCCTCCACCCTCGCGGAACTCAGTCGAAGGTTCTGAGCTCCAGGCTTCCGCCATAGTACCTCACCCCAGGCTAAAGGTGCCTGAGATAGACTCCATCTCCTGCTCGGGCCAGGTCAAGGGCACCCATGCTGAAGGTGCCTGGGCGCGGCTGCGTCCTCCGACTCTGAACTCTGAGGTCAGGGCATCTGCCCCTTTTATCTCCTCTCCCTTTGCGTCACAGCGGGTTCCCCGCCCTGCTGTACCAGCGCCAGGAAAGGACAAAAAGGAAAGCAGTCTTGCGGTGAGTGTTTAACTCCGGCCAGGGCAACAGCGCCACCTGCAGGCCGCAGGGAACCTCACACCACCAGAGTAGTCCAAGAACTACAAAAGGATCTCAGATTCCCTGACAATCAATGCATCTGGGTTACACTACCACCCAGATGCCTCCCCTAAATTCAAACACCCGCTACATTTATATATACCATTTTTCTATTTATTCACACTGTCACGGTATACTGCCACAAATTGTCAGTTTTTTATATCATTGTATGATTTATTTATAAGGCACACTTGTCTAATATGTTGGTTTGTTGCTTTTCAAAGCGGCTGCCTCAACTACACAGGCTCTCCTGACAAGGAGAGCACGCCTGTCAGCCTGCGGGGAGATCTTTCCCCCCTCCTTCTCCTCGTCGACACTGACTGTAATGTGAGCGGTGCTCGCACAGGGCATCTGCCCACTCTCTGCCTGTGATCTTATTGGCAAGAGGAGAGGAGCCAATCAGAGGGACTGTACTGAGATGCAGGAAGCAGCTGCAATAAATTCTGGGACATGTAGTTCCCTCACAAAACAGCCCCATAGCCTTTTATACAGTCAGGAACTAATAAGACCAGCAGGCTTTCAGAGCAGGAAAGGAGAGACTTCATTTTGATTTCCTGAGGAGAATTCAGACAGCACGAGGCAGAGGAAGATATCAGACCTAAGGTGGAGGTACTGCCTCCTAGATGATTTCACTGTGCGATTTAGGCCTCTGCCGCCAGTCAGGACATCTAGCCTGAGAGAGGGGGATCCCAGGTGCACATCCACCGATGGTGAAGCGTTCCATTGTGAGGTGACTAGGGTTGAGAGGCAGAGTAGTGAACTAAACATACTTAAGCGGCTCCTGCAGGGGAAGTGCTACATGAGTGGGCGCTTCCAGGATAATACCGCTACTCTGCAATCAACTCACCAAGACAGCACCCCTACAAGTGCCAAGATGGACCCATGGCTGCAACACAGTGGTGTTGTGAAGAAGGCACCAGCCCAGAATCAAGCGTAGTGATTGAACTCCCTGGGGAGGCCTGGACTGAAGAGCAGATCGGTCAAATAGTACAGACATTGTCCTTAGACAAGAAAAGACAAGAAAAGATGTGTGATCAATGTTAGACCAGACCGTGAGAGCTCCTGCACACATGTGCTGCAAGAATGGAAGCCAGACCGTTTCCGAGGGTCCAGTGGGCAGCTGGCCGACCAGGCTGAGTTTAATCTAATACAGTCACACACACCAGATAGGTGTCCGACAAGTACTAGCCGAGTTTAGGCCTCTAGGGAAAAGGTCTCTTCCACACCATCTTCGGCCAAAATTGCCAAGGCCCACTTTGACGTGCTCTGGAAGTGAGTATTAGAAACTCAGGCCCTTTTCCAGAAGACATCCAGTGTCTACAGGGGAGGACAACTTTGAAGAGTGGCTGGACCAGGCCACACAAGCCTTGGATGAATGGGATATTCCTGTTACTCTCAAAAATTTGAGAATTAAGAGAGTCTAAGGGGCCCAACCTCAGAAGCTATCCCTAATCTGAAGTTCAGTAAGAAAGATTGCTTCGCTCAAGACTACCTGAATATTCTGCAGGAGGAATTTGGGTTGATGGAGACAGCAGCACACTTAATTTACATATTTGAGCATGCTCTCCAATGCCAAGGTGAATGCCTTGAGTAAGATGTTGAATCGTATTAAAGAAACCACCTTCTGCTGTAGATCAAGCCGTAGATCAAGCTAGAATGCAGCAGATCCTGAGAGATGCTTCATGCTCTGATCCAGTTTGGATTCGACTGCAGACTTCAGCGGATGCCATGTTCATGAAATATCCTGAACTAATTAAATTGGTGAGTGAGGAGTAAGCCATGCTGGAGAATAAAGGAAAGAACTAGGGGTTCGGAATCTGCTGTTAGAGACAGAGTGGCCAGCACAGCTGATAGAGATCCAGAGACCGGGGGTCTGAAGACTCAGATGTCCAAGATAATGATGATGGTGACCGGGTCATTGGATGTCAGGTCTGAGATAGCCGCACTGAAGATGCAGGTAGTCCAGATGTTGGAAGTGATTAACCAGCTGACAATAACCGACAAGGGTGTTACGGTGGGCAGAATGTATCCCCGGTCTCACCTACTGCACCTGGCCAAAGGCCAATAAATTAAGATGTCTGTCTGAACTGTGGATGTGTAGGTCACTACCAGTGAGAATGCCCAAGTCCACCAAGGAGGACAGAAGACTGGCGTGGACCGCAGAGAAGTGACCAAAGGATGGAGAGAAGGCCTGGGCCTTCAAGGAGAACCTTCACTGATTCTGCAAGAGAAGAATGGAGAACACCTGCCGTTTCAGTGCGGAAGGGAGAGGTACTGCCTCCTAGGTGATTTCACCATGCGATTTAGGCCTCCGCCACCAGTCAGGACATCCAGCCTGAGAGAGGGGGATCCCAGGTGCGCCTGGATGTGCACCTGGGATCACCCTCTCTCAGGCTGGATGTCCTGACGGTGAAGCGTTCCAGTGTGAGGTGACCAGTCGGGTCGCCAGGAGAGCCTGTCCGTTTCCAGGACGTTCGTCTGGGCCTTGACCGCAGGATTGGGTGAGGGGGCTTTTGCCCATTTGCAGGAAATGGGGACACTGCACCGCAGAAGAAGTTGAATTGACACTGTATACAGACATCTTGCTGTTAGTCCTGTTAGTGAACCTGGGATCACCCTCTCTCAGGCTGGGTGTCCTGACAGTGAAGCGTTCCAGTGTGAGGTGACCAGTTGGGTCGCCAGGAGAGCCTGTCCATTTCCAGGACGTTCGTCTGGGCCTTGACCGCAGGATTGGGTGAGGGGGCTTTTGCCCATTTGCAGGAAACGGGGACACTGCACCACAGAAGAAATTGAATTGACACTGTATACAGACATCTTGCTGTTAGTCATCTTGCTGACATTTGTAGTGCCACAGGGCTAAAGGATACGGTCATCCATTCCCAGGGACACTTTATACAGACACCATTGTCCTTTCACCTTGCTGACAAAGATCCTGCCTTCCTCACTTGATAACCCGGGCCAGTTTTGTTGTTTGGCCCTGCTATTCAGGAGTTTAAGTGCACCAACAAAAGTGGCTAGTTGAAGACACAAAAGGGTTGATTTACTAAAGGAAAATCCACTTTGCACTTGAAAGTGCACTGAAAGTGCACATGGAAGTGCAGATGCTGTACATCTGAGGGGGACATGCAAGGAAAATAAAAAACAGCATTTTAGCTTGCACATGATTGGATGATAAAATCAGCAGAGCTTCCCCTAATTTCAGAGCTTCCCCTCAGATTTACAGCGATCTACAGCGACTGCACTTCCATGTGCACTTTCAAGTGCAAAGTGGATTTTCCTTTAGTAAATCAACCCCAAAGTCTTATCTTTTCTTCAAAAGTACTCAAGCTACTAGTGCCATATGGACCCACACACATATATTCAGGGCTCTGTATATGCAGTGGGTGTGTGTGGGACAGTTTATCTAGGAAGTTAAGGCATTAAATGTTGATTTGAGTAAAGTGTTTAAAGTTGGGCCTTTGGTGTCTGGGGACATAAGAGATAGGCCCGACATAAGAGGGTCATTCCTCTGCTCTCCTCCTGCCTGGACTCATAGAGCCGACCCGAGTAAAGGTAACCAATCTGGTACAGATTGCCATATTGTGATTTATTGTTATTGAAGTGTTTGCCTCTGCTCTTGGGGTTATTCTCAGGTATTTAATCCCCTGAAAGCAGCCTAAATATGGTATTGAGCTACATTGCTCTTAATCTCAATTATTGCTCTCCAATTGTATTACTTGAATATATATGGTTACTGTTTGTTACTCTTTTCCACAGAAATATTGCAGTAAAGACAATTTCTATGTTTTATCATAACGTGTCTGTTTCTCATTGGTCCTTGTACTTACACTATTGCCAGGTGTGCCAAAGGGGCTGAAACTGTTCTTAGGGTTGAGAGGCAGAGTACGGAACCAAACATACTTAAGCAGCTCCTGCGGGGGTAACACTACACACAGCACCTGTTTTTTAAGTGTGCAGCCAACAGCATCATAGCAACCAGGGAAGCCATGCAGCGGAGAGCATCATAGCAACCAAGGATACTGTGGGGCCCGGGGGCTAAACATGCATGGACTGTTACACTACAGATTGCTGCCCCCACAATGCCTCCATGTGTTGCTATAGTGTGCTGGTAAATGTGCTGGGTTCTTGAAGGAAACTAGCTCTTTATGTCTGCTGAGTTAAAGCAGAGGTATAGCTCCTACTGGCTGGAAGAGGAAGTAGCCTCCCTGTGTATACAAAGTATGAAAGGAAGCCTGGTGATGTGTGTTGGTGTGTCATATTTGCATTACAAAATGTTTTACATTGTTCTTGTGCTCTTGTAATGGGTTAACCTGAAGGACATCCTTAAATTGCAAATGTCTTAAACTCAGCTAGTGGGATAGATATCACAGGTCAAGGATAAATTGCTCCAAAGGGTTATTATGTCACTGAAAAGTAACAAACAATTTATCAATAACAGGACAGACTGAGCACTGAGCCTGACATTTCATAAATGTTCAGGAGTCTTGCTCACTCTAATTCTTGCCCCTCCCCACTAAACCCTACCTCTTCTCAATAAACCATGCCCCTTCTCACTAATTCCCCCTCCATTGCCATAAGTTTGCTGCTGATGATGCACACAGCAAAAAAACAATTATAAACTGTAAATCTTCCCCACAGTTCCTTCAGATCCTCAGGTTCATTGCCCTGTTTGCTTCTGTATCTAAGCTCCTGGGTGATGACACTGAAACCCCATAAATAAAAAGCAAGGATCTGTTTTGGCCATATGGAACATACTGCAATGTTATGGGCTGTCTTTGGACTTGTTACGTTTTATAATACTTATAGTCTACCTGAACTCTTGCTGTGTGTACAACATTACTTTGTCGGATGGTTAATACCTGTTTATAAGATGAAAGTTTCCCAGTCACCTCAATATGACCAGTATTAAACCATATACAAAAATGTACAGAACTTTGTACACCTACACCATAGTGCAGGGTTGGAGCAGCCCCCTTGGACTTTTTAGGCAGAGATGATCATAGAAATAGTTTTATAGTAAAGGGCAATATAACGCCCCTTTTACAGTGTAACATCGGATTACGAGCATAATCCGTTCCAGGAGAATGCTTGTAATCCAAAGTACTTGCATATCAAAGCGAGTTTCCCCATTGAAGTCAATGGAAACGAAAAAATTTTTTTTACGCATTGACTTAAATGGCATGCGATACCGTAAGCGGCCAGAGGTGGGGGGCTCCGGAGAGCCTCGGAAACGGCCGGAAAGGCAAGAGGACACCTCGGCAAACCACAGAAAGGCTTGGAAACTGAGTATTTCCGTGTCTTTCCGAGCGGCGCCGATCAGCGCTGTTCGGCTCGGCTCCGGCGCCCCCCTAGCCTCAGGCCAAACGCGTTACTGCACATCGCTTTGGCCTGAATCCTGCTCGTCTTGCGAGACAACACTCGCAAACCGAGTTAGATTTTTTCAAATACAGTGCTCGTATTGCGGAACGCTCGTTAACCGCATTACTCGCAATCCGAGGTTCCACTGTATTAGTAAAAAACATAAAAACGTATTTATATATACACATAGCCTACAAGGCAAGTAGTATAAAACACACAGTAAAAAATTTGAAAAATGGTGGTACATCAAAACATTTTTTTTTTTTTGCTTTAGGTATTGATACCTTTTTGGCTGGTGTAGCCTACAAGGCGTTTCTTGTGGATGTTTGCAGGTTGCTCATCCAGTGATACACACCCATCCACCTGCTGCTCTGTGGACTGCTTCAGTCACTTTGGGAGTCCCTATTGATTTTATCCTCTGTGCTTGTTCTTTTGTTATTGTATTGTGGATCATCATGTGAGTATCATATGAAGGGCTTCATATATATATATATATATATATATATATATATATATATATATATACACTCCTATATTGCTTGTTATGTTCACATTGTGCTCTATAGTGTGATTATCATGCCACTATGCTTACATTTTAGACAATGAGAATTAAAGTCACCCATACACAATCTTCCCTGATGAAGGAATACATATTGTTCATTCCGAAACATGTTGGGCTATACACAAAAAAACCCTATTCACTGACCACAGCTCGTCTTTGGTTGGGTTTGACAAATATGTTTTGATGTACCACCATTTTTTCAAATTTTGTACTGTGTGTTTTATACTACTTGCCTTGTAGGCTATGTCTATATATAAATACGTTTTTATGTTTTGTACTTATAAACATGCCAATTATATTGCTTTTTACTAAAAAACTGTTTCTATGACCATCTCTGCCTAAAGTTCAAGGGGGCTGCTCCAACACTGCACTATGGTGTAGGTGTACAAAAGTTTTCTTTTTTTGTACCGTTTTCTTTCTTTATTTTCACCTGGTGATCCTCTCAGTAACACTCTTCCTGTCTTTGGATGTCACTACTCCAATGGAAATAAACAGAAGCACCTTTGGACAGCAGCATTGTTAAATTTTAGAGAGGGTAGTTTGGTAGCAGATTTAGATCAACTTGACTAACAAATCCCATACTGCTAACACTTTAACACTTTTTAAGCAGTTACAGTAACAGTTGTTTCTTTCCTTTTGGCATAAGGCCTCTTGCACACGGGAGTAAAAAATGTTTTTTTACTAAACTGAAATGTGACGCATTATTGTCTATGGGACATTGCACACAGCTGAGTAAAGATCAGTAATACAGGGTTGAGTACAGAGTAGTGAAAAAATATAATTTTTTCATTCGTGTGCAGTAATTTACTTGCATACTTGTGTTTACTCGTCTATATGCATATTTACGTGAGTATATTACAATACTGGCAATGAAGAAGACTTTTACTTGTCTATACACTTACGCACCTTTACTCGCCTATTTTCAACATTACTCAGGTCTTTACACCTAGTTTTTGGCCCCTTGCACATGGGCGTCACAAGTTCCTGCGTAAACATCAGTAAATTTTGACACCGTGTGCAAGGGGCCTAAATGTTTTGCATAAATAAGAGCTGGCTGTTCTAAGTACCCCTGCTAGTGCTGAATGGTTTGTCTCAACTCTGTAATTGCCACATTTCCTGGACAGCTCAGTCTGTTTAAGGAAGATGCAAAATAAAAGCCTTACTGACAGGATCAGGTAAAAATAAAAGAAAAAAAGTAAAAAAAAAAAAATGAGTAACACACCTTTCACACCACCAGACCGATCGTGTCTGCCTATCCATTTTCACAGACGGACCCGATTGGACCCCCCATTGTTCTCTATAGGGTGACGGATGTCACCCGCCGGTATCCGATCTGGCCTGCTAAAAACAGACGGATGGGGATCCGATAGAAATGCTCCATAGAGTACAGCAGGCTGTGTCTGCTCTGCATAGCGGAGCAGACACAGACCTGTCTCAGTGGGGATCAGCGGTGAGATCCTCAACTGAGCAGGGGGATACGCTTGACGGATTCTGCTCCTTCTGAAAGGGGCCTTAAAGGGAACAGTTCTTTAGCAAGTACTAATGCCCCGTACACATGATCAGATTTTCCGTTGGAAAAGCCTTGGATAGTTTTTCCGACAGAATTCCACTCAAGCTTGGCTTGCATACACACGGTCACACAAGTTCTCTGAACTTTCGACCGTCAAGAAAGCAGTGACGTACAACACTACGACGAGCCGATAAAACTAAGTTCAATGTTTCCGAGCATACGTCAAATTGTTTCCAAGCATGCGTCGGAATTTTGCGCGTCGGAATTGCTACAGACGATCGGAATTTCCAATCGGAATTTTTTCCGTCAAAAAATAGAGAACCTGCTCTCAATCTTTTGCTGGCGGAAATTCCGACAGCAAAAGTCCGATGGAGCATACACACGGTCGGAATTTCCGACCAAAAGCTCAGATCGGACTTTTGCTGGTGGAATTTCTGACCGTGTGTATGCGGCATTACAGTTTTTTCAACATGTCTAAATGTTCTTAGACCAATAATAACAATCTCAGACCCTCTTTTCTGTAACCAATACTGCTAGTATGCAAACCCCAATTTGGAATAATTATTGTATGATATATTGATTATATCATCTGATTTTCGTCTGGAAATATCAGCGTTTTACATCTAAGTACAAATTTTACAAAGATAAGGAAACCCAACAGTAGTTTGGGAAGCTGGATCTGCTTGTGTATAGACATATTTAATAATTTGTTATGACTAATTGCCAAAGGGATTAGCATATAATCCCTAATAATACAAGCAAAATATCAAAGTCAATAAACGAAACGTAATAACAATTTTGCATGTTTATTGTTAGATAAATATAAAAAATGAATCATATGTAACTAGCCCCGAAACAGGGTGTATTTTAATACATAAAATGTAAGCATTATCCTTACATTCAGACATGGCTTCAAAAGAGTCCATGAGATGTCAGTAATTGTCTCCTGTCTGCACATATTCCAAGGCTTGTGGATTTTTTTTCATGTATTCCCCTGTCTGTTTGAAATGCCGCCAGCCTGCAGATCCAGACACCTGGGAGTAGAATCTACCTGATTGTCACCCCAGGGTATTATTTCTCATTTGCCTTTTTTGTCTTATAAACATTCTGCTTCAAACATGTAATTGTCAAGTAATAATAACTGACATTGGACTGCTGCATGAAAATAAAAGATGACAGGAACCAATTTTGGCTTGTGATGTCACGTAAATTTGTCCTTTGAAAATCGTTTTTAGTCTCTCTGAAACTGGCTTTGTCTTCGGTGATTACATTGCAGCACACTTAACCTTCCTGATTTTCTGTTGTGTGCGCAACTAAAATTGTTCTCATTGAATTATGAGAGGCTATAGAATTCTTGGTTATAAAGTTACACCACTGTAGTTTTGCACTATATTTTAAAAATAGACAGCATAAAAAAGTTGAGAGTCTGCATAAAACCTGTATTATCTTAACCACGACCAGCACAGGCCAATTTTAGCATTTAAAAATCATAACATTTTTGCTAGAAACTTACTCAGAATCCTCAAACATTATGTAGCGGTACCCCCGTAGGAGCTACTGGTTTAGTTTTGGATCTGCACGTTGCCTCACTGTTCCAAATGTTCGGCTCCAGGGGTTCTCCTTAAAGAGTTTTCTGGAAGAAATGTATGCACCAACACAAAGTCTCTTTCAAGGGTTTATTTGAATAAAAGTTCCAACAGAGGGGGTAGAGGAATGGGGAGGACTAAGGTATCTTGTCAATCACGGAAATCTCCTAGGTCCAAGAGGAGCAACTGTCTCCACGCTGGACTCGGCAACCACCGGATAGGCCCAATCTCACCGATCAAAGATAGTCTCTGCCACAGACTAGGTATTGGAATTTGTTCAATAGTCTCTGCCACAGACTAGGTATTGGAATTTGTTCAATAGTCTCTGCCACAGACTAGGTATTGGAATTTGTTCAATAGTCTCTGCCACAGACTAGGTATTGGAATTTGTTCAATAGTCTCTGCCACAGACTAGGTATTGGAATTTGTTCAATAGTCTCTGCCACAGACTAGGTATTGGAATTTGTTCAATAGTCTCTGCCACAGACTAGGTATTGGAATTTGTTCAATAGTCTCTGCCACAGACTAGGTATTGGAATTTGTTCAATAGTCTGTGCCACAGACTAGGTATTGGAATTTGTTCAATAGTCTCTGCCACAGACTAGGTATTGGAATTTGTTCAATAGTCTCTGCCACAGACTAGGTATTGGAATTTGTTCAATAGTCTCTGCCACAGACTAGGTATTGGAATTTGTTCAATAGTCTCTGCCACAGACTAGGTATTGGAATTTGTTCAATAGTCTCTGCCACAGACTAGGTATTGGAATTTGTTCAATAGTCTCTGCCACAGACTAGGTATTGGAATTTGTTCAATAGTCTCTGCCACAGACTAGGTATTGGAATTTGTTCAATAGTCTCTGCCACAGACTAGGTATTGGAATTTGTTCAATAGTCTCTGCCACAGACTAGGTATTGGAATTTGTTCAATAGTCTCTGCCACAGACTAGGTATTGGAATTTGTTCAATAGTCTCTGCCACAGACTAGGTATTGGAATTTGTTCAATAGTCTCTGCCACAGACTTGTGTAACCCCTCACTGGGTTGGCTCTCTCAGAAATAACACAACTCTCAGTGCCAGGATCTTTCAGACGCTCCGGCAGCACTGTGAGGTAGACTTTTAGGATCCGGGAACATCCTCCAATTGAGTCCTCAATTGCTCGGTCCCTTCCATCAGGCAAGGCGACACAGGATCTCCCTGGATCGGTAGGCCCCAGTAACTCCTGGGCCTGCATCTCAGTTGCGAGGCCTTGGGCCAACGTGGCCCCGAGGCGGGAACTGCCAACACATCCCTGAGGCCAGGACGGCCCTCAGGTGAGGATCGGGGGCGAACTACCAGCCAACGACCCTGAATAATGGCATTCGCCTCTTAAGTACCCTCTCCCAGCATGCACAGCGGGTTCACCACTCCCCCTGCGCTACTTCTGGGAAAGAGGCACCCAATACGTCCAGCTTGTTGCCTTTCCAACCCTGGCCAGTGGTAACAGCGAACCTACCGCTGAGGGGGGGGGGGGGAAATCACGCAACCAGCTAAACTGAAACGGCGCCACAATTTAAATATCTCTGGGCCAAACTAATGCCCAAACAACTATAATTTCAACATATAGCGCCCACTCATTGAGAGCAGGGCGCTACAATTATATATACTGTATATTTTACTAGCAGAGACCCTAGAGAATAAAATGGCAGTCGTTGCAATTTTTTTGTCACACAGTATTTGCACAGACTCCAGATCTCTCTTTTACCCTGGAAAGCATGAGTTAAAAAAAAAAGATCTTTGCTTTCCAGTAAACAAAATGGCAGTGTTTACATCTAAAACAAAACCAAGGAAATTCCCAGCTCAACTTACCGACCAGCCTGCTACCACCTGATTGGTTGGGTGCAGGCTGGTCAGTAAGTTGAGCTGGGAATTTCTTTGGTTTTGTTTTGCATGCGTTGCCCTTCCGTGTGCTCCTTGCTGCAAAGGCCAGTTATAGGGGAGAGCAATGGCCATTTGTGTTTTTTTGCAGTGCTTACATCTGCCAGAGCCAGAAGTGACTTCTGGCCTCCCTAGATCATAGAGAGGGCCAGGACCAGCTCTGTGGTAACCCGCCACCATATCGAATCCTGGGCTGTCCAATGGGAGAGCCCGGAGAGGCACAGATGGGTGGTGGAATGGGGGGAACATCCTCTCCCGCTGCCTGTAAAAGCAATCCAGTGGCTAATCAGCTGCTTGGATGGCTTTACATGACAGGGAATCGGCAGCTAAAAAAAAAAAGATACCAGGAGGATACCTGTAGCTGCAGGCATCAATGTGGTATACCCACTTCATGTCCAGGATGTCACATGATGTCCTATGGGTGGAAAGTGGTTAATGGATAGGGAATGGTTAGAACCTCTGTAAGGTTTTACTGATATCTGTGACCAAGCAAGGGAGATGGACCTTCTCTATTCATTACTATTGACACTGGGTTAGAAATTGATGGAAAGTGCAAAGATGTTTGTTACCAAACCAAGTGGTAAGTGGAAATCTGGGAGAATCTGAGGGGGGAACCTGGTGAGAACTGCCTAAAAGGGGATTCCCCCTCAGTTTGAAGACATTTTTTCCCACTTTATTTGTGTCTTTTAGAAAAAAAAAAAGTAAAATCTTGCCAAAGGGACAACATCAAGAAAAGGATCAGTTTGTATTTATTCATGTAAAACCTTTATTCCAAAAGGAACAAAAAAATGTTGCTGTAACTGATTATAAAGTGTGAGCTGGAGCTTGGCTTCAATTATTTAGTGTATCTAAATCTACTAATACATTAACACTTCCAAGACTGACAATGTGCTGGTCTGCTGTGCCTCCTGTGCCCATTCATCCAGAGTTGGGTCTCACTATTATGGGAGATTTGTTACTGGCCAGAACGCCAGGTGAAAACAGAGAGAAAAAGCCCCCCAAAAAAGAAAAAGAAAACTGATGCAGCCCTACATCTAATGATTGGTAAGATGCAATATATTACATTTTTGGTTTTGGGTTTATTGATGCTTTAAAGCTTTTTAAATTACTGATACACAGCAAATATAGAGATAAGGAATTCTGGCATGTGTCTGACACTCATTTAAAGCAAACTTATCAGTGACCCAGAAATATTGAAGCCAGACTCTGAGTTATTTTCAATAGGAAGCCAGGATTAGTAGCCCTCATAATTTTCTCCTGCCATGTACCCTGGGTGCTTGGATTGTACAGATGCTCTGATATGTAGGTACTTCCTAAGTTGATCATTTGGTCCCATTCCTCCCATACTCTATACCTCATTACTGGCCAGTGACACTGCCAAACACATCAGTAACCCACTTGTAAGGCTTACAAGGTAAGAGAACCAGGCCCAGAAAGTATTTATATACCAGGACATGCACACATTTTAGTTTTAATTATGAACTGGTGTAACATGCTGGCACCAAGAGTTGCTGTATTAGGTAAGTATTTTACATTTCAGGTTTCCTTTAAAGGAGAAGTATGGGAATCAATTTTTTTCCCTTTTTATACTTACCTAGGTGGATGCAGCACTGAGAACTGGGCCATTCAACACCGCTGATTGCTCGGTTCTCTTGCCTCTTTGAGCAGAGAACTGCTGACTGTCAATCAGCAGCTCTCCTGCTCTGCTCCTCCTCGCTCAATGGAGCGCTGAGCTGTGGAGGGGCGGGCAGCGGCTGTCTCAGTGTCTCAGCCGCTAGCTGAGAGGCTGAGACAGCCATCAGTCCAGGCACCTGGCGGATCCAGACTTCCAGAGTCGGGATTATACATGTGCCTGCACTGATCTGTGTGACGTCAATAGAGAGCGGACTTCAGGCCACTCTCTGCTGAAAACGGGTCACAGGACTGCAAAAAGAATTGCACTTCTGTAACCCATAGGAGAAGCCCAGCCAAATGAGCTCACTTCTCGTTTAAGTTATGCAGGCTGGACTTCTCGTTTAAGTTAGGCAGCTTGGACATCTACCCAGCATAGGCATGCGCAGGGGGTGTGCCGAGTGTGCCTGGGCACACCCTAATCAAACCGTGAACCAGGGCCACTGATAAATCAGTACAGCTGGCCCTCCTAGATCAGTCTTGGGTCCTATCAGTTCAAATAGGGGCCCAGGTACCTTCCGAGCAGGAGGACCAGCTGTACTGCCTTATTGCAGACACAGATTCTCTTGTTCCTCCTCCTGCAGCACTACCAGCTTCTCCTCATCTTCCTCCCTCCAGCTGTGCTGCAGGGGGATCAGGGGGAATGGGCTGATAAATATGTCATTTATTGGCCCCTTCCTGTTCTGAATGAACACAGTGAGCAATCGGTACCCATCGCTCCTGTGTCTATTCATCACTGAAGTATATTAAACTGTTTTTATTATACTTCACTTTGCAAATTAATAGGAAGCCTGTAAGTGCTTCATGTTCGTGCATCTGTGCAGCTGAGGCTCAGTCTTAAATGTGAGACATCATGGGTCTGTTTAGACCCCTGATATTTCACCATATATGTCCAAGTTGGGCCAAAAGTGTCAACATTTTGTGTGGCCACCATTTATTTTCCAGCACTGCCTTAACCCCTTTGGGCATGGAGTTCACCAGAGCTTCACAGGTTGCCACTGGAGTCCTCTTCCACTCCTCGATAATGACATCATGGAGCTGGTGGATGTTAGAGACCTTGCGCTCCTCTACCTTCCATTTGAGGATGCTCCACAGATGCTCAATAGGGTTTAGGTCTGGAGACATGCTTGGCCAGTCCATCACCTTTACCCTCAGCTTCTTTAGCAAGGCAGTGGTCGTCCTGGAGGTGTGTTTGGGGTCGTTATCATGTTGGAATACTGCCCTGCAGCCCAGTCTTCGAAGGGAGGGGATCATGCTCTGCTTCAGTAAAAAAGTAAAAAATAAATAAATAAAAATATAAAAAATATTGCTTTGCTCTCTATACAATGAAGTGAAATCTGCCTACTGCAAATATACTGTGAAGCTCTCTGAGGAGATGTAACAGTTATTTCAAGTGTTCTTCAATAAAATAATTGGACAGAGCCTCTGGCTGGATTGCAGTGCCTGGAGTGGATACCTGATGCCCGTGGGAGTGTGTAAGTTGAGACAGCACACAGTTAGCTTGCAAGTGCTGGACAGATGCAATTGCATTTTATGTTTAACATTCGAAGGAAGAGGTTCAGGATCCATATAGGGACCTAAGTAGTGCAAACCTGATCAGGTTGGAACTGGTGGTGATTAAGGGAATAAGTTGTCCTGATAGTGAGTAGCAGACCCCTCCACAGAACATTGTGTCAGGTGACCTGGACCTCCTTGTCACATGGGCCAGAGGTGCTCAGCAGGACTATTGTAGCCCTAATCTGGAACCATGGAGAAGGTGCAAGGCCTTGTGCAGTGAGTGTTCTCAACTGTATGTGGGTTGTTGCTTTCAGTGACCAGGAGAATGGTGACCGAAGGGTTTACAACCCACATTCGTGGTGCATTCTGTATGGGCTAAGATGTGACTGTAGGCATAAGACCCATAAGGAACTAGACAGCCCTGTTCTGTAGCAGATCCCTTAGTGGCATGCATGGGAATTCTGTTGTGTGGGGACCTGCCTACACCCTGCCAGCTGCACCTACATGTACAATAACAAATGGATGCTTCTTTATGTCCACTTAAACTTAAAGTGGTTCTAAAGGCAGGTTTTTTTTTATCTTAATGCATTCTATACCATGGTACTCCTGAAGAAGACACTTTATGAGTTGATTTGCTTTGAGGTTTTCTAGCTGTCATCTGAAAGACATCTGGATGGATGGAACTTCATATAATGCAGCTTATCACTGATGCATTGGTTGTTATATATTCTTGATGTATGGTAACTTTTAAACTTTTTGTTTGCCTATTACTCACTGTTGCAGTAAGCTTTTATATTTAGGTGGGAGAAAGCATTCTGCCAAGAGATTTCCAAGTTATAAAGAGACCAAGTCAGGGCAGCAGGTTTTACCTAAAGGAGTAGATTTAATTCTTCCCAGATATCCATTCAGACAATTGCCATATGTCTATAGATTGCTGCCGGAGTGATTGGATGAGAGGTAGTACGGGGAGACCCTGATTCAATTAAAGTGCTTTTGACCATTTCATTCCTAATAATCCACACTGCAGGGTAAGAGGCTGGAATTTCTTTCTTAAGAGTGACACCTTATTTGTGGAATACATATAATATGCTCTGTTGACCATTGTATATTATGCATGGTCCATACTATAGGTTAGGAGGCTATAATTTCACTTTATGTTGGCATGGAATTCTAAATTCTTTTTGCACTGAAAGGTGCAAAAAGCTGCACATTATTGAAGTTTTTCATAAACAGGTGAACTTTCTTTCTACCTTTTTTGCATCTTATGATATGGGACTTTCTTTATATTATTTATTAGGAATCTTTGAATTGTCACATGATTTATTGAGAGTATATTTTGTAACATATTATTACTATATGTAGCGGGTACTTACTTTCCCGGGTGCATTTTTTGAATCTGGCGGTGACATCAGTGCTATGTTCCCGGCGGTCCACCAGGTGGCGTTGTCACCGTGGGCGGAGGGACGAATATGACTGTGTGCCGAGCCTCCTTTTTGTCCTCTCTCGGCAGCGGTATGGTGGGGCGGGGAACCCGCCATGCTTGCTGGGAGAGGGTATAAAGGGGCCGGCCATCTTGGTCACGGGGTCTTCGTCCCAAGCACCTTTAGCTTGCGGACGTGGGTTCGTGCTCGTCCTCTAGGCGGCCTCAGCTTAGAGGACCACCGGAGATCGTGTTCCACCTCAGGCACCTTTAGTCCTGGGGTGAGGTACTTTCAAGAAGGTCCGGAGCTCAGTGCCCAACACTGAGTTCCGCGAGGGAAGGGTCCTAAGGCGCTTCGGGGATGGAGGCCTGAATCTGAGTAAGACGCAATGGACCGGGGAGAGCTCCTCACTCGAAGACCCGGTGCAGCAGACTGCCGGTGACGGGTGAGTCTCTTGTCGGAGACCGTCCAGAAGGATGCCCTTTACCTCGTGCGGAGACCATAGCCCACTCTCCAGGAGGAGAGTGGAGGATCAAATTTGTGTCTGGGCCTATTCACACTCACACCTCCTTTTCTGCTCTATCTATCAAGGAAGTCCCTGTATGGTGTGTTCTAATAAAGGAGTGTTGGACTTTAATGGTGTGAGGCTCAATTCCTGGCGGACGAAGTTCACGGTGACTCTTGGAGGGAGGATCCGGGTGCACAGCACAGACCCGAAGGTAAACAAGACATTGCTGATACCACAGGTATTCTACACGTGGTGGAGGCTAGGCGTAGCCCACCCGCTCTCTCTCTCTCCACCATCAAATACCCCTAGACAAGAGACAGTGCGAGCCGCACGGAGAGAGAAGAGGGGTAGGCGCTACACGTGGGGGCTCGGGTCCGGTATTGTGTTGTGCATCACAGTATGGAACAAGTCTGCTGGACGAGTTAACTGAATAGGCCAAAGTGCAGCCCTGCTCAAAGTCATGGAATTGACCCCAGACAAGGGAAAGGCCCGCGCAGGAAGAGCGGTGAACGGGGGGAGGCCCAGCCGTGTGAGGTACTACACGTGGGGGCTTCTAATTGCACTGCGCCAACAGACACAACCCCCGCCGCTTAGTTCGTGGGCGTGGCTCAACCAAAGAAAGTGAAAAAGCCCGCGAACTGGAGCAAAGGGGAGGAGACCAATACGTGAGAGGGCTACACGTGGGACATTGGCGCGAAAACTCTGCAGTGTGCGATGGACCAGCAACAGGTCACCATGTTTGGACATACCACATGGATTCCAGTTCACCCTGCTACTACCACAATGACTGCTGCTGCTCCGATAACGGATACCGGGATCCGGCTGAAGCCAAGGGGTCGATTCGCCCTGTATTCGTGCATGGACGTAGAGGCCCTGGGTGTAATTTGTCCCGGGTGCTCGGGACTGGTGTGCCACCTGAAGCCCTTCGGACAATGTGAGGCCTGTGGGGAGTTCCTGTTCGAGGTGGATCTGGCAGTTGACAGGCCAAGAACCATCTACCCAGGCCGGGCTTCAGGCAACACTACTCGCAGAGGATGAATTACTGCTGTAAAAGCCATCCCAGCGCACACTGCAGTGACCGCGGAGGAGGTCGTTAAAACTCAACAGGAGAAATCCGAGGATGCTGACTCGGTCACCACTGTGTCACAGCGTCCGCCACCGAAGAAGAGAACCAGCGTGGTGGCCCCGACCAGCGGTGGTGGCGGACCATCTCGCCAGCTTACGCCAGGCCCGGACGTATCCGTTGACGAGTGTTCCGGACGTCCCGCTTCAAGTAAAGGCCGAGGTGAGCCGGGCAAAGAGACTTGGTGCATGGGCGGAGGTGCCGGGAAGGCATGGCCCAGTAAGCCCGCGGGAGGTGGTAGCTCCGTCTCTACAACGGGCTACATACCCGCGGAGGAGTGTGATACCTCGGACCTGGAGTCGCTCTCTGATCTGGGAGATGACACCGCTATTGATGAACTGTTTGCAGAGAAGGGCTGGGACAAAGTACCGCTAGCTTCATTCCGAAGGCCCCGGGGTTCACCCATGTCCATGGGGGAGAGTACACCCCGGGTGGAGGCACCAGCGCCTGAACAAGGGTCCCATCCCCAGCCCACATCTACATCTCCGGTGCCACCTGCATCAGGTACTGGGGAACAGAAGTTGATGCTACGGGCACCTATGCCCCAACCAGAAGTGGTCAAGGCCCCTCGCCACCCGGACTCTATAGTTTTGCCCGGCGAAGGGGACAGAGCCACAATGCCTCCGCTGTCAAGGCTTCAGAGACTCTTCTGCCAGAAAGTTGCTTCTGACTACGGGTGGGAATATCCGTACCTCTCCAAGGAGCTACTTTACAAAGTGGAGGTGTGCCGAGAGCGCTGGTATAATGACTTTGTGTGGACCCACCTTAAGGTCCCACACGCCCGCAGGTATTTGACATGCTCTCCAAAGGCATCTCAGCGGTTCAAAGACTGCAAGGCAGAGTGGATGTTGGGAAGACACATCCATGCAGATAAAGTGTTGATCCGACGCAAAGAAGGTGAAGATGTGGAGTACCATTTGGAGACCATGGACCGGCATTTAAAGCCTCTTGTTCTGCCGCATCCCCGCTTCTACCTCTGAGGAGAAAGAGACTCCATTTGTTTGCTTTTCAAAAGGACCTTGCACCCCCTGAACTTTGCTGTTTAACTTTCTTTTTGGTGCTATCATCAATGTTTTGCCCAGCAAGAGGGGTGTTTGTGTCATGCCAAGGAAGAACTGTTCCAGTTGTTGTTCTTTCCTCTCCGGTGAGAAGTTGCAGACTTTGGGGTAGATAGGGCCCGGAGTCAAGCAACAAGAAAAGAGAAGATGGTTCAACGGGTGCAGTTACCGCGAGGCTGTCACCAGGTGGCAGTCTTGTGCAACGTTACACATTGTACACACTCACACTGGAGGGAAAAGTATAATGTTGGAATGTGATTTCATGTTTAAAATGTCTTTCACTCCTCTTTTGTTGCAGGGGCTCAGACACAACTTCTCTGTTAGGATAGTTTCCTAAAAATTTTTGTTTTTCAAATTGTTAGTTGGTTTCTGGATTGGATTATGTCAGCCGTTGAGGGCGTGATTCACTCCAGACACTGGGGACCAGTGTCAAAAGACAGGGGGGAGAGTGTAGCGGGTACTTACTTTCCTGGGTGCATTTTTTGAATCTGGCGGTGACATCAGTGCTATGTTCCCGGCGGTCCACCAGGTGGCGTTGTCACCGTGGGCGGAGGGACGAATATGACTGTGTGCCGAGCCTCCTTTTTGTCCTCTCTCGGCAGCGGTATGGTGGGGCGGGGAACCTGCCATGCTTGCTGGGAGAGGGTATAAAGGGGCCGGCCATCTTGGTCACGGGGTCTTCGTCCCAAGCACCTTTAGCTTGCGGACGTGGGTTCGTGCTCGTCCTCTAGGCGGCCTCGGCCTAGAGGACCACCGGAGATCGTGTTCCACCTCAGGCACCTTTAGTCCTGGGGTGAGGTACTTGCAAGAAGGTCCGGAGCTCAGTGCCCAACACTGAGTTCCGCAAGGGAAGGGTCCTAAGGCGCTTCGGGGATGGAGGCCTGAATCTGAGTAAGACGCAATGGACCGGGGAGAGCTCCTCACTCGAAGACCCGGTGCAGCAGACTGCCGGTGACGGGTGAGTCGGTGACGGGTGAGTCACCGACTGCCGGTGACTGCCGGTGACGGGTGAGTCTCTTGTTGGATCCCCTTTACCTCGTGCGGAGACCATAGCCCACTCTCCAGGAGGAGAGTGGAGGATCGAATTTGTGTCTGGGCCTATTCACACTCACACACCTCCTTTTCTGCTCTATCTATCAAGGAAGTCCCTGTATGGTGTGTTCTAATAAAGGAGTGTTGGACTTTAATGGTGTGAGGCTCAATTCCTGGCGGACGAAGTTCACAGTGACTCTTGGAGGGAGGATCCGGGTGCACAGCACAGACCCGAAGGTAAACAAGACATTGCTGATACCACAGGTATTCTACACGTGGTGGAGGCTAGGCGTAGCCCACCCGCTCTCTCTCTCTCTCTCTCCACCATCAAATACCCCTAGACAAGAGACAGTGTGAGCCGCACGGAGAGAGAAGAGGGGTAGGCGCTACATATATATTATGGATTAATTGTTTTTTTAATATAAAATCTTGTTGTTGATATTGATCTAGCGCCACATTATTTATATAATTTAGTTGTTTATTTGGTATCACAAATTGTGTGTAGGCTGCTCTGTCTAAGTGTTCACCTAAACCCTAAACCGCAGCGCTGAATTATTTTGATCTTATATGCATAGTTACATTGATCCAAGCTGGACAAATATAACTTTGTATAAAATATCCATACCTTAAATTATCAATTGGTATAACCCATTTTTCTGCATGTATAAATAGTTTTCAATACGTTAATAAAATAATAAATCAGACTTATCAGTCAAACATGCCATTAACCAAAATACTACAAAAATACATTTGGAAATTTGTTTACACATTGTAACTATTATTTGACGCTTTGTAAACTGTTTTAAAATAAATTGAATACACTGTAATGCAGAACGATTTAATGTATTAGCACATTAGGCACAGGAATTATAGGTATTGTGTGATACAAAGACATATTAATACAAATTATATGCTATTATATCTATGCTCAAGAAAATTCAATATTATTAAGACATAAAATCTGAAATCAAACCATTTGATCCCCTTCAATTCTGCCTTCACAAAAATGTGTTAATTTTCTCATGTAAATACAAGTTTTAAACCACAATGATGCATTTTAGATATTGAAAATTGGCAGATATGTAAGTTTTAGTGCATAAGGAAAAGTGATAGTAATTTGTGCGCTAAAATGAAACTAGATTATAAAGCAATTCAGCAAATATTCAGATATCCTTTATGTTTGGGTCTGAAATTGTACTTTATGTTCAAAATTACATCCATCAATCTCTTTGTATAAGAACAAAAGCATCCCTTGTTTTTTTTTACTAACAGTATAAGGACTATTTCAATTAGCTTCCAGTGGCTTTGTAAAACGAGTCTGAAAGAAATGGATCAGAATAGGGAAACTTGGGGGCTAGTACGTGCTCTCCACAGGCTAACACAATAGAACTAGTATTTCAAAGAAGTGGAGAAAAGAAGACTTTGCATTGGTGTGCCAGTAACAGCGGGTGATATGGGCTGTTTGAATGTGCGTCTGTTACAGTATTCTTTATCAAAGGACGATGAAGCAACCCTGCAATTTCATATTAAGTAAAGATAAAACTCACTCCCTTCAGTTAAAATCACTTTGGCGGCCAACTGCCTTTGTAAGAGTTTGCGCGAGTATACGGTATATACATACAGTAAGTATCTCACAAAAGTGAGTACACCCCTGACATTTTTGTAAATATTTTATTATATCTTTTCATGTGACAGCACTGAAGTAATGACACTTTGCTACAATGTAAAGTAGTGAGTGTACAGCTTGTATAACAGTGTAAATTTGCTGTCCCCTCAAAATAACTCAACACACAGCCATTAATGTCTAAACCGCTGGAAACTAAAGTGAGTACACCCCTAAGTGAAAATGTCCAAATTTGGACCAAAGTGTCAATATTTTGTGTGGTCACCATAATTTTCCAGCACTGCATTAACCCTCTTGGGCAGGGTGCCTTTGGCCAACCATGGCTCAGAGGGAGTAAGTCCACGCCCCACACTATATAAGGCTGCTTACATAGTGGCCGTGTATAGTGTGTGACTGTGGACAGAGATATATTTATCTAGATTAGGCAGGCAGGTTAGTTAGTGGCAGTGTATTTATTTATTTTTGTATACAAACTTTTTTTATTCGGTACAAAAAAAAAAACCCAGGAGTGGTACAGAAAGTGGTGTTGTAATTCAATAGAAATGCATTACATAAGGTTTGTAGTTAAGGAAAATTATATTAATCTATACAATAAGTGATAGAAGTACAATACAATGGTGGACTGATATGCTAATAGACGTATCCTTGAATTCAAGAAACTACTAAAGATTTTCAATAAACTGTGATAAGGAGTATTATTATTCGGGGTTGAAGAAATGTTTAGAATGGGTGAACCATGGATTCCATTTCTTCTCATATATGTGATTTGTGTTGTGTAGGGTGTGAAATATTTTTTCCATGAGGTTAATATTGTTTATGCGTATTTTCAATTGGGCTAGAGGTACTGCTGGAGATTTCCAATGGAATGCAATCAGCCAGTGTATTGCCACACATATTGTATGGATCAGTCTCATGTTATGGATGGATAACCCTGTGATTGGTGAAAATAAAAGGCACTTGTGGAATGAGAGCTGTATAATATTGTCAGAAATTTTGGATGCAAAGTTTTCTAATTGTTTCCATATTTGTGAAACTTTCCTAGAATCCCAGAAGATATGTGTAAATGATCCTGCTGAGATGCAGCCTCCGAAACACGTTTGGGGTACCGAGGGGAAAATGGCGTGACGTTTTACAGGTGTATAATACCATCTTGTAAATAACTTATTGCTGTCTCTTTAATTGTTATTGATCTTGTGCATTTGTGTAAGTTATTGATAGATTCATTCTAGTTTTCAGTTGAAAGTGAGATAATAAATTCTTGTTCCCATTTGAGCATACAGGGAATTGTTAACCAGATTTGAATAAATCTGCGATATCAGGCCTATTCTTCTAGGTCTAGGTGACTTTAGGTACATGTTCTCATAAAATGTGGGTGTTAGAAGAGTGGCAGTGTATTTAATATATATATATATATATATATATATATATATATATATATATATATATATACAGTTGTGCTCATAAGTTTACATACCCTGGTAGAATATATGATTTCTTGGCAATTTTTCAGAGAATATGAATGATAACACAATTTTTTTTCTTTCACTCATGGTTAGTGTTTGACTGAAGCCATTTATTATCAATCAACTGTGTTTACTCTTTTTAAATCATAATGGCAACAGAAACTACCCCAAATGACCCTGATCAAAAGTTTACATACCCCAGTTCTTAATACCATATATTGCCCCCTTTAACATCAATGACAGCTTGAAGTCTTTTTGTGGTATTTGTGGATGAGGCTCTTTATCTTCTCAGATGGTAAAGCTGCCCATTCCTCTTGGCAAAAGGCCTCCAGTTCCTGTAAATTCTTGGGCTGTCTTGCATGAACTGCACGTTTGAGATCTCCCCAGAGTGGCTCAATGATATTGAGGTCAGGAGACTGAAATGGCCACTCCAGAACCTTCAATTTATTGTGCTGAAGCCAATGACAGGTCGACTTGGCCTTGTCTTTTGGATCATTGTCATGTTGGAATGTCTAAGAACGTCCCATGCGCAGCTTCCTGGCTGATGAATGCAAATTTTCTTCCAGTATTTTTCGATAATATACTCCATTCATCTTGCCAACAATTTTGACCAAATTTCCTGTTCCTTTGTAGCTCACACATCCCCAAAACATCAGCGATCCACCTCCGTACCTTTCATCATAGGCCTTGTTAACTCCTCTCCAAAAGTAGCGTTTATGGTTGTGGCCAAAAAGCAAAATTTTGGTCTCATCACTCCAAATTACTTTGTGCCAGAAGGTTTGAGGCTTGTCTCTGTGCTGTTTGGCGTATTGTAAGCGGGATACTTTGTTGCATTTGCATAGTAATGGTTTTCTTCTTGCGACTAGACCATCTTTCTTCAAGAGCCTCCTTATTGTGCATCTTGTAACAGCCACACCACATGTTTTCAGAGAGTCCGGTATTTCACCTGAAGTTATTTATGTGTTTTTCTTTGCATCCCAAACAATTTTCCTGGCAGTTGTGGCTGAAATTTTAGTTGGTCTACCTGACCGTGGTTTGGTATCAACAGAACCCCTAATTTTCCACTTCTTGATTAGAGTTTGAACACTGCTGATTGGCATTCTCAATTCCTTGGATATCTTTTTATATCCCTTTCCTGTTTTATACAGCTCAACTACCTTTTCCCGCAGATCCTTTGACAATTCTCTTGCTTTCCCCATGATTTAGAATCCAGAAACGTCAGTGCAGCACTGGATGAAAGATGCAAGGGTGTTTCAGGATTCCAGAAACGTATTGACCTTTTATACACACACACTAATTACAAGCAAACAGATCACAGGTGAGGACAGAGCAGCCATCAGCTTTAGGCCTGCCCCCCCCCCGAGCCTGACCACCAACATTCCCCAGGGTTTGCCCACGGGCCATCCTACCGAATCTGCACACTGGCCACCTCACCTGTACGCACTGAGCCCCCCCTCAATCCTGTATATAGCCACCAGGGACCCCGCGCAGCCACCAGGGACCCCGCACAGCCACCAGGGGCCCCACGCAGCCACCAGGGGCCCCGAATAGCCACTTGAGAAGGAAGGGGTGGGACAATTTTAGATGGAAGGGGCGCTTGATTTTAGTCTTGCCTAGGGCAGCACAACACCAAAATACACCACTGCATACACAAATCTGTACACACACAAGGCTCTGGCCCCTCTCTGTACACAAACAGACCCCTCCCTTTCCCTCACAGCCCCTACTTGTAAAGAAGGTCTTCCTACCTGATCCCAGCTCGTTTTCAGAAAGCTGACTTGTTGCTGAGAAGCACAGTACAGATCAAATGAAGGGTGCACATACACATAGTAGCCAGAGGTGGCAGTAAAGAGCTCGATTTCTGAGCTTAGTGACAAGAACAGCAGAAGTTGGGAGATAGATGGTGTAATGCACAGCTCCCCTCCACCCGTCCTGCCTTCTTCTGGCCCAGACGGGCCCCGGGGCCACTTACACTTGTGACAGTTGTACCCCCCTGATGGTGGCCCTGGGTAAGGATGGTTGCTTTTAATAGCCACCCAAACCCCTTTGTGTCAACTTGTGTGCATGTTATCAGGCCAAAATCACCAGGGTATGTAAACTTTTAATCAGGGTCATTTAGGTAATTTATTTCCCCATTATGATTTAAAAAGAGTAAACACAGTTGATTGATAATAAATGGCTTCAGCCAAACACTAACCATGAGTGAAAAATGTTTTTGTGTTTTCCTTCATATTCTCTGAAAAATGGCCAAGAAATCATAAATTCTGCCAGGGTATGTAAAGTTATGAGCACAACTGTATATACTCTGCATTTAATGTAGACTGAATATAGAGTCTACACTAAATATCTAGTCAGTGCAGGAAGTGTAGTATATACAACACAGTGTATTGAAGTGGTTAGGGGGAACCCAAGCTAAAATCCTGCCCCAAACACCTTGTCCCCATGTTGATGGGGACAAGGGCCTCATCCCCACAACCCTTGCCCGGTGGTTGTGTGGGGCTGCAGGCTTATCAGAATCTGGAAGCCCGCATTAACAAGGAGGGCCTTCAGATCTGGGCCGCCCCTATATGAATAGGTAGGGGTACATTGTACCCCTACCCATTCACCCAAAAAAGTGTCAAAAAAAAAACCTGACAGGAGACAAGTTTTTGACAATTCCATAATTACATAATTTTTTTAAAAGTGTCCCGCGATATCCATCTATCTTCAATCATGGCACCTGATGGACCTGAAAAATAGGAAAAAAAAGAAGCTCCGCCTAGATGGGAGGCGTCCCGCCGACTGCTGTCTCTTGGCTGTGACAGCTGTTATATAGGCAAGGGCAGGGCCACCCGGTGACGTTACCGGGTGACCCCGCCCCCTTCTGACGTCAGCCAAGAGACAGTAGTCGGCAGGACGCCTCCCATCGAGGGGGAGCTTTTTTCTATTTTTTGCGTCCGTCAGACGCCGTGATTGAAGATGGATGGACACCGCGGGACACTTATTTTTTTTATTTATTTTTTTAATAAAGAAATTGCCAAAACTGTCTCCTGTTGTTGTTTTTACTTTTTTTTGGTGAATGGGTACAATGTACCTGGTTAACCACTTCCATACCCACGTATAGTCATATGACATCCGCAGAAGGGATCTCCCATCCTAGGCGGGCGTCATATGATGTCCTCGGCTTCCCGGCGGTATAGGGGCACGTGCGCCTGCCGCGTCACTGAGGAGCCAATGCGCGTGCCCGGCGGCCGAGATGACCGCCGGGCACTCGCGATCACTCGTTACAGAGCAGGACTGTGGATCTGTGTGTGTAAACACACACAGATCCACGTCCTGCCAGGGGAGAGGAGACAGATCGTGTGTTCCTAGTACAGAGCAACACCGATTGGACACCTCCCTTCCTCAGTCCCCTCCCCCTACAGTTAGAATCACTCCTTAGGTAACACATTTAACCCCTTGATCGCCCCCTAGTGTTAACCCCTTCCCTGCCAGTGACATTTACACAGTAATCAGTGCATTTTTATAGCACTGATCGCTGTATAAATGTGAATGGTCCCAAAATAGTGTGAAAAGTGTCCGATATGTCCGCAGCAATGTCAGTCACGATAAAAATCGCAGATCACCACCATTACTAGTAAAAAAAATAAAAATGCCATAAATCTATCCCCTATTTTGTAGGCGCTATAACTTTTGCGCAAACCAATCAATATACGCTTATTGCGATTTTTTTTTTTGATTTTTTTTTAATTACCAAAAATATGTAGAATACATATCGGCCTAAACTGAGGAAAAAATTTAGTTTTAAAAAAAAAAAAAGTGGGATATTTATTATAGCAAAAAAATATTGCATTGTTTTCAAACTTGTCACTCTTCTTTTGTTTATAACGCAAAAAATAAAAACCGCAGAAGTGATCAAATATCACCAAAAGAAAGCTCTATTTGTGGGTACAGTGTTGCATGACCGTGCAATTGTGATTCAAAATGTTACAGCTCTGAAAACTGAAAATTGGCCTGGGCAGGAAGGGGGTGCAAATGCCCTGTATTGAAGTGGTTAAAGGGGGCTTCCAGATTCCGATAAGCCCCCCACCCCATGTTGAGGGCAAGCGGCCTGCTATGGTTCAGGAGGGGGAGCAGGTCTGCTATGGCTGCTTGCTCGGATTTTGGGGGGGACCCCCACACCATTTAAAAAAAAAATTGGCACGAGGTGCCCCTTAAAATCCATACCAGACCTGAAGGGCCTGGTATGGATTTTGGGGGGGGGGACCTCCACGCCATTTTTTTTTCATTTTGGCGAGGAGTTCCCCTTAACCACTTAACGACCGCCTACTGTAATAATACGTCGGCAGAATGGCACCGACAGGCAAAGTCACGTACATCGGACCCCCCTTCTATACAGTGAGCGGTCGTTAATTGTTCGGGAGCGATCCGGGATGAGGGGACGGCCGTTCGATTCCAGCCACCCCCTCGCGATCGCTCCCGGCGAATGAGAAAGCTTCCTCTGCTGTGTAATGTTTACACAGGCAGAGGAAGTGATGTCATCTCTCATGCGGCGCTCACATATACCGAGCGCCGTACAAGAGAAGACACACAGGTTAGTGCACAAACAGTACACTGACACCAGCACACATAGGAACATAAATGGCCCCCCAGATCACCCCCCAGATCACCCCCCAGCCCCCAGTCACAGTGTCACTGATTGCAGTGATCAGTAAATAAATGGTCACTGCAATCAGTGACATTTGTGACTGTAAAAGTGTCACTACAGTTTAGTTTTAGGTCCAGTGTAGCCCCCTAACCCCCCTAATAAAGGTTTAACCCCCTGATCGCCGCCCAGATAACCCTTTCACCCCCTAGCACCACTGTCGCTAAGCGATCGTTTTTCTGATCGCTGTTTTATTGTCAGTGATGCCGATCGGTAGCCAGTTATTTTTTTTAGGTTCGCCGCAGGTTTTTATAGCGTTAGGTACCCCCATATATTACCTAATAAAGGTTTAACCCCCTTGATCACCCCCCAGGTAACCCTTTCACCCCCTATCACCACTGTCGCTAAGCGATCGTTTTTCTGATCGCTGTCTTATTGTCGGTGATGCCGATAGGTAGCCAGTTATTTTTTTTAGGTTCGCCGCAGGTTTTTATAGCGTCGGGTACCCCCATATATTACCTAATAAAGGTTTAACCCCTTAATCGCCCTCCCAGGTAACCCTTTCACCCCCTTTTGCCAGTGTCACTAAGCGATCGTTTTTCTAAACGCTGTATTAGTTATGCTGGTGCCGATAGATAGCCAGTTATTTTTTTTAGGTTCGCCGCAGGTTTTTATAGCGTCAGGTACCCCCATATATTGTCTAATAAAGGTTTTAACCCCCTAATTGCCCCTAGTTAACCCTGCGTCACACCCCAGGCAGCGTCAGGTTAGTGCCAGTAATGCCAACACCCACGCGTGAAGCATACACCTCCCTTAGTGGTATAGTATCTGAACAGATCAATATCTGATCTGATCAAATCTATTCTAGCGTCCCCAGCAGTTTAGGGTTCCCAAAAACGCAATGTTAGCGGGATCAGCCCAGATACCTGCTAGCACCTGCGTTTTGCCCCTCCGTCCAGCCCAGGCCACCCAAGTGCAGTATCAATCGATCACTGTCACTTACAAAACACAACACACATAGCTGCAGCGTTCGCAGAGACAGGCCTGATCCCTGCGACTCCAGTGCTGTAGGAGGTGATTTCACCACCACAGTTAAAAAAAAAAAAAGCATATATGCCGAAGCATTGGGGCAGCAGGGGTGGAGGAGCGGAGGAGCGATTTTGCTCCTAATGATGCGTACATACGGTCAAAATTCCGACGGAGGCTTGCCCATGGAAAAGTCTGACCATGTGTACGCGGCATAACTTTTGCGAGAAGATGCCCCCATGCTTCGGCATATATAAATGGTGCATGTATGCCCATCATTAGAAGTGGGTGGATGAAGGGTGGTATTCTTTTTTTTGTCATTTAAGTTTTTTATTTTTCATCAGAAAAAAATCATTACAGAATCATAAATATTAAAGATGATTACAATTGACTTCAACAAAAATCTCAGGTATTATTACCATAGAAACTTAGACAAATTATTATCGTAAAAACCAATACTGACAATGTTTAAACAAAAAGTAATAATATCTATCCTCATCTTGGTCAAGTATATAATCAAGTAATCTTATAAACTGATAATAACTTATATTAAGAAAATCTAGTTCCCACAAAAATAAACCGAAAATATGAAGGGCTCCTACTCCCCTCCCCAGCCACCCCTAACGGGAACACACTGTGACTGGGAAGGAGAGAACGTCCCCTGCCCGGCCTTCCTGTCACCACCAACAATCGTCGGTAGAGACAACTGGAGAGATATAATAGAAAAAATGTCATTTGTACATGCAAAAAAAAACACAATACTCGACCTAAGTATGAAAATTAAGAGTTGTTCTCAGACTTGTTAGAGCTAAGTTCAACAGTCCAAGCCTCAAACAATAAAAAAAGGAATCTGAGCCTGAAGCTATTATATTTTATCTGATGTAATAAAACAATAAACATACTATGAAATAATAAAAGCCAAAACCGAGAGAATAAAGTATAGGATAAAAATAAAGAAGAGAAAGAAAAAGAGGAGAGAGAAAGAGAAAAAATAAAAAATTCTCAAAGATATGAAGTGAAAATATTATAGAATGCCTACAAACCAAATATACATTCTAAAGATCAGTGATTGGTGTTGATGACCAAGTTATGTGACAAAGAGATTCCCATAAATCGCGCCCAAGGTTCCCATATGGCTTCAAAATTTGAGGTCTCGTCTAACAAGAAGCTAACCAGTTTTTCTTGTTCCATAATCCAGGAAACTTTTTGTTTCATGGATAATATAGATACCGAAGGTTTCTTCCATGCCCTTGCCATAGTTAGTTTTGCTCCCGTTAAAATAAACAAAATTAGTTTACGAGTGGCTTTAGGAATATGAGGTAAATGTCCATTGAGTAAAGCAATTGTGGGAGATTGATGTATCGGGCAACCTGTAATATTGCGTAAAATGTGAAATACCTTATTCCAAAATCCACGAATTCTTGGGCACTCCCACCATATGTGGATCATAGTACCCAGTCCCTGACATCCCCTATAACAAAGAGGTGAAACAGAGGGGTACATAACAGTCAATCTCGTGGGAACTAGATACCATCTTGTAAAAAGTTTTATATTGGCCTCTATGAGCGAATTATTGCAGAGGCCTGAAGTCGAGCGAGAGTAGCTTGCATGCCAGTCTACAATATTTCTATCAATTAGGAGTTCCTTCTCCCAGGCCAACATGTATGGTAGTTTCACTAAATTGGATGCCAGTGACTTGTAGATCACAGAGATCCCCCCCCCTTCGCTCCACTGTCTGTCCACACCAATTTTCATAATCTGTAAAGTCTCGGGATGAATATCCAGTTTTACACCTAGAATGAATTAAATTAGCGATTTGATGAAATCTCGGTTTTTCGGATAAAGGGAGATCTAATTTGTTCATAAAATATTCAATAGGTAAAGGGCCTATAGAGGATAAAAATTGACCAATGCGGTACAACCCCTTGTCGTACCACCATTTAAAGGTTTGAAGGTCCAAACCTTGATGAAAAAAAGGGGTTTTTGAACACCGGGGTCAAAGGTTGAGCTTTAGAGACCAGCGAGGGAAGTTTCCGAAGTGAATCCCATAAAGATAAGGATTGTGAGAGTGATGGTGATAAGATGGGAGGTCTATTTCTGGGAGGGCACCACAACAGGTGTATTAGTGATGAGGATGGAACAGCTTGATTTTCAATTGATATCCAATCAGGAAGTTCTGTGTTAAAATATAAAGCAGATAGTTGTGCCAATCGTGCTGCTTGGTAGTACCATAAGAGATTCGGAAGACCTAACCCACCCTGTTTGGGAAGGTTGAATAAGCATCTGTTTGAGAGTCGTGGACCTTTATTGTTCCAAATGAATTTAGTGAGCTTACTTTGAAAAGATTTCAAATGATCTCTTTTGATTGGAATAGGAATTGAACGAAATAAATATAAAAGCCTGGGCAAAAGGGTCATCTTGACTGAGTTAATCCTGCCAATCCAAGAAATACTGTGCGACTCCCAGTCTTTGAGATCGAGTTCGAGTTTCTTGTACATAGGAGGGTAGTTAGCTTGGTATAGATTTTCAAATTTAGATGTAACATTAATTCCTAAGCACTTAATGAATGAGCTGCTCCACTTGAATTGGTAAGTTATCTGTAAATCGGACACTATAGAATCTGGGAGAGACACGTTAAGAGCTTGAGATTTAGACATATTAATTCTGAGACCTGAAAGAGTCGAAAACTTATTAAGCAATGAGCAAACCTCCGGTAAAGAAGACCGTGGAGAAGTGACAAAAAGTAAAAGGTCATCTGCGAATAAGGCACATTTATGGGTATCTTGACCACATTGCACCCCCCTGATATTCGGATTACTACGAATGGCAATGGCTAAAGATTCAATCATAATAGCGAATATCAGGGGGGATAGGGGGCAACCCTGATGTGTACCTCTTCCAATCTGAATAGGGTCGGAAAAAATTCCTTGCATTCTGATTCTGGCCTTAGGATTAGAATAAAGGGCTTCTAAAATTCCTAACATATTCTGTCCAAATCCCCAGCGTTTAAGTACAGCGAATAGATATGTCCACGACACCGAATCGAATGCCTTCTGGAGGTCCAGTGACAGTAACATACCCTCCTGTTTATGACCTCCCTCCCAATTAGATTGTAGGATTGATACTAGGTCAACCGCTCTTCGCACCTGATCAGGACCTTGCCTACCGGGTATAAAACCGACCTGGTCTTTGTGAATATAAGATCCTATAAAAGAAGCAAGTCTGTTCGCTAATATCTTGGTTAATATTTTAAGATCATTATTGATTAAGGAGATTAGTCTGTAGTTTTCTATTTGACTAGTATCTTTATCCGGTTTTGGGATCACAGAAATATAAGCCATATTTAGTTGATTATCTATCGGGGAACCTTTAGACATAAAATTAAAAAGTCTAGTTAGGTAAGGAGTTAGGATCTCTGAAAATGTTTTGTAATATGGTGTGGAAAAACCATCAGGTCCAGGAGCTGTTCACTCCTTTAAAGCTTTTATGACATCTGAAACCTCTTCATTTGAAATAGGAGCATCCAATTCCTCTTTATGAGTTTCTGTTAATTTCGGAATATGTAATTTATCCAAGAATTCCTCTAACTCGGTAGAGACAGAGAGATTTTCAGCCATATATAACTTAGAATAAAAATCCTGGAATGCCTTAATAATATGTTGAGAATTCATGGTAAAAGAGCCATCTGCCTGTTTAATCTTTGGGAGAGCTTGTGAACGGAATCTGGGTGAAAGTTTACGTGCCAACATAGGACCCAACTTGTCTCTCATCTGGTAAAATTTTGCCCCAGACCATTTCATGGATTTTTCAGCCTTCGCTGTTAGAGCCAAGTTAAGAGCTACTCATGCTGCATCCAGTGTGGATATAGATACACTAGAAGGACTTCTCTTATGTTTTTTGCACAACTCAGCGAACTCTTTCTCCAATCTCTCAATCTCGACCACCCTCTCTCTCTTCTTTCTGGCCGCTATTTGGATCAATTTGCCTCTAATAGTAACCTCATGAGCTGCCCATAAAGTTTCTGGAGAGATCTCCCCTCCATCATTAAAGTAAAAATAATCCTTCAAAGCTCCCTGAATTTCCGCCACTACTGCGGGATCCTTCAATAAAGACTGATTGAGAGTCCAATGTGAGGTCTGTGTACTAGGGATATCCCTTCTAATAGCCAATAGAATCATCGAATGGTCTGACCAAGCAGCTTCCACTATAGAAGAAGAAAGAGCTAGTGGAATATGGTGAGTAGAGATCCAAATGTGGTCAATACGGGAATAGGACTGGTGCGGATTAGAGTAGTGTGTAAAATCTCGTTTTTTTGGATGGAGTTCCCTCCATATATCCATCAATCTAGATTGAAAGATTAATCGAGCAATTTGAACACTTGTTTTATTGGGCCTAACAACTTGTGATCTTAAGGGTTTGGATTTGTCCAGACTAGAATCAAAAGCTGTGTTAGAGTCCCCCCCCCCATAACTATGATCCCCTCCATAGACGGTCCAAGTGACTGGAACAATTGTTTAAAAAACTGTTTTTGTCCTCTGTTAGGGGCGTAGTAAGATATAAAGGTATATAGCTTATTATCAATAGTTCCCTTGACCAATAGGAACCTTCCCTCCTGGTCTCTGAGTTCCAACTCAAGATTGAATTTGCAATTCTTAGAAAACAATATTGCCACTCCCTTGGTCTTATCTTCAGCCTTAGACAAGTAAAAAACTGGAAAATGGGCATGAAGAAACAATGGGGTGTACCGCTGAGGGAAATGGGTCTCTTGTAAGAGTACTACATCAATATGACGGGATCTATAGGCTTGGAGGGCTTTCCTTCTTTTGACTGGGGAATTTAATCCCTGGGTGTTGTGAGACACAACACGAAGGGGTAAAGAGTTAGTGTTAGTGCCGGCCATGGAGCAAAAGGGGGAGAACTCCAAATAACCCACAGCCACCTACCTTCCTCCAGGAAGAACCAAGGGCATATAATGAAAGGTCTTTCACTATGTTAGGGGAGGATATACATAGCATCACTTCACAGGTAAATCTCAATGACATGTAGGCTGAAAAAGAAAAAAAAGTTAGAATGAAAGAAGAAGAGTAAAAAAAATATTCAAATAAAAATAATATCAGTTGTAAAACGCAGTGTAACGAAAGGCCTATAAGCGGCCCAGAATGGGAGGAGGGGTATGGCTCCCTCCCCTCATTCAGAAAAAAATAAGTAGTATAGCCCAGATGTAGGGCTATATACCTACCCCTCAGCATGGTTTACAACCAAACTGAGCGGTAGGTGGAGGCACAATGCAGCAGCACCAGCCAGTGACAGCACTCAAACTAACGATGTAATATTAAATGAACGGAACCAAACATCCCTGGATTTCCAATATAGTAGCAATTAAGAATAGTTTAACTATTAGATTTTTTCTAAACAAGAGAGAAGAAGAAGAAAAAAAAAACCATTATCTATTGAAAATTTAGCAACAGAACTATGTGTGGGAAAAAAAAACAAAAAAAAAAAACATTATCTATTGAAAATTTAGCAACAGAACTATGTGTGGGGAAAAAAATAAATAAAAAAAAAAAAAAAAAAAAAAAACCATTATCTATTGAAAATTTAGCAACAAAACTATGTGTGGGGAAAAAAAAAAACATTATCTATTGAAAATTTAGCAACAGAACTATGTGTGTAAAAAAAATTTTTTTTTTAAAAAATTTATAAAATAAAATAAAAAAATTAACCCCCATTGTCTATTGACAGTTTAGCAACAGAACTATGTGTCAAAAAGAGTTGCACAGGAAATCCAAGAGTCAATGTAATGAATTGTGTTTCCTCCCAAGGAACCTACAGGGGGTAAGAAAAAGATGAAATACAGTAAAGTCATGTAAATCCTCTTCATGGGGGGATGTTATCCTTTACTCTCTTAATTTTGGGCATCTCCCAAAGTGGCGCAGTCGGGCTCGGAGGCGATTGGCGTTTAGATGACCCCTGCATAGAGGGAGAGGTATCCATATTTGAATCCAGCGTAATGAGTCTCAAGTCAAGTAACAGGCGTTCTCCTTCTGGGAAATTGTGAAAAACATGTTGCTTCCCATTGTACGTAAATTTCAGGGCAAAAGGGAATGCCCACCGGTATTTAATATCCTTTTTGGTCAGGGCTGCAAGGAGGGGTTTCAAAGATCTCCTCTTTTGGATGGTGTATGGGGATATGTCAGAAAAGATTTGAATAGAAGCACCTTGGAACTGTATCTGATCTTGTTGGCGGGATATTTTCATCACTTCTTCCTTGACAGAAAAAAAGTGGGGTTTTACTATAATGTCCCGTGGAGAGCCATCTTTCCTGAGGGGTCCCAAGGATCTATGCGCTCTATCCAATTCCAGTTTATTAGCTGGAATCTAATGCCCCATACACACGATCGTTTTTCATGCCGTTAAAAATGCCATTTTAAAAAATGGCCATTAAAAATGATCGTGTGTAGGCTCCAGAGCATTTTTAACGACGTGAAAAACGGCCATTAAAAATTCCGGACATGCTCTCTTTTTTCACGTCGTTTTTCATGTCGTTTTTTTTAACGACGTGAAAAACGATAGTGTGTATGCTTTCACGACGTGAAAAAAAACACGCATGCTCAGAATCAAGTATGAGACGGGAGCGCTCGTTCTGGTAAAACTAGCGTTCGTAATGGAGATAGCACATTCATTACACAGTAACGGACTGAAAAGCGCGAATCGTCGCTCAACAAACTTTACTAACATGAAGGGTGGCGCCATTCGAACGGAACTTCCCCTTTATAGTGCCGTCGTACGTGTTGAACGTCACTGCGCTTTGCTTGATTGTTTTTTTTAATGATAGTGTGTACGCAAGGCAGGCTTGAGAGGAAACATGAAAAAAAATGAGGAGAAAAACGTTGGTTTAAAAAATAACATTAAAAACGATCGTGTGTACGGGGCATAAGGGAGTAAATTTTTAATAAAATCTTTCACAGTTGTATGATCATCAGTGATTGATTCAGGCAGTCCTCTAATGCAAAAGTTTTCCCTTCTTGAACGATTCTCAAGGTCGTCTATTCTGGCTTGAGCGGTATCAAGCTGATCCTGCAAGAACTGCAAGTGCTCAGAATTTTGGTTTGTCTTAGTTATAGTAAAATCCAACTTATGTTCAATATGCTCTATTCTGCTTCCCAGGTTCTGAAAGTCTGCTTTAATTTCTCCTGTGATCCTGTCAGCATTTAAAGCTAACCTTTGTCCAGCATATCAGAAATCCTGTTAAAAAGTTCAGTCATATTAAAAGACATATCAGGAGCCTGTTCAGGATGTGTATTGAGAGAGCCTATGTGAGGTAAATTCACTTCATGAGGTGGATGACCCTCAGATCCCACATAGTTCTCCTTTAGGTTTAATTTAAGCTCACAAGGTTGTAAGGTAGCAGAGGAGTCTAAGCTCAATGACTGTGAGCTAAATGGGAGAGTTGCAGGCTGAATAACTTGCCTGCTAGTTGAGGAGACATCATTAGCAGTCTGTATCTTATTCTGAGGTGCGGCAGCCATTTTGGATTTCTCCCGTTTTTCAGAGAGCTTGTAGTTCTGTTTCTGCGCTTTTTTATATGCCTTACCTGGCATAGGTAGGTGCCTGGCACTATTCGCTGCCTTTCCCTGTAGTTTTTAACCGCAATGTGGCTTCTTTTTCCGCCGCTATTAGCGCTGTTTAGCTGGTGCTGAGCAGAGCTCCGGTCCTAAGCCTCCATCACAGGAGTCCCCGCCCACTCCTCGAAGGGTGGTATTCTAATGGTGGGCATACCCACCAATCAATCTTTTTTTTTCGTTCAGCCAACAGGCTGCATGAAAAAAAAGATTACAATACATGTCCAACAAGGACCAGCAACGTAATGGTATGTAGCTGGACTTTGGTTATACCAGATTGATGCCTGCGGGTTTAGGTATCATCTTGGTATCATTCTTTTCAGCCAGCGGCCGGCTTTCATGTAAAAGCAATTCTAGTGGCTAATTAGCCTCTGGACTGCTTTTACAAGCAGTGGGAGGGAATGTCCCCCCCTCCCCGGATATAAAAAGCGCCATTGGGAAATTGGGAAAGCATTTTATCACACTGATCTTGGTGTGGTCAGATGCTTTGAGGGCAGAGGAAAGATCTAGGGTCTAGACCCCAGTTTTTTTCAAAAAAAGAGTACCTGTCACTACCTATTGCTATCATAGGGGATATTTACATTCCCTGAGATAACAATAAAAATGATAAAAAAAAAAAAATATGGAAGGAACAGTTTAAAAATAAAATAAAAAAGCAAAATTAATAATAAAAAAAAAAAGCACCCCTGTCCTGCTCTTGCGCAATGGTGAACGCAAGCGTGGGTCTGGTGTCATATGTAAACAGCAATTGCACCATGCATGTGAGGTATCACCGCAAAGGTCAGATCGAGGGCAGTCATTTTAGCAGTAGACCTCCTCTGTAAATATAACGTGGTAACCTGTTAAGGCTTTTAAAAATGTATGTAGTTTGTCGCCAATGTGCGTTTGTGCGAAATTTTAAAGCATGTCGTGTTTGGTATCTATGTACTCGGCCTAAGATCATCTTTTTTATTTCATCAAACATTTAGGCAATATAGTGTGTTTTAGTGCATTAAAATAAAAAAAGTGTATTTTTCCCCCAAAAAATGCGTTTGAAAAATCGCTGCGCAAATACTGTGTGGAAAAAAAAAATGCAACACCAACCATTTTAATCTGTAGGGCCTTTGCTTTAAAAAAAATATATAATGTTTGGGGGGTTCAACATAGTTTCTTGCAAAAAAAAATAAATGTTTTCATGTAAACAAAAAGTGTCAGAAAGGGCTTTGTCTTCAAGTGGTTAGAAGAGTGGATGTAAGCTTCCTAATGTTGTGTATAAAATGCCAGAACAGTTCAAACTCCCCCCAAATGACCCCATTTTGGAAAGTAGACACCCCAAGCTATATACTGAGAGGCATGTCGAGACCATTGCATATTTTATATGTTGAGTTGCGGAAGAAATACAATTTTTTATTTTTTTTTGCACAAAGTTGTCACTAAATGATATATTTCTCAAACATGCCATGGGCATATGTGGAATTACACCCCAAAATACATTCTGTTGCTTCTCCTGAGTACGGGGATACCACATGTGTGAGACTTTTTGGGAGCCTAGCCGCGTACGGGACCCAATCACCGCCTTCAGGCTTTCTAAGGGTGATTTCACTTCTCACTGCCTATCACAGTTTCGGAGGCCATGGAATGCCCAGATGGCACAAACCCCCCCAAATGACCCCATTTTGGAAAGTAGACACCCCAAGCTATTTGCTGAGAGGTATGGTGAGTATTTTGCAGATCTCGCTTTTTGTCAAAAAGTTTTGAAAATTGGAAAAAAATAAATTATTTTCTTTCTTCATTTTCAAAAACAAATGAGAGCTGTAAAATACTCAACATGTCTCTCAGCAAATAGCTTGGGGTGTCTTCTTTCCAAAATGGGGTCATTTGGGGGGGTTTGGTGCTATTTTGGCATTTTAAGGCCTTCGAAACTGTGATAGGTAGTGAGGAGTGAAATCAAAAATTTGTGCCCTTAGAAATCCTGAAGGCGGTGCTTGGTTTTCGGGGCCCCGTACGCGGCTAGGCTCCTAAAAAGTCCCACACATGTGGTATGCCCGTACTCAGGAGAAGCAGCAAAATGTATTTTGGGGTGCAATTCCACATATAACCATGGCATGTGTGAGCAATATATAATTTAGTGACAACTTTTTGTAATTTTTTATTTTTTTTTAGTCATTACTCAGTCACTTGAGACAAAAAAAAAAAATATTCAATGGGCTCAACATGCCTCTCAGCAATTTCCTTGGGATGTCTACTTTCCAAAATGGGGTCATTTGGGGGGGTTTTGTACTGCCCTGCCATTTTAGCACCTCAAGAAATGAAATAGGCAGTCATAAATTAAAAGCTGTGTAAATTCCAGAATATGTACCCTAGTTTGTAGACGCTATAACTTTTGCGCAAACCAATAAATATACGCTTATTGACATTTTTTTTACTAAAGACATGTGGCTGAATACATTTTGGCCTAAATGTATGACTAAAATTGAGTTTATTCGATTTTTCTTATAACAAAAAGTAGAAAATATCATTTTTTTTCAAAATTTTCAGTATTTTTCCGTTTATATCGCAAAAAATTAAAATCGCAGAGGCAATCAAATACCATTAAAAGAAAGCTCTATTTGTGGGAAGAAAAGGACGCAAATTTCGTTTCGGTACAACATTGCATGTCCGCACAATTTCCAGTTAAAGCAGCGCAGTGCCAAATACTGAAAACACCTCTGGTCCTTGAGCTACAAAATGGTCCGGGGCTTAAGTGGTTAAAGTGATTGTAAACAATTTTTTATTTTTTTTAAATAACAAACATGTTATACTTACCTCTACTGTGCAGCTCGTTTTGCGCAAAGTGCCCCCGATCCACGTCTTCTGGGGTCCCTCGGCGGCTGTCTCGGCTCCTCCCCGCAATCACTCACCACCTATATGCGAGCGAGCAAGCATGGTGGTGAGTGATTGCGGGCACGCTCCTGTGATACAGCCAGCGGCTATTGCCGCTCACTGTATCACTCGGCCCCACCCCCCCTGGCGTGCCGCGTCATTGGATTTGATTGACAGCAGCGCGAGCCAATGGCTGCGCTGCTTTCAATCCATCCACTGTAGCCAATCAACGGCCAGGCTGAATGGCGAGGAGGATGACAGGGACGAGCGTGGGACATTCGAGGGGTCAGGTAAGTAAAACGGGGGCTCGGGGGGGGGGGGGGGTGGTGGTATTGTCGGATGTTTTTTCACCTTAATGCATAGGATGCATTAAGGTGAAAAAACATTTACCTTTACAACCCCTTTAATATCCATACCAGACCTGAAGGCCTGGTATGGACTGGGAGCCGACAATACATTACAGCTGCGAGCAATTTTAAATGACATATTTTCCTTTAGAAATGTCGTTTTGCTGCAGAACTATAATAAACATCGGAAAGATACGCTACTTTACAGGCAGACTAAGGGGACCCCCTAGGTGCGGTATTTAAAAGAATATTTCATTTTTATTGTTTTACTTTAAGCATTATTAAAATCACTGCTCCTGAATTTTTTTTTTTGTTTTTAAAACTTTTTTTTGCATTTATACATGTCCCCTGGGGCAGTACCCGGATCCCCATACACTTTTTATGGCAATAACTTGCATGTGAGCCTTTAAAATTAGCACTTTTGATTTTTCATTTTTGTGTCCCATAGACTTTAACGGTGTTCGCACAAATTTTTTATCTGTTCGCATGTTCTGGTGCGAATTGAACTGGGGAGTGGGGGGGGGGGTGTTTGGCTCATCCCTACTCAGTTTCCTATTTCATCCAGCAGATAGCTGGGACTCATACCTAGTAATATTTACTGTATAGGAAATATGCTGAAATGGGTGTGTTTTCATACAGAAGGACTAGAATGCTCTTTTGTATGATTTGTTGAACAGTATCACTCTGGCTTGTTTGGTATAGGTGGTGTATGGTGCGATTAGAGCTTGAAAAGTGGCAAAGGGATCCAAAAAGAAATGGGAAGGAATTTGTAAGTTAACTTCTAAGCTTCTCTGGGTTTTCACACTGTAATTGAGGAATCTAAAATATTACCCATTCACTCAAACAGCTTCCTTCAAGAAGATATTAAACAATCTGACATGACCATGTGCCAAGGTGTCGGCAGGACGGAAGGTTAGTGCAACAGCATCATTTTATTTATTACAGGTACTTGTGCAGTGCCATCAATTTACGCAGCTCTTTACATATACAGTATCTCACAAAAATGAGTACACCCCTCACATTTTTGTAAATATTTTATTATATCTTTTCATGTGACAACACTGAAAAAATGACACTGTTACAATGTAAAGTAGTGAGTGTACAGCATAGAATAACAGTGTAAATTTGCTGTCCCTTGAAAATACTTCAACACACAGCCATTAATGTCTAAACCGCTGGCAACAAAAGTGAGTACACTCCTAAGTGAAAATATCCACATTGGGCCCAAAGTGTCAATATTTTGTGTCGCCACCATTATTTTCCAGCACTGCCTTAACCCTCTTGGGCATGGAGTTTACCAGAGCTTCACAGGTTGCCACTGGAGTCCTCTTCCACTCCTCCATGAAGACATCACAAAGCTGGTGGATGTTAGAGACCTTGCGCTCCTCAATCTTCTGTTTGAGGATGCCCCACAGATGCTCAATAGGGTTTAGGTCTGGAGACATGCTAGGCCAGTCCATCTTTTTTACCCTCAGCTTCTTTAGCAAGGCAGTGGTCATCTTGGAGGTGGATTTTGGTTCGTTATTATGTTGGAATACTGCCCTGTGGCCCAGTCTCCGAAGGGAGGGGATCATGCTCTGCATCAGTATGTCACAGTACATGTTGGCATTCATGGTTCCCTCAATAAACTGTAGCACCCCAGTGTCGGGAGCACTCATGCAGCCCCAGACCATGACACTCCCACCACCATGCTTGACTGTAGGCAAGACACACTTGTCTTTGCATTCCTCACCTGGTTGCTGCCACACACGCTTGACACCATATGAACCAAATACGTTTATCTTGGTCTTATCAGACAACAGGACATGGTTCCAGTAATCCATGTCCTTAGTCTGCTTGTCTTCAGTAAACTGTTTGCAGGCTTTCTTGTGCATCATCTTTAGAAGATGATGCACACGCATTGTCGAGCCAGCATGACGTTAGTGGCGGTCTCATGCGCGCGCAGGATGCAACACAGGGCTTCTCCTCAGTCTTTCAGCTCTCTACCTTCACACAGATGCCCCAGACTAAACCAGCCACTGCCTTCCAGTACACCTATAAGGTAATCATCTGTCACCCCTCTTGCAGCCTATACTCTAGCACTTTTTCCACAATGTGGGATTAAACTGATGGATTGACCCATCCATTGCAGATACTGAGACTGCAACATGAGGGAATCTCTGACTATATGACGCCTAATGACCATCTGTTGTCTGGGGAAGATGCTTTGGCGCCCGACTACGTGCCTGAATTTCTGCCACCCCAATCACTGGGACAAGATAATTATTTGTCACCCCTTTTGCAGCCTATACTTTAGTATTTTTTCCACAATGTGGGATTAACCTGATGGACTGACCCATCCATTGCAGATACTGAGACTGCAACATGAGGGTATCTCTGACGGTATGACGCCTAATGACCATCTGTTGTCTGGGGAAGACGCCTTGGTGCCCTGCTATGTGCCTGAATCTCTGCCACCTAAGTTCCCGGGACGGGCAGTCCACTGGCCCATTTCTCCTACATCTCACAATGAGACACACTCTGTAAGTAACCAGAATCGACTATGAGTCTTTTCTGAGGAATTTACTTCAATATCCTGACCATAATCAACTTTGTTATTCCAGATACCCCATTACATCTGCCCCTGAGGAGTGTTTTCCATACATGAATGCGTCGGGCTTACCAAAGATGTAGCTACTAGCGTAAATGGGACTTTGTTTCAGATGAACCTATTTTTATGATTTTTGTATATTATACATTCTCTAACTATATGTCTTGTTATTGCTCAGCCTCTACTGTATGTGTCTATACATGCCCCCATTGATCCATTTGGATTACTTATTGCCATGTATCATTATTTCAATACCTTTTGTATGGATATTATGTTGGTAATTTATGTGCATATGTACCTATTGCCTGTTTTTACTGTAATTACTTTTTATCTACTCAATACCTGTATGCAATACCAAATGTTTCAAGTGGTTTTGTCCCCATCCAGCTCACTGTTTCATTTAAAGTCCCAACTTCCTTTGCTTCTTTCATCATCTTTAGAAGAGGCTTCCTCTTGCTATGGCAGCCATGCAGATCAATTTGATGCAGTGTGCAGCGTATGGTCTGAGTACTGACAGGCTGACCGCCCCCCACCCCTTACACCTCTGCAGCAGGGCTTCAGGCCCTGTATTCTCAGCAGACTCCGCACAGAGTTCCACTTGCTGGGCGGGCGGTGTCCAAAGATACCGATCTCCGGCCCCGCCCCCTGGTTAAATACCCCGCCCCAGCAGTCCTTGCGCGGGGAAATGCATCCTGGGTATGGTAGTCTCTGGGTTGTTTAAAGCAATACCCCGCTACAATTACAAACCAACACAATGTAAACATAAATGTGGTAACCCCAGGGCTCTGAGGAAGAAGGTTGACCTTCGAAACGCGTCAGCCGGCAGTGGCCCTCATCACATTCTCTATGACCATTTGGAGTGTTTCTGGGTTTGACTCTTTGCTGCTACCTGTAGAAACTTTATACATTGTGAATTTTTCAGCTACACTTGTGAGTAGTTTTAATTTTATATTTTTTAATAAAATTCACCCTAAGGATAATGCACTAGGCTGGTGCGCTCTTTCTTTCTTTTTCTCGTTTATTGCCAGGATACCCCTATCTCTGAAGGGCAGAAAGGCCAGTGACCTGCACCATCACAACATACTGACTGTCTGGTAACCCACTCGTGCGCAGGAGTGTTTGTTTTCTGTTTTCATAAATGTGGGGACCCTGCCTTAGACTGGAATATCTCTAGTTAAATGTAGTGTCTACAGCTGGACTGTAGCCTAAGCTTTGATTATGCTATCTAGGATCATTAGGTTTCACCTGAACCCAAGGACATTGCTTTTGCCTGCTTCTGGGGATTGTTCTTCAGGTGACAAAGTGAAAAGATACAATTTATTAGACTGTGAATTTGTATTCTGGAAAGAATGTGATTCCAGGGTCCTTGCCTCCTAGGGCTGCTGTCTGGGGAGGGTGTAGCTGCAGTGAGGTCCAGTCTTTGCCTCCCAGACCTTTGCCAAGAAGTTGAAGCCTTAGAAGAGTTATGTCTGGGCTTAAAGGTCCACAACTGGCATGTAAGAAAGGCCTGAAGAATTTTATCCAGGTCTGTGGCAAAGGCTGGAGCTTCTTAACGTAGTTGACCATCTGGGCCAACAGACTCTACATTAGCCTGAGTCAGAGGTATATACAGTTCTACAGATGACCAGTGGTCCTGTGGTAACGGTTAAATAGGGTTAACTGAAAAGCCTATTGAGCAGAGGTATTTTTGCTGCTGTTTCTGGGTATCCTGTACCACTTAACCTACTTTTCTAAGACTTTAGCCAATACATTTTGCAAAGGAAGATTGAAAGGATTAAAATCTCTCTGTTTTTTTTTCAGGTCAGTTTCTGTTTGCATGGGTGTGTCCAAAGACTGCAAGCCATTCTTCAAGAAAGTCCTTGTAGGGTGTGCTGAGAAATACCAGGTGGCTCCTTAGGCTATAAGGCCCCACATCTCTACCAAGTATGTGGACTGCACAGAAAGTCCACAAACCTGCCATGCATGACACTTTGCTCTGACCATGAACCCTTCTGACAGAACTCTACTGACAACTGGCCCTTACAGTTTAACAGACTCCAAAAAAACAACATCCACCATGTGTCAGTTGCTCAGTTTATCAACACAGTCGTATCCTGTCTGCTGGGAAAAGTAATTATCCCGCTGGTTCTGATAATTCTGTTCCCTGGAAACCTGCTCGGAGCAATAGGTTTTTGCTCCTCCATCTTGTTTTCAAGATTTCAGTCCTAAGAACTTCCATTTTTCCAGAAAATTATCATCATGATTCTTCCAACACTCCAAAGATATGTTGGTAGGTTAATTGGCTATTTTCTAAATTGGTCCTAAAATGTATGTATGGATATGGGTTAGGGAGCTTAGATTGTAAGCTCCTTGAGGGCAGGGACTGATGTGAATGTACAATATATGTACAGTATCTCACAAAAGTGAGTACACCCCTCTCATTTTTGTAAATATTTTAATATATATTTTCACTGAAAATGCATACACCACCTATACCAAACAAGCCAGAGTGATACTGTTCTCTGGCCATATAGATGGGTCAAATTTTGAATGAAGGTTTGTTCATTTTTCTAATCATTAGTGGGTCAAATCTACATTCGTTTTCAACCACAGTGATGAGAATATTCGAAGAAGCAAGATGGAAATTTTTTTCATTCAATCTAATTTCTAACAGTGTATGTGGTTTTCGTTCAGTAAAGTCCATGCATTCCAAAATCAAATATTAAAAGCAAATAAAATCTTTCAAATGACATTTGAATGTTTTGAGAATTTTTATCTGGATTACCCCAGGACTTTTCCTAAGAATTTTCATTCGTAATTCTATCCATCTATGGTCAGCTTAAAAAGTAACTACAATTTTATTGAGAAAAACAGTATACTCCTCGGATTTCAGAAAAGTTGATGGTAATAGATGGTTATTATTTGACACTCAATGTCACTGACTCTGTATCTCCTGTGTTGCACTGCACATACACTACACTTGTCAAAAGTATTGGGACACCTGTCTTTACACACACATGAACTTTAATTGCATCCCAGTCTTAGTCTAGGGTTCAATATTGAGTTGGCCCACTCTTTGCAGCTATAACAGCTTCAACTCTTCTGGGAAGGCTGTCCACAAGGTTTAGGTGTGTGTCAGGCACTAATGTTGAACGAGAAGGCCTGGCTCGCAGTCTCCACTCTAGTTCATCCCAAAGGTGTTCTATTGGGTTGAAGTCAGGACTCTGTGCAGGCCAGTCAAGTTCCTCCACCCCAAACTCGCTCATCCGTGTCTTTATGGAACTTGCTTTGGGCACTGGTGCGTAGTCATGTTGGAACAGGAAGGTGCCATCCCAACAAAGTTGGGAGCAAGAAATTGTGCAAAATGTCTTGGTATGCTGACACCCTAAAAGTTCCCCTCACTGGAATTAAAGGGCCAAGGCCAACCCCTGAAAAGCAACCCCACACTATAATCCATCCTCCACCAAATGATTTGGACCAGTGCACAAAGCAAGGTCCATGAAGACATGGATGAGCAAGTTTGGGGTGGAAGAACTTGACTTGCCTGCAAAGAGTCCTTACCTCAACCCCATAGAACACCTTTGGGATGAATTAGAGCAGAGACTGTGAGCCAGGTCTTCTTGTCCAACATCAATACCTGACCTCACAAACGCGCTTCTGGAAGAATGGTTAAACATTCCTATAGACACACTCCTAAACCTTGCGGACAGCCTTCCCAGAAGAGTTGAAGCTGTTATAGTTGCAAAGGGTGGGCCAACTCAATATTGAACCCTACGGACTAAGACTGGGATGTCAATAAAGCTCATGTGCTTGTAAATGCAGGCATACCAATACTTTTGACAAATTAGTGTATACAGTATATTGATAATGAAACTGTAGAAATTAAAATATGATAACAGTCAATTATAAACCGCAAATCTACAACTGAGAATGCCTGAATATATGGACATTTAACAAATAGCAAAGATATTGCAGTTGTGCTTTCATGTTACAGAAACTTGCTTGCACACATATTTTCTTCAGATATATAAGCAGCCAACTTTTCCAAATGTCAGACTTATTGCTGTAAAGAAACAATTTTGTAGTGCAAAGTTACTATGTCATATTTCTTCCTAGTAATGGTTTACCAACTATGACGCTCTTTCTCAGAGATTTAACGTCTCTTCTTATTTCCATGTTTACATTCTTTGGCAGCTTTTACAGTTCTTTTTTACTTTTGACCATTGACAGATCCTTCTTTCTTTTACTGTCAGAAAAAAGACCAGCTAACATTTTTTCGAAATGTTAAGCATGATGCTGCACTTTGCTGAAGCAATTTTGTAGAGAAGGAAGAAGAAAGCAGTGTTCTGAAAAATATTGATCTACTTTTTTTGACATCTGTAAGAAGCAAACACTCCTGACTTCTGTCTCTGGTATCCAGTTCTATTTTAAAAACCTTAAAATTCCCCTTTTTTTCTAGAAGTCATAGGACTGCGTTCCTTATACATTTTTTGTGTATTGCATTTTGTTTATTATCACAGAATCATTCAGCACCAACAAAAATTACAAAACAATAGGCACCTGAAGATTGGATTTATAAAACCAAAGTAACATTTTCACATAGAAATTTATTTCTAAGAACATTAAAAAAAAAT
>CM055117.1:750880892-751113392 GCA_029206835.1 Rana muscosa
TTTAGGCAGCTTTGCTCTTCTACGATGTGAAGATTTACAATCTTGTGCCAGGACAGTAGTAGCAGTGGAAACATCTTTTACAGGTACTTCTGTTTTTATTATTTCAGTAATGGAATGAATTTAAGCTAGCCTAATCCCTAAAAGGTACCAGTAAAACCCCCTACTCTAAACATAGCTTGTAAACATAATCCAAATCTAATTTTTACCTAAACCCTGAGCCTCTAAATCTACCACTTAAACCTAGCCTATAACTTAAGGCACATCATTTTAGTTTTAGAAAGAGTGAAGAGATGCTGGAACACTTGTAAAGTTTTTATTGATGTTTGTGTCCCCATTAGGGAGATTTACTCTCTCCATTTGTCATGGAAAGTAAAAGAAAATCGTACATTTTGAGTGGTCACCAGAAGAGGAATAGAGGTGAAGTCTTTTAAACAGGGCTCTTGTTCTGGTTACTCTGGTGGTTAGCAGGCATTTTCCTCACTTTGAAGGCATCTCCTTTCACTTTTTGTTATGGCTTTGTGATTGGAAGATAAGGGAAATCCCCCAATGCGATTTAAATGGACAAAAAAAATAAACAAATAGAGAGAGGGTATAACTTTCCCTTACTCTATCCAAAATGAAAAAAAAAAAAAGTTTTGCTTTCAGCTCTACCATAACCCTAAGAGCCCATTTACACAGGGACGACTTTGGATCCGGCTTTAAGTCGCCCCAAGTCACCTCAAGTCGCGCTGCATGAGAAAATCAATGGAAGTGAATAGAGCCGTCTTAATGCACACTACTGCAGTAGCTCCGACTTCAGAAAAGGTTCCTGTACTACTTCAATCCGACTTCTAGGCAACTTGTAGGCAACTTGTACCCATTGATTTCAATGGAAGTCGCCTCAGAAGTCGGATCACTGTCTTAACAGGAGCAACAATACAGGAAGAGGAACCCCTCCCTCCCACAGAGCTGATTCTTGTTTGATTGGCCACTGGAAAGCCTCCTGTCCTGGAGGCGACTTCAGTCGTGTTGTAAGTCGCCCCAAATCGCGCTGTGATTCATACTCAAGTCTTGTCCAAGTTGCCTCCCAAAGTCGCGCTGGAAGTCGTGTTGCCCCTGTGTGAATGGGGTCTTAAAGTATATAAAACAAAACAGTGTTGCGCTTCCTAAATACAAAATAATTCCCCATAAATCCTTAAATGAGAATAAGTGATTAACTTGCAATATAGCAAGATACTGAGTGCACAATCAAATATTCGTGTTCCCTGTGTAGCGGGGGTTAACATTTAGGGGGAGTATCTGGGTGGTAGCATGGCCCAGATACACTAATTGTTAGTGATCTATGACCAATTTGATTCGTGGAGGATATATATAATGGTGTTCAGTTCCCTACGGCGCTGTCGCCTTGGGCTGGGGTTCTCGCGGCAGTAGCACGGAGGGGCGGGGAACCCGCTGTGCCTGCTGGGAGAGGGTATAAAGGGGGCGGACATCTTGCACACGAGGTCCGAGCCCCAGGCACCTTCAGCCTGGGGGCTGCTGTTCTGTCGTCCGTGCCTAGGTGCCCTCGGCCTGGGTGCGAGGGAGTTCGAGTTCCATCCCAGGCACCTTAAGCCTGGGGTGAGGTACTAGCCAAGGCCTGGGGCCCAGTACCTTCGACTGGGTCCCGCATGGGAAAAGATGCCTAGGGGGCCCACCGAGTGAGGGGACCCGAGTCTCGGGCGAGGAGAACCAGGGAGGTGACCTGGCCTGAAGACCCAGCGCAGCATTGGCTGGTGACAGTGCAAGCCTCTAGGGACCGTCCGGGATGGATCATCTCCCTAACAGGGGTCGCCATTAGAAGGTAGTTCATGTCCTATGGTTTTTGCAGAGACCCAGCTACATCAGGTCGGTGGCAGAGGCCTATTCTAAGGTCTGTGGCAGAGACCTCATCGTTCACCCGGTCTGTGGCGGGGACCAACCTCACGGTCGGTGGCAGCGACCGTGCGCCAAAAGTTGTTGTGAGTTCCTAACAGCTTCTCGGATCTGAAAGGATTGTGCCTGAACCCTCTCCCCACCAAGTTCGTGTTTGTATCAACCTGTCTGCTTGCAAAGAGGCATATTTATCTCTGCGGAAATAAATATAGATGTTGTACTGTCAACTGGTGTGGGCTTACTTTTCTGGGAGCAAAGTGTTCTACATTCACCTATCTACTGGTCATTTTTGAAGTGGAATCTCTGGACAGGGACGCAGACCCGAAGGTAAAGATCTTAGCTCAAACCTCTACACACATAAGAGGGGCGAGCTGGTGGCAGCACCTCACCCCTCTCTCTGGTCCCCCCCTAGACGAGTAAACCAGCCGAGAAGAAGAAGAAGGGAGAGAGCGGGTGGGACCGCTACACCTGACTGGGAATAGTAAACCAAAAATGAAAAATAGGTGTTCCCTGAATGGGAATAGTGAACAATAAAACAAAACAATAAAGTCCACACACTAAAAAGAAATTAAGAGTCCAAATGCACAAGTATAGTCCTCAGAGTCTACTGCATAAAAACGCACAACACACCACTAGTGCCTGAATGTTGAAAATGCAAGTGCTCTTCTCCACCCCTATATCCTAGCCGCTCACCTCACGTTCTGACCCCTGTTTCACCAGAAGGTCAGAAAAAGCAGGTTCCCTCTCAGGGATATAAACGGATCAACTGGTCATGGAGCTCCTATTCCTTTCATGCTGCCTCCGGCTGATTGGATGGATACTAGCCAGTACAGATTCCCTCAATGGGGTCCGGTGCACATAGGAATAGAAAAGTCAAAATCTAGTGCTCTCTGATTATCAAAACGGTTTATTTGCTCATTAAAACTTTAAAACGTTACTCACAAACGCAGCACTTAAGCAGTGCGGGCTACGGATGCATAGAAACGACATGATGCTCATGGGATGACGTAGCCACGGCTACTCCTTCCCCCCTATTCACATTATGTCGAATTACTTCTTCAGCAAATAGAGAGAGGGTCTAACTCTCCCTTCATCCAAAATGAAAAAAAAAAAAAAAGTTTTGCTTTCAGCTCTACCATAACCCTTAAAGTGATAGTAAAGTCTCATTGTTTTGTGTATAAAAATAACAAACATGTCATACTTACCTGCTCTGTGCAGCTCTGTCCAGATCCTCTTTTTTCGGGTCCCTCACCGGCTCTCCTGGCCCCTCCCTCATGCCGAGTGCCCTTACAGCAAGCAGCTTGCTATGGGGGCACCCGAGCCGAGTCACAACTCCCTGTGTCCATTTAAACACGGGGCTGCAGCTAGACCCTGCCCCTATCTATCCTCATTGGCTCACTGATTTTGATTGACAGTAGCAGGAGCCAATGGCACTCCGCTGCTGTCTCAGCCAATGAGGAGGGAGAGTCCCGGGCAGCCGCGTCTCTCCTGCAATATCGCTGGATAGAGATGGGCTCAGGTAAGTATTAGGGGGGCTGAGGGGGGCTGCATAGAATGCATTAAGATAAAAAAAATCTTCTGCCTTTAGAACCACTTTAACTTCAAGACAATGCACAGGTCTAACAGCCAATCAACAGGCACAAGCATTGTCACATGACAAAGGTGGAGTCACTGCTCATTTTATGATGCAACATCAGCCAACACCAGTTATTTTGGTGTGGCATAACTACATATAGCAGAACTGGTGATATACACTGTGACAATAATTGAGAGATTCAACAGGATTTACATTCTGGGCCTACACAATGTAGCAGATACTCAGCACTGAATTGGACCTAAGTCCTTTGGTCCATGCTGACAACTCACACTGTCTTCATAGGAAGCCTTGTAGTGTGCATCAATGCACTACAAAGTGAAAACAATATTGTCCACTGGAACCCACAGATGGAAGTAGGGTAGCTTCTTCTGTTAGAGATCCTAAGTAGAGTTGAGCGGACACCTGGATGTTCGGGTTCAAAGGGTTCGGCCGAACTTCGGAAAAAAGTTCGGGTTCGGGACCGAACTTTAACCCGAACCCGAACCCGAACCCCATTGAAGTCAATGGGGACCTGGACTTCTAAGGACTAAAAAGGCTCTAAAAAAGTAATGGAAAGGGCTAGAGGGCTGCAAATGGCAGCAAAATGTTGCTAAGAGCATGGCAAGTGCTCTGCAAACAAATGTGTATAGGGAAATAACTTAACCACTTAACGACCGCTCACTGTATATATACGTCGGCAGAATGGCACCGACAGGCACAATCACGTAGAGCATACGTGATTGCCTTTGTATAGTTGGGGGGTCCAATCGGACCCCCCTTCTGTACAGTGAGCGGTGGCTAAGTGTCCGGGAACATTCCGGGATGAGGGGGCAGCCATTAGTTTCTGGCCACCCCCTCGCGATCGCTCCCGGCGAATGGAAATGCCCCCTCTGTCTGTGTCAGACAGAGGGAGCAGGAGGAAGTGATGTCATCTCTGGTGCGGCGCTCACATATACCGAGCGCCGTACAAGAGAAGACATCAGGTCAGTGCACACAACACTACACTGACACCAGGACACATAGGGACATAAATCGCCCCCCCAGGCCCCCCCAGACACCCCAGATCACCCTCCAGATCACCCCCCCCAGCCCCCAGTCACAGTGTCACTGATTGCAGTGACCATTTATTTAGTGATCACTGCAATCAGTGACATTTGTGACTGTAAAAGTGTCACCAAAGTTTAGTCTTAGGTCCAGTGTAGCCCCCTAACCCCCCCTAATAAAGGTTTAACCCCCTGATCACCCCCCAGATAACCCTTTCACCGCCTATCACCACTGTCGCTTAGCGATCATTTTTCTGATCGCTGTCTTAGCGTCAGTGATGCCGATCGGCAGCCAGTAATTTTTTTTAGGTTTGCCGCAGGTTTTTATAGTGTCAGGTACCCCAATATATTATCTAATAAAGGTTTAACCCCCTTGATCGCCCCCCAGGTAACCCTTTCACTCCCTATCACCACTGTCACTAAGCGATCGTTTTTCTAAACGCTGTCTTAGTGTCTGTGATGCAGATCGGTAGCCGGTAATTTTTTTTAGGTTCGCCGCAGGTTTTTATAGCGTCAGGTACCCCAATATATTATCTAATAAAGGTTTAACCCCCTTGATCGCCCCCCAGGTAACCCTTTCACCCCCTATCACCACTGTCGCTAAGCAATTGTTTTTCTAAACGCTGTCTTAGTGTCGGTGATGCAGATCGTAGCCAGTAATTTTTTTTAGGTTCGCCGCATGTTTTTATAGCGTCAGGTACCCCAATATATTATCTAATAAAGGTTTAACCCCCTTGATCACCCCCAGGTAACCCTTTCACCCCCATCACCACTGTCGCTAAGCAATCGTTTTTCTAAACACTGTCTTAGTGTCGGTGATGCAGATCGGTAGCTGGTAATTTTTTTTAGGTTCGCCGCAGGTTTTTATAGCGTCAGGTACCCCCATATATTATCTAATAAAGGTTTTAACCCCCTGATTGCCCCTAGTTAACCCTTTCACCAGTGATCACCATATAAGTGTTACGGGTGACGCTGGTTAGTTAGTTTGCTTTTTATAGTGTCAGGGCACCCGCCGTGTATATAACCCAATAAAGGTTTAACCCCCTGATCGCCCGGCGGGTGATATCAATTAGGTTTTAGCGTCAGAGAGGGTCTGAGTCACACCCCAGGCAGCGTCAGGTTAGTGCCAGTAACGCTAACACCCACGCGTGAAGCATACACCCCCCTTAGTGGTATAGTATCTGAACAGATCAATATCTGATCTGATCAGATCTATACTAGCGTCCCCAGCAGTTTAGGGTTCCCAAAAACGCAGTGTTAGCGGGATCAGCCCAGATACCTGCTGGCACCTGCGTTTTGCCCCTCCGTCCAGCCCAGGCCACCCAAGTGCAGTATCGATCGATCACTGTCACTTACAAAACAAAAACACACATAACTGCACCGTTCGCAGAGACAGGCCTGATCCCTGCGACTCCAGTGCTGTAGGAGGTGATTTCACCACCACAGTTAAAAAAAAAAGCAAATATGCCGAAGCATTGGGGCAGCAGGGGCGGAGGAGCGATTTTGCTCCTAATGCCGCGTACATACGGTCGAAATTCCGACGGAGGCTTGCCCGTGGAAAAGTCCGACCATGTGTGTGCGGCATAACTTTTTTGCGGGAGGATGCCCCCATGCTTCGGCATATATAAATGGTGCGTGTATGCCCATCATTGGAAGTGGGTGGATGAAGGGCGGTATTCTAATGGTGGGCATACCCACCGATCAATCTCTTTTTTCGTTCAGCCAACTGGCTGCATGAAATAAAAAGATTACAATACATGTCCAACAAGGACCAGCAACGTACTGGTATGTTGCTGGACTTTGAATGTTTATACCAGAATGATGCCTGCGGGTTTAGGTATCATCTTGGTATCATTCTTTTCAGCCTGCGGCCGGCTTTCATGTAAAAGCAATCCTAGCGGCTAATTAGCCTCTGGACTGCTTTTACAAGCAGTGGGAGGGAATGCCCCCCCGGATATAAAAAGCGCCATTGGGAAATTGGGAAAGCATTTCATCACACCGATCTTGGTGTGGTCAGATGCTTTGAGGGCAGAGGAAAAATCTAGGGTCTAGAAGACCCCAGTTTTTTCAAAAAAAGAGTACCTGTCACTACCTATTGCTATCATAGGGGATATTTACATTCCCTGAGATAACAATAAAAATGATTAAAAAAAAAATACTTGGAAGGAACAATTTAAAAATAAAATAAAAAAGCAAAATTAATAATAAAAAAAAAAAGAAAAAAAAAAGCACCCCTGTCCTGCCCTGCTCTTGCCCAATGGTGAACGCAAGCGTCGGTCTGGCGTCATATGTAAACAGCAATTGCACCATGCATGTGAGGTATCACCGCGAAGGTCAGATCGAGGGCAATCATTTTAGCAGTAGACCTCCTCTGTAAATCTACTGGGGTAACCTGTAAAGGCTTTTAAAGGCTTTTAAAAATGTATGTAGTTTGTCGCCAATGCGCGTTTGTGCGAAATTTTAAAGCATGTCGTGTTTGGTATCTATGTACTCGGCCTAAGATCATCTTTTTTATTTCATCAAACATTTGGGCAATATAGTGTGTTTTAGTGCATTAAAATTAAAAAAAGTGTATTTTTTAACCCAAAAAATGCGTTTGAAAAATCGCTGCGCAAATACTGTGTAGAAAAAAAAAATGCAACACCCACCATTTTAATCTGTAGGGCCTTTGCTTTAAAAATATATATAATGTTTGGGGGTTCAACATAATTTTCTTGCAAAAAAAAAATGTTTTCATGTAAACAAAAAGTGTCAAAAAGGGCTTTGTCTTCAAGTGGTTAGAAGAGTGGATGTAAGCTTCCTAATGTTGTGTATAAAATGCCAGAACAGTTCAAAACCCCCCCAAATGACCCCATTTTGGAAAGTAGACACCCCAAGCTATATACTGAGAGGCATGTCGAGTCCATGGAATATTTTATATGTTGACACAAGTTGCGGAAAAACAACAATTTTTTTTTTTTTTTGCACAAAGTTGTCACTAAGTGATATATTGCTCAAACATGCCATGGGCATATGTGGAATTACACCCCAAAATACATTCTGTTGCTTCTCCTGAGTACGGGGATACCACATGTGTGAGACTTTTTGGGAGCCTAGCCACGTACGGGACCCCAAAAACCAAGCACCGCCTTCAGGCTTTCTAAGGGTGTAAATTTTTGATTTCACTTCTCACTGCCTATCACAGTTTCGGAGGCCATGGAATTCCCAGATAGCACAAAACCCCCCCAAATGACCCCATTTTGGAAAGTAGACACCCCAAGCTATTTGCTGAGAGGTATTGTGAGTATTTTGCAGATCTCGCTTTTTGTCACAAAGTTTTGAAAATTGAAAAAAAATAAAAATATATATATATATTTTCTTTCTTAATTTTCAAAAACAAATGAGAGCTGTAAAATACTCGCCATTCCTCTCAGCAAATAGCTTGGGGTGTATATATTCCAAAATGGGGTCATTTGGGGGGGTTTTGTGCGATTTTGGCATTTTATGGCCTTTGAAACTGTGATAGGTAGTGAGGAGTGAAATTAAAAATTTGTGCCTAGAAATCCTGAAGGCGGTGCTTGGTTTTCGGGGTCCCGTACGCGGCTAGGCTCCTAAAAAGTCCCACACATGTGGTATCCCCGTACTCAGGAGAAGCAGAAAAATGTATTTTGGGGTGTAATTCCATATATAACCATGGCATGTGTGAGCAATATATCATTTAGTGACAACTTTTTGTAATTTTTTTTTTTTTTTTGTCATTATTCAATCACTTGGCACAAAAAAAAATATATTCAATGGGCTCAACAGGCCTCTCAGCAATTTCCTTGGGGTGTCTACTTTCTAAAATGGGGTCATTTGGGGGGGTTTTGTGCTATTTTGGCATTTTATGGCCTTCGAAACTGTGATAGGTAGTGAGGAGTGAAATCAAAAATTTGCGCCCTTAGAAATCCTGAAGGCGGTGCTTGGTTTCCGGGGTCCCGTACGCGGCTAGGCTCCCAAAAAGTCCCACACATGTGGTATCCCCGTACTCAGGAGAAGCAGCAAAATGTATTTTGGGGTGAAATTCCACATATAACCATGGCATGTGTGAGCAATATATCATTTAGTGACAACTTTTTGTAATTTTTTTTTTTTTTTTGTCATTATTCAATCACTTGGGACAAAAAAATAAAAAATTCAATGGGCTCAACATGCCTCTCAGCAATTTCCTTGGGGTGTCTACTTTCCAAAATGGGGTCATTTGGGGGGGTTTTGTACTGCCCTGTCATTTTAGCACCTCAAGAAATGAGATAGGCAGTCATAAATTTAAAGCTGTGTAAATTTCAGAAAATGTACCCTAGTTTGTAAACTCTATAACTTTTGCGCAAACCAATAAATATACGCTTATTGACATTTTTTTTACTAAAAACATGTGGCTGAATACATTTTGGCCTAAATGTATGACTACAATTGAGTTTATTCGATTTTTCTTATAACAAAAAGTAGAAAATATCATTTTTTTTCAAAATTTTCGGTCTTTTTCCGTTTATATCGCAAAAAATAAAAATCGCAGAGGCAATCAAATACCATTAAAAGAAAGCTCTATTTGTGGGAAGAAAAGGACGCAAATTTCGTTTGGGTACAACATTGCATGTCCGCACAATTTACAGTTAAAGCAGCGCAGTGCAAAATTCTGAATTCACCTCTGGTCCTTTAGCTACCAAATGGTCCGGGGCTTAAGTGGTTAAAATAACATAAAAAAAATAAAAAAATAAAAAAATATGCTGGAGGCCCCCTTTTCAGCAGAAGAGGTACGGGAAGTCATTAAGAACCTCAGAAACTCAACGGCACGATGCCACACATATGGTGGGAATGCCCCAGAATATGCCCTTTCTGGAATAAATTATCCAATTTAATGGATAAGCTAGTGGGAAAATAAAATACTTTGAAATAAAAATGTAGCGGGGTGCTAAATTTAAGGGAAGTGTTTGAGTGGTAAATAGGCTCAAACACCCTAATTCTGTAGGATTCATGGACCATTTTGTCCTCGGGGGACAGTATTGGTGTGCAGTTCCCTGCGGCCTACAGGTGGCTCTGCCATGGTAGGCTAGGGTTGAACCGCCGATACAGTGTTGTGCCTTTTGTGTCCCCTCTTGGCAGTAGTACAGCGGGGCGGGGAACCTGCTGTGCATGCTGGGAGAGCATATAAAAGGGGCAGACCTTTGGCCTGGGGGCTGATGTCCAGTGGGGTCCACGCCCAGGTGCCTTCGGCCTGGGTGCGTGTGTTCCTGTTCCATCTTGGGTACCTTTAGCCCGGGGTGAGGTACTATCCTGGAGTTCCTGCTGCCCTGGGTATGGAGGCCTAGGTGCGGGAGTAAAGCCTGGAGTCCAGAGCCTTCGTCTGGAGTCCGCTAAGGGTCGAGGAGTCTTAGGGTGCCGCCTCGTGTAGGGGACCATGTTCCAGGGAAGGGAGGATCATTCTGATGGACCGATGCGGGAGTCACGGTGAAGGAAGGGTCTGTTGACTCCCTGGAGAGATGTCTTCCCCTTGATATGGGCTAGGTTCGTAGAAGGAGAAGCTCAAGGTCATCTTGACTGTATCAGAGGCCTTATTCACCCGGCCCGTGGCAGGGGCCTTATACACCCTGGTCTGTGGCAGAGACCAAAGTTCTCCAGGTCCGTGGCAGGGGCCTTGTACACCCGGTCTGTGGCAGAGACCAACCTCAAGGTCTGTGGCAGAGACCGTGCACCTAAAACTGTTTGAGAAACCTAAGCAGTGAAGTGAATGTGCTACGTTTGTGCCTGGACCTCCTCCACACCTTAAGCTGTCCTGTTTCTTTGCTCTAACCTTTTCTATCCGAGTAGAGTTTATTTTGCCATGAGAGAATAAGAGTTGTAATTTCAGCTGGTGTGGACATTGACTTTACTGGGAATTAAAGGACTTGCCTCTACCTACAGTAGAGGTGAGAATCATCCTCTGGAGGAGTTTTGCCTCCGGCTGTGGACACGGCCCATCAAGTACACCGTTCAACCTCTTTATATAGGAGGGTACGGGCTGGTAGTACGGTGTGCCTTTCTCCCTCCTGCGAGGAGCCAACAACATAAAGGCAAGTAAGGGGGAAAGGATCTGTGCGCTACAAAAAAATAAAATAAAAATTATAATCTTGACCTAGGAGGACGAGGTCCATATGGAGTAGGAGGTTGAGATGGCGGTGGATGTGGCTGTGTAGGTGGAAGCGGCGGTGGAGGAGGACGAGGTAGCCAACACTGGTTCAAAAATACAACAATGGCTGGGTAAGGCCGGTGATGTGTCAAATTCTGTCCCCCGTCAAATAGTGTCCACCCTGTACTGCGCTTGCTCAGTATGTAGGACAAGGGGATTTCGAAAATCTCCCAAGATGAACGGTGCCTGCGTGGTGAGTTCAGGTGAAGGCCACACCATCCGTGGTTCAAGCCGAGCCAAGTGAGGCCGTGCCCGAAGCGTGGCGATTGAACCGAGCCCGTGAGGGGCCCTGTTACTATGTGCTACCGTATGTCCACTTGGATGGTGGGGCTTGAACCTGCACTCACGGCGCAGGCGCCGTTCATCTTCGGAGATTTTGTGAATCTCCTTGTCCTCTGTACTGCACAAGCACTGCACCTTCGCAGTATGGGCCGGACACAATCCGATGGCCGGGACAGTTTTTGTCACAACATCGGTATACATGTCTATTCTGCAGAAGGTACGGACAAGTCCTGTGGGATCCATGCCTGGTTCATTTTAATGAACGTGAGCTTGTCCACATTGGCTCTGGACAGGCAGCTGCGTTTGTCTGTGATAACGCCCCCTGCCGTGCTAAATACACGTTCAGATAATACACTGGCTGCAGGGCAGGCCAGCACCTCCAAGGCATAAAGGACAAACTCAGGCCATGTGCCCAATTTGGAGACCCAGAAGTTAAAGGGGGCAGACCCGTCATCCAGTACGTGTAGGCCTGTGGACACATACTGCTCAACCATGTTGGTGAAATGCTGCCTCCTGCTAAGACATTCCATCTCAGCTGGTGGTGCTGGTTGTTGTGGCGTGCTGACAAAGCTTTTCCACATTTCAGCCATGCTAACCCTGCCTTCTGAGGTGCTGCCGGTGCCCCGGCTGCGTTGGCGACCTCTTCCTCCTCCTCTGCCTTCGCCTTGTGCTTCCACTGTACGCCCGCTGTCAGGTGGGAATGCCACTAGCAGCGCGTCTACCAGCGTGCGCTTGTACTCGCGCATCTTACGATCCCGCTCCAGTGAGGGAATTAAGGACGGTACGTTGTCCTTGTAACGGGGATCCAGCAGGGTGGCCACCCAGTAATCAGCACCAGTTAAAATGTGGGCAACTCGGTGGTCATTGCGGAAACACTGCAGCATGTAATCGCTCATGTGTGCCAGGCTGCCCAGAGGCAAAGAAAAGCTGTCCTCTGTGGGAGGTGTATCGTCTGTGTCCTCTGTATCCCCCCAGCCACGCACCAGTGATGGCCACGAGCTGGTCTGGGTGCCACCCTGCTGTGAAAATGGCTCCTCCTCCTCCTCCTCCATCTCCTCCTCCACCTCGTCATCCTCCAGAACTGTGTCCTTTCTGCCGGACAATTGTGTACCTGGCGTTTGTTGGTGCAGGAACCCACCCTCGTAGCCACTTGTGAAAGACTGCCCTGAAAGCCTTTGAAATGATCCCGCTTCCTCCTCCTCCTCCTCATCCTCCTGTGCCACATCCTCTTCCATCATCGCCCGAAGCGTTTTTTCAAGGAGGCAAAGAACTGGGATAGTAACGCTGAGAACGGCGTCATTGGCACTGGACATGTTGGTGGAGTACTCGAAACAGCACAACAAGGCACACAGGTCTCGCATGGAGGCCCAGTTATTGGTGGTGAAGTGGTGCTGTTCCGCAGAGCGACTCACGCGTGATTGCTGCAGCTGAAACTCCACTATCGCCTGCTGCTGCTCGCACAGTCTGGCCAGCATGTGCAAGGTGGAGTTCCACCTTGTGGGCACGTCACATATGAGGCGGTGAGCGCGAAGGCCGAAGTTACGCTGCAGCGCTGACAGGCCAGCAGCAGCAGGGTGAGAACGCCGAAAGTGCGCACACACAGCCCGCACTTTCTGCAGCAGCTCTGGCATATTGGGGTAATTTTTAAGGAACCTCTGGACCACCAAGTTCAGCACATGCGCCAGGCAAGGGATGTGCGTCAAACCGGCTAGGCCCAGAGCTGCTACGAGATTTCGCCCATTATCGCACACCACCAGGCCGGGCTTGAGGCTCACTGACAGCAACCACTCATTGGTCTGTTGTTCCATGTCCCTCCACAACTCCTGCGTGGTGTGGGGTTTTTCCCCCCAAACAGGAAAGTTTTAAAACTGTCTGCTGTCGTTTACCCCTGGCTGTGCTGAAGTTGGTGGTGAAGGTGTTACGCTGACCGGATGAGGAGGCGGTAGAGGATGAGGAAGCGGAGTAGGAGGAGTTAGCAACAGGAGGCAAACTGAAGCGCCCTGCAATCCTTGGTGGTGGAAGGACATGCGCCAAACTGCTATCTGCCTCAGGCCCAGCCGCCACTGCATTTAACCAGTGTGCTGTTAGGGAGATATAACGTCCCTGACCGTGCTTACTGGTCCACACATCCGTAGTTAGGTGGACCTTGCCACAGATGGCGTTGCGCAGTGCACACCTGATTTTGTCCCCCACTTGGTTGTGCAGGGAAGGGATGGCTCGCCTGGAAAAGTAGTGGCGGCTGGGCACGACGTACTGTGGGACAGCCAATGCCATCAGGCTTTTAAAACTCTGCGTCTCCACCAGACGGAATGACAGCATTTCAAAGGCCAGGAGTTTTGAAATGCTGGCATTCAGGGCCAGGGATCGCGGGTGGCTAGGGGGGTACTTCCTCTTCCGCGCCAATGTTTGGGAGATAGAGAGCTGAACGCTTCCATGGGACATTGTGGAGATGGTTGGTGACCCTGGTGGTAGTGTTGCTGGCAGATCCTCTGTTTGCGGGGTGGCAGGTGCCACTGTCACTACAGAGGTGGATGAAGAGGCCGAGACTGCAGCAGAAGAGGAAGCAGGAGGAGCCAGAGACCTTTCTTGGTTTTTGAGGTGTCTACTCCACTGCAGCTCGTGCTTTGCACTTAGATGCCTGGTCATGCAGGTTGTGCTCAGGTTGAGAACGTTTATGCCTCGCTTCAGGCTCTGATTGCACAGCGTGCAAACCACTCGTGTCTTGTCATCAGCACATTGTGTGAAGAACTGCCACGCTAGGGAACTCCCTGGACCTGGCTTTGATGTGCTCGGTCCCTTGCTGCGTTGGGCAGTAGCAGACATACTGTCTAGGGGACAGACGCTCCGCTTTTGCACCCTGCTCCCTCTTCTGCTGTGCTGTGCTCTTCTGCTGTGCTGGTGGCTCTGTGCGACCACCGCCTCTTCCTCCAAACTACACTGGTCACCTGCATAACGTTGATTCCATGTGGGGTCGAGGACCTCATCGTCCTCCACATCATCTTCCACCCAGTCTTCACCCCTGCCCTCCTTGTCTGTCTGCACAATTGCGAAAGCAGCAGCAGTTGGCACCTGTGTTTCGTCATCATCCGAGACGTGCTGCGATGGTCCTCCCATGTACTCATTATAAAACATAAATGGTTGGGCATCGGTGCACTCAATCTCTTCCACTTCTGGGGCAGGGCTAGGTGGATGGCCCTGGGAAACCCTGCTAACAGAGTCATCGAAAAGCAGAAGAGACTGCTGCATGATTTGGGGCTCAGACTGCTTGGCTGATTTGCAAGGGGGTGAGGTGAAAGACTGATGGACATGGGTTTCAGGTGCCAACTCTGATCTTTCATCAGAAGAGTGGGTGGGAGACAATGTGAAGGAACCCGAGGCACTGTCAGCAACCCAATCTACTATCGCCTGTACTTGTCCTGGCCTAAACATTCGTACAGCCTCATTAGGCCCGACAAAATACCGCCGCAGGCTCGGTCGCCTATTGCACCTGAGGAAGGTGTTTCACTTGTGCGTGTATCTGGCACAGATCCACCACGTCCTCTCCCTGCAACAGGAGCTCCACCAGCAGCACCACGACCGGGGCCACCACGTCCCTTTGACCTTCTCCTCATATTTTCCAAATTTAGGATCTTGCCCTAAATGGGTGTTTTTGGAATAGCAGAACACACCCACAGTACGTAACCGCTGAATCGCACAGCTACAGAACTGCAGAAAATGCTATTCAAAAATGTTTTTGTTTTTTTAGTATAGCACAGTAGAAGAAAACTATATAGAAATTGTTTATTTCACACATCTCCACATATGTATAACACACTGCAAAATATTTTTTGTGGCCCTAAATGGCGTTTTTTGGAAGACCACAACACACCCACAGTACGTAACCGCTGAATCGCACAGCTACAGAACTGCAGAAAATGCTATTCAAAAAAAATGTTGTTTTTTTAGTATAGCACAGTAGAAGAAAACTATATAGAAATTGTTTATTTCACACACCTCCACATATGTATAACACACTGCAAAATATTTTTTGTGGCCCTAAATGGCGTTTTTTGGAAGACCACAACACACCCACAGTACGTAACCGCTGAATCGCACAGCTACAGAACTGCAGAAAATGCTATTCAAAAAAAATTTTGTTTTTTTTAGTATAGCACAGTAGAAGAAAACTATATAGAAATTGTTTATTTCACACACCTCCACATATGTATAACACACTGCAAAATATTTTTTGTGGCCCTAAATGGCGTTTTTTTTGGAAGACCACAACACACCCACAGTACGTAACCGCTGAATCGCACAGCTACAGAACTGCAGAAAATGCTATTCAAAAAAAATGTTGTTTTTTTAGTATAGCACAGTAGAAGAAAACTATATAGAAATTGTTTATTTCACACACCTCCACATATGTATAACACACTGCAAAATATTTTTTGTGGCCCTAAATGGCGTTTTTTTTGGAAGACCACAACACACCCACAGTAGGTAACCGCTGAATCGCACAGCTACAGAACTGCAGAAAATGCTATTCAAAAAATGTTTTGGTTTTTTAGTATAGCACAGTAGAAGACAAATATATAGAAATGGTTTATTTCACACGCCTCCACATATGTATAACACACTGCAAAATATTTTTTGTGGCCCTAAATGGGTCTTTTTGCAAGCGTACATTAAAGTGCAAATTTTTTATTTTTTTTTGCCCTAAACGGGTCTTTTTTTGCACGAGCAAAATAAAATGCAAATTTTTTATTTTTTTTGCCCTTAATGGGTCTTTTGGAAAAGAGCACAATAAAATGCCTTTTTTTTGCCCTAAATGGATCTTTTTCTAAGAGCAGAATACACCCACAGTATGGAAACGGTGTATCTCTCAACGTAATATATGCAGTGCTGGTGCACTGAGCTTGCAGATAAAAGGTAGATTTTCTCTGACACTGGGCTCATGGCAGTGTAAAAAGACTGCACTGCAACACAAACAGGTAAACCTATGCAGATCGCTGAGTTATATCTCTGAATCTGGACTCCTATTCCTATATAATAAATCTCTCTCCCTGAAAGAACCAACAGGAACCTGGCCCTACACTACACTGTCTCTCTATCTTTTCCCTCAGATTCCAGAATCAGGACTAACTCATGTATTTTTCAATCTCTCCCTAAAAGCAACAGCAGCAGACAAGATCCTCTCCCTATCTATTCTGAAGCAGAGTGACGTGTGTGCTGTGTGTCTCTAGCTTATATAGAAGCTGGGTCACATGTTGCACTGACCAATCACAGCCATGCCATTAGTAGGCATGGCTATGATGGCTTCTAAGGGCACACCAGCTAATCAAAAGGTGATTGGCTGGCCCCTGAAGCATTTCTAACTGCGCCATTAGATTGCCGAACCCGAACCCGGACTTTCGCCCAAAGTCCGGGTTCGGGTTCGGGAAAAAGCTAAAGTTCGGTACGGACCCGAACTTTACAGTTCAGGTTCGCTCAACCCTAATCCTAAGCTATTGTGGAGGAATAGGAGTAGGAGTGTTGGTTTGTTAACCCAATTTATTGCATGATAGATCTACAAATACTATAGACAAAATTAGCAAAGCAGCAATACCACTTTTTTGAGAGCAAGTACGAGTACCAATGCTTTTCCTCGTGTACTCGCCAATACCAATTTCTGATACCTTTTTTTGTGAAGTGTGCTTTGAGCTCATACAAAATGAATGGACTCAAATCGCGCTGCAAAGAATGGCATGTGATTTGAACAGGAATGCAGTATGATTCCTCCCCAAAACATGTGATTCTTTGCAGTGCGATTTGAGCGCATTGCATTATTTTGTTTGGGCTCAAATCGCACCGCACAAAAAAGTTTCGTTTTTAGGTATCAGAGCATTTGCACGAGTACAAGTACTCATGTAAATGCTTGGTATCAACACCGATACCTAATACAGGCATCGGTGAAACATTAGACAAAATACACAGATAAGCCTTAACATTATTATCACCTATCATAACTTTATGACCACCCACCTAAATATTAAGTAGGTTCCCTTTTGCTAACAAAACAGTCCTGACCCAATCGAGGCATGGACTTTAAAGTAACATCCACATGAATGGCAGACCCAAGGTTTTTTCCTATCATACTGTATCCTGGTGCCATCTATTCCACAAGTGACGTACACGCTCACGGAAATCTACAGTATGAAAAAGAAAACGTAATTCATCCGACCAAAAAAACTTTTTTTATTTCACATGTTGTGCTACTAGGCTTATGTATAGTGATTTAATTCTTCTACTTTTGTATAGGTATTCATATCTTGCCCTCATCTGCAAGAGATAAATTGCCAATTAGTTAAATGATAGGGTTTGTTGGGGAATAGATTTGCATATCAAAAAGAAGAATAACAATTAATGCAATTTTGTTTAATTTAGTTAATTTAAAACATGTGTTTATTGTAGACCAATTTCCTGTTCTCTATTCTTTTCTGAAAAAAAAAAAAATCCAGGCAATCTCCCTGTTAGCACAATTCAGGCTATGCTTATGGAAGCGTTAAGACAGCCTTCTTCAATCAGGGTGCCCAAGCACCCTGGGGTACCTTCAGGTTTCTTTAGGGATGCCTTGGCAAAAGCCAAAAAATTGCCCCAAAATTATATGCAAGCCAGATGGTGGATCAAGCCTGCCTTTTAGTTACACAGGTTTTCCATGTGCACAATTACAACTTTCCAGCCGCGACATTCTAACAACCAATCATGTCATCTGTCAGAACTGGGGTCACATTAGCTGAGAGACGAAGGGAAAATGAGGGAGAAGAGAAACATTGGTGCACTAGTCAGTAGGTACTGTACATATCCTTTGGAAGAATACATACCTATAAAATTGGGTGGATGTTGCTGCATTATGTAAAACTGTTGGTTTTCGTTTTTCACATTTTAAAATAGGGTGCCTCAAGATTTTGCATAGTTTTATAGGGTGCCTTGACCGAAAAAAGAATGAGAAGCACTGCTTTAAGATATAGGTGACCCATAGGCACATGCATGACCACTGAAACCTGAGATAATTGTGTATTTCCACATGCTGCATTAGGTCAGAATGAAACACATTTTTTAAAAATACTTTGGTGTGATTTCCTTTATTCACTTGAACGCAGACAATTGTTAGAGTATTTTTTTTTTGTTTGTTGTTTTTTTTTTTTACGCAGAGATCATGACTACTACTTAGGCCATTTAAAACATATATTCCTTGCTACAGGATGACACAGTGGTGTTGGGTAGGAAAGGAATTGTTGTGGCAATGGTGATTGTGGGAAATCTATTGATTGGTATATGTAGTAGGAACCTAAAGCTATCACTTAAAGTGGAGTTGCACCCAAAAATGGAACTTCCGCTTTTCGGATTTCCTCCCCCCCTCCGGTGTCACATTTGGCACCTTTCAGGGGGGAGGGGGGAGCAAATACCTGTGTTATCCAGGTATTTTCTCCCACTTCCGGGCATAGATTGCTGCAGTATCTGCCGCGATTTATGCCATGTCCGGCCCCTCCTCTGCCCCCCCCCGCTGTTTTCTGGGAGACACACAGGTCCCAGAAGACAGCAGGGATCAGTGAGATCGTGCAGCGCGACTCGCGCATGGGCAGTAGGGAACCAAGAAGTGAAGCCACAGGGCTTTACTTCCTGATTCCCTTACCGAAGATGGCAGCGCCTCCACCCAAGAGCCGAGGGACAGATCGGCTTTGGGTGCCGACATCGCGGGCACCCTGGACAGGTCCAAATATTAAAAGTCAGCAAAACTCTGCTTTAAGTCAACCCTTTTTCATGTTTCTGTATATCTGCTTTGCACATCCTGATCAGTTTATGCAGCATTTTGCCTAGCAAAAGCAAGAAAAAATACTGCAGGTCTGTTTTAAATAGACTTTAGTACAATTTGAGCACTGAACAGTGGCGGCCCGTCCATAGGGGGCGCCCGGGCACCGCCCCCCCCTCCTGTGGTCACCAAAAAAAAAAAAAAAAAAAGGGCCCTTTAAGAGTTTTTCTTTTTTCTTTTTTATAATGTCTTTTTTTTACACATGGCGGCGCGACCATAGTGGGCGCAGAAGCGCCGCTACCGCTCGCTTCTGCGCCTGGCCGTCACTCACCACAACAATACATAGGTTCATGCATTGCATGAACCTATGTATTGCTGACGCCCACTATTCAGATGGCCGGCCCCTTGAGCGCCGGCCATCTGAGTCACAGCGTCTGATTGGCCTTTAGAAGTGCCTATCAGAGCCAGCAGGCTCTGATAGGCTTCCCGACTACAGCCTGAGGGCTGTAATCGGCTTCTAAATACCTAATGAGAGGACGCACAGGGGTGCGTTTCCTGGCCAATCAGGTTCACCGGGTCTGGTTACCGGTAACCTGATTGGCTGAAGTGACATCGAGGGCGGGAGAAGACATCGAGGACGGAAGAAGGACGGCTCTGACTCAAGGAAGGTAAGTGCAGGGCTGGGGGGGACAAACTTGCTGTATTATGAGGACAAACTGGCTGCATTATGGGGGAGAAACTGGCTGCATTATGGGGGAGAAACTGGCTGCATTATGGGGGAGAAACTGGCTGTATATTGGGGGAGAAACTGGCTGCATTATGGGGGAGAAACTGGCTGCATATGGGGGAGAAACTGGCTGCATATGGGGGAGAAACTGGCTGTATATTGGGGGAGAAACTGGCTGCATATAGGGGAGAAACTGGCTGCATATAGGGGGAGAAACTGGCTGCATATAGGGGAGAAACTGGCTGTATTATGGGGGAAAAACTGGCTGTATATTGGGGGAGAAACTGGCTGCATATAGGGGAGAAACTGGCTGTATTATGGGGGAGAAACTGGCTGCATAGGGGGGAGAAACTGGCTGCATATAGGGGAGAAACTGGCTGCATTATGGGGGAGGAACTGGCTGTATGTTGGGGGAGAAACTGGCTGCATTATGGGGGAGAAACTGGCTGCATATAGTAGAGAAACTGGCTGCATTATGGGGGAGAAACTGGCTGTATATTGAGGGAGAAACTGGCTGCATTATGGGGGAGAAACTGGCTGCATATAGGGGAGAAACTGGCTGTATATTGGGGGAGAAACTGGCTGCATATAGGGGAGAAACTGGCTGCATATAGGGGAGAAACTGGCTGCATATAGGGGAGAAACTGGCTGTATTATGGGGGAAAAACTGGCTGTATATTGGGGGAGAAACTGGCTGCATATAGGGGAGAAACTGGCTGTATTATGGGGGAGAAACTGGCTGCATAGGGGGGAGAAACTGGCTGCATATAGGGGAGAAACTGGCTGCATTATGGGGGAGAAACTGGCTGTATGTTGGGGGAGAAACTGGCTGCATTATGGGGGAGAAACTGGCTGCATATAGTAGAGAAACTGGCTGCATTATGGGGGAGAAACTGGCTGTATATTGAGGGAGAAACTGGCTGCATTATGGGGGAGAAACTGGCTGCATTATGAGGGAGAAACTGGCTGCATATTGGGGGAGAAACTGGCTGCATATTGGGGGAGAAACTGGCTGCATATTGGGGGAGAAACTGGCTGCATTATGGGGGAGAAACTGGCTGCATTATGGGGGAGAAACTGGCTGCATTATGGGGGAGAAACTGGCTGTATATTGGGGGAGAAACTGGCTGCATATGGGGGAGAAACTGGCTGCATATAGGGGAGAAACTGGCTGCATTATGGGGGAGAAACTGGCTGCATTATGGGGGAGAAACTGGCTGTATATTGGGGGAGAAACTGGCTGCATATAGGGGAGAAACTGGCTGCATATGGGGGAGAAACTGGCTGCATATAGGGGAGAAACTGGCTGTATATTGGGGGAGAAACTGGCTGCATTATTGGGGAGAAACTGGCTGCATATAGGGGAGAAACTGGCTGCATTATGGGGGAGAAACTGGCTGCATTATGGGGGAGAAACTGGCTGCATTATGGGGGAGAAACTGGCTGCATTATGGGGGAGAAACTGGCTGTATATTGGGGGAGAAACTGGCTGTATATTGGGGGAGAAACTGGCTGCATTATGGGGGAGAAACTGGCTGTATATTGGGGGAGAAACTGGCTGCATTATGGGGGAGAAACTGGCTGCATATAGGGGAGAAACTAGCTGCATTATGGGGGAGAAACTGGCTGCATTATGGGGGAGAAACTGGCTGCATTATGGGGGAGAAACTGGCTGCATTATGGGGGAGAAACTGGCTGTATATTGGGGGAGAAACTGGCTGCATATAGGGGAGAAACTGGCTGCATATGGGGGAGAAACTGGCTGCATATAGGGGAGAAACTGGCTGTATATTGGGGGAGAAACTGGCTGCATTATGGGGGAGAAACTGGCTGCATATAGGGGAGAAACTGGCTGCATTATGGGGGAGAAACTGGCTGCATTATGGGGGAGAAACTGGCTGTATATTGGGGGAGAAACTGGCTGCATATAGGGAAGAAACTGGCTGCATATGGGGGAGAAACTGGCTGCATATAGGGGAGAAACTGGCTGTATATTGGGGGAGAAACTGGCTGCATATAGGGGAGAAACTGGCTGCATATAGGGGGAGAAACTGGCTGCATATAGGGGAGAAACTGGCTGTATTATGGGGGAGAAACTGGCTGTATATTGGGGGAGAAACTGGCTGCATTATGGGGGAGAAACTGGCTGCATATAGGGGAGAAACTGGCTGTATATTGGGGGAGAAACTGGCTGCATATAGGGGAGAAACTGGCTGCATATAGGGGAGAAACTGGCTGCATATAGGGGAGAAACTGGCTGTATTATGGGGGAAAAACTGGCTGTATATTGGGGGAGAAACTGGCTGCATATAGGGGAGAAACTGGCTGTATTATGGGGGAGAAACTGGCTGCATAGGGGGGAGAAACTGGCTGCATATAGGGGAGAAACTGGCTGCATTATGGGGGAGAGAACTGGCTGTATGTTGGGGGAGAAACTGGCTGCATTATGGGGGAGAAACTGGCTGCATATAGTAGAGAAACTGGCTGCATTATGGGGGAGAAACTGGCTGTATATTGAGGGAGAAACTGGCTGCATTATGGGGGAGAAACTGGCTGCATATAGGGGAGAAACTGGCTGTATATTGGGGGAGAAACTGGCTGCATATAGGGGAGAAACTGGCTGCATATAGGGGAGAAACTGGCTGCATATAGGGGAGAAACTGGCTGTATTATGGGGGAAAAACTGGCTGTATATTGGGGGAGAAACTGGCTGCATATAGGGGAGAAACTGGCTGTATTATGGGGGAGAAACTGGCTGCATAGGGGGGAGAAACTGGCTGCATATAGGGGAGAAACTGGCTGCATTATGGGGGAGAAACTGGCTGTATGTTGGGGGAGAAACTGGCTGCATTATGGGGGAGAAACTGGCTGCATATAGTAGAGAAACTGGCTGCATTATGGGGGAGAAACTGGCTGTATATTGAGGGAGAAACTGGCTGCATTATGGGGGAGAAACTGGCTGCATTATGAGGGAGAAACTGGCTGCATATTGGGGGAGAAACTGGCTGCATATTGGGGGAGAAACTGGCTGCATATTGGGGGAGAAACTGGCTGCATTATGGGGGAGAAACTGGCTGCATTATGGGGGAGAAACTGGCTGCATTATGGGGGAGAAACTGGCTGCATATAGGGGAGAAACTGGCTGCATATAGGGGAGAAACTGGCTGTATTATGGGGGAAAAACTGGCTGTATATTGGGGGAGAAACTGGCTGCATATAGGGGAGAAACTGGCTGTATTATGGGGGAGAAACTGGCTGCATAGGGGGGAGAAACTGGCTGCATATAGGGGAGAAACTGGCTGCATTATGGGGGAGAAACTGGCTGTATGTTGGGGGAGAAACTGGCTGCATTATGGGGGAGAAACTGGCTGCATATAGTAGAGAAACTGGCTGCATTATGGGGGAGAAATTGGCTGTATATTGAGGGAGAAACTGGCTGCATTATGGGGGAGAAACTGGCTGCATTATGAGGGAGAAACTGGCTGCATATTGGGGGAGAAACTGGCTGCATATTGGGGGAGAAACTGGCTGTATATTGGGGGAGAAACTGGCTGCATATGGGGGAGAAACTGGCTGCATATAGGGGAGAAACTGGCTGCATTATGGGGGAGAAACTGGCTGCATTATGGGGGAGAAACTGGCTGTATATTGGGGAGAAACTGGCTGCATATAGGGGAGAAACTGGCTGCATATGGGGGAGAAACTGGCTGCATATAGGGGAGAAACTGGCTGTATATTGGGGGAGAAACTGGCTGCATTATGGGGGAGAAACTGGCTGCATATAGGGGAGAAACTGGCTGCATTATGGGGGAGAAACTGGCTGCATTATGGGGGAGAAACTGGCTGCATTATGGGGGAGAAACTGGCTGCATTATGGGGGGAGAAACTGGCTGTATATTGGGGGAGAAACTGGCTGCATATAGGGGAGAAACTGGCTGCATATGGGGGAGAAACTGGCTGCATATAGGGGAGAAACTGGCTGTATATTGGGGGAGAAACTGGCTGCATTATGGGGGAGAAACTGGCTGCATATAGGGGAGAAACTGGCTGCATTATGGGGGAGAAACTGGCTGCATTATGGGGGAGAAACTGGCTGCATTATGGGGGAGAAACTGGCTGCATTATGGGGGAGAAACTGGCTGTATATTGGGGGAGAAACTGGCTGTATATTGGGGGAGAAACTGGCTGCATTATGGGGCAGAAACTGGCTGTATATTGGGGGAGAAACTGGCTGCATTATGGGGGAGAAACTGGCTGCATATAGGGGAGAAACTGGCTGCATTATGGGGGAGAAACTGGCTGCATTATGGGGAGAAACTGGCTGCATTATGGGGGAGAAACTGGCTGCATATAGGGGAGAAACTGGCTGCATTATGGGGGAGAAACTGCTGCATATAGGGAGAAACTGGCTGCATTATGGGGGAGAAACTGGCTGCATTATGGGGGAGAAACTGGCTGCATTATGGGGGAGAAACTGGCTGCATATAGGGGAGAAACTGGCTGCATTATGGGGGAGAAACTGGCTGCATATAGGGAGAAACTGGCTGCATTATGGGGAGAAACTGGCTGCATATAGGGGAGAAACTGGCTGCATTATGGGGGAGAAACTGGCTGCATATTGGGGGAGAAACTGGCTGCATATTGGGGGAGAAACTGGCTGCATATTGGGGGAGAAACTGGCTGCATTATGGGGGAGAAACTGGCTGCATATGTGGGAGAAACTGGCTGCATTATGGGGGAGAAACTGGCTGCATTATGGGGGAGAAACTGGCTGCATATGGGGGAGAAACTGGCTGCATTATGGGGGAGAAACTGGCTGTATATTGGGGGAGAAACTGGCTGCATATGGGGGAGAAACTGGCTGCATATAGGGGAGAAACTGGCTGTATATTGGGGGAGAAACTGGCTGCATTATGGGGGAGAAACTGGCTGTATATTGGGGGAGAAACTGGCTGCATATAGGGGAGAAACTGGCTGTATATTGGGGGAGAAACTGGCTGCATTATGGGGGAGAAACTGGCTGCATTATGGGGGAGAAACTGGCTGTATATTGGGGGAGAAACTGGCTGCATTATGGGGGAGAAACTGGCTGCATATAGGGGAGAAACTGGCTGCATTATGGGGGAGAAACTGGCTATATATTGGGGGAGAAACTGGCTGCATTATGGGGAGAAACTGGCTGCATATAGGGGAGAAACTAGCTGCATTATGGGGGAGAAACTGGCTGCATTATGGGGGAGAAACTGGCTGTATATTGGGGGAGAAACTGGCTGCATATAGGGGAGAAACTGGCTGCATTATGGGGGAGAAACTGGCTGCATTATGGGGGAGAAACTGGCTGTATATTGGGGGAGAAACTGGCTGCATATAGGGGAGAAACTGGCTGCATATGGGGGAGAAACTGGCTGCATATAGGGGAGAAACTGGCTGTATATTGGGGGAGAAACTGGCTGCATTATGGGGGAGAAACTGGCTGCATATAGGGGAGAAACTGGCTGCATTATGGGGGAGAAACTGGCTGAATTATGGGGGAGAAACTGGCTGCATTATGGGGGAGAAACTGGCTGCATTATGGGGGAGAAACTGGCTGTATATTGGGGGAGAAACTGGCTGCATTATGGGGGAGAAACTGGCTGCATTATGGGGGAGAAACTGGCTGTATATTGGGGGAGAAACTGGCTGCATATAGGGGAGAAACTGGCTGCATTATGGGGGAGAAACTGGCTGTATATTGGGGGAGAAACTGGCTGCATTATGGGGGAGAAACTGGCTGCATATAGGGGAGAAACTGGCTGCATTATGGGGGAGAAACTGGCTGCATTATGGGGGAGAAACTGGCTGTATATTGGGGGAGAAACTGGCTGCATTATGGGGGAGAAACTGGCTGCATATAGGGGAGAAACTGGCTGCATTATGGGGGAGAAACTGGCTGTATATTGGGGGAGAAACTGGCTGCATTATGGGGGAGAAACTGGCTGAATATAGGGGAGAAACTGGCTGCATTATGGGGGAGAAACTGGCTGCATATTGGGGGAGAAACTGGCTGCATATTGGGGGAGAAACTGGCTGTATTATGGGGGAGAAACTGGCTGCATATGGGGGAGAAACTGGCTGCATTATGGGGGAGAAACTGGCTGTATATTGGGGGAGAAACTGGCTGCATTATGGGGGAGAAACTGGCTGCATATGGGGGAGAAACTGGCTGCATATAGGGGAGAAACTGGCTGTATATTGGGGGAGAAACTGGCTGTATATTGGGGGAGAAACTGGCTGCATTATGGGGGAGAAACTGGCTGCATATGGGGGAGAAACTGGCTGCATATAGGGGAGAAACTGGCTGTATATTGGGGGAGAAACTGGCTGTATATTGGGGGAGAAACTGGCTGCATTATGGGGGAGAAACTGGCTGCATTATGGGGAGAAACTGGCTGTATATTGGGGGAGAAACTGGCTGCATATGGGGGAGAAACTGGCTGCATATGGGGGAGAAACTGGCTGCATATAGGGGAGAAACTGGCTGCATTATGGGGGAGAAACTGGCTGTATATTGGGGGAGAAACTGGCTGCATTATGGGGGAGAAACTGGCTGCATTATGGGGGAGAATCTGGCTGTATATTGGGGGAGAAACTGGCTGCATTATGGGGGAGAAACTGGCTGCATATTGGGGAGAAACTGGCTGCATTATGGGGGAGAAACTGGCTGTATATTGGGGGAGAAACTGGCTGCATTATGGGGGAGAAACTGGCTGCATTATGGGGGAGAAACTGGCTGCATTATGGGGGAGAAACTGGCTGCATATTGGGGGAGAAACTGGCTGCATATTGGGGGAGAAACTGGCTGCATTATGGGGGAGAAACTGGCTGCATATTGGGGGAGAAACTGGCTGCATATTGGGGGAGAAACTGGCTGCATTATGGGGGAGAAACTTGCTGTATATTGGGGGAGAAACTGGCTGCATTATGGGGGAGAAACTGGCTGCATATGGGGGAGAAACTGGCTGCATTTGGGGGAGAAACTGGCTGCATATAAGGGACAAACTGGCTGCATATAGGGGAGAAACTGGCTGCATTTGGGGGAGAAACTGGCTGCATATAGGGGAGAAACTGGCTGCATTTGGGGGAGAAACTGGCTGCATTTGGGGGAGAAACTGGCTGCATATAGGGGACAAACTGGCTGCATTATGGGGGAGAAACTGGCTGTATTATGGGTGAGAAACTGGCTGTATTATGGGGGAGAAACTGGCTGCATTATGGGGGAGAAACTGGCTGCATTATGGGGGAGAAACTGGCTGCATTTGGGGACAAACTAGTGGCGTTTGGGCACAGTGGCTGCGTTTAATGGGCACAGTGGCGGCAATTGATGATTTTTTCTTTTTTCAGTTTGTTTGCGCCCCCCCAAAAAATTTGAGCACCAGCCGCCACTGGCACTGAACAATTTTTTTTTTCAGCTACCTGTTTGACCGAAATCTTGAAGCAAGGAAACGAACCAAGTAGTACATTAACCATAAACGTATATAGCACCACTCAAAGACTACATCACCTGCCCTTCTGCTCCACTACCTCTACACGTAGATGAGTGCAGGCCCTGCTGCAAACAGGAACATAGGAAGAAAAAAGTGGCTGGATGGCCACACTCCAATGCAATCTCTTTTTATTTGTAGATAAAAAACATAGACCATACAGTAATGCTGGTTAACTACAAGGGTCCGCTGACACGTTTCACACCTAAAACTGGTGCTTAGTCATAGCTACACAGTATACAGTATATTAACCACTTCAATACTGGACACTTTCACCACCTTCCTGCCCAGGTAAATTATCAGCTTTCAGCTCTGTTGCACTTTGAAAGACAATTGCACAGCCATGTAACACTGTACCTAAATTAAATTTTTATAATTCTTTTTACACAAATAGAGCTTTTTTTTTTTTTTTGCTAAATAAACAAAAAAAGACCAAACATTTTGAAAAAAAATGCATTTTCCTTTGTTTCTGTTCTAACATTGTGAAAATAAATAATTTTTCTTCATGAGTTTAGGCCTAACTGTATTCTGGTACATTTCTTTGGCAAAAATAACCAAATCAATGTTTATTATTTAGTCTGTAGGAAATTTTAAAGAGTCAACAAATTATGGTATACTATATATACAGGTGAAACTGGAAAAATGTGAATATTGTGCAAAAGTTCATTTATTTCACTAATTCAACTTACCGTAAAAGGTGAAACTAATATATGAGATAAACTCATTACATGCAAAGCAAGATAGTTAAAACGGAGTTCCACCCAAATTTGGAACTTCCGCTTAATCCACTCCTCACCCCCTTACATGCCACATTTGGCATGTAATTTTTTTGGGGGGGGAGTGGGGGCTTCAGTAGGAGTGGGACTTCTGTCCCATTTCCTCCTTCCGCCCAGGGACCGCCTAGGCGACTCGTCATATCGCCTAAAGTGGCCCCTCCCTGTAGGCAATCACCTGGGACACATGACAGGTCCCAGGCGATCGCCTGTCCACTCAGAGAGCACTGCGCCGTTTGTGCATGCGCAGTGAGTGCCCGGCCGTGAAGCCGAAAGCTGTCATGGTCAGGTGCCCACACTATGAATGGAGGCGCCAGCGGAGAAGGGGGGAGAGGAGCGAAGCTCCGGGTGTCGCATCGCTGGACAGTGGAACAGGTAAGTGCATGTTTATTAAAAGCCAGCAGCTACACTTTTTGTAGCTGCTGACTTTTAATAAACATAAAAAAGGCTGGAACTCCCCTTGAATGCCGTGATTTGTCATAATTGTGATGATTATGGCTTACAGCTCATGAAAACCCCAAATCCACAATCTCAGAAAATTCGAATATTGTAAAAAGGTGCAATATTCTAGGCTCAAAGTGTCCCACTCTAATCAGCTAATTAATCACCACATTACTGAGCCTATTTCTGAGATTTGGTGTTTACACATTAAAAACTGTTTTGTTTGCTAGAAAATTACTTAGAACCCCCAAACATTATAGAGATATTTTTTTCTAACACCCTAGAGAATAAAATGGCAGTTGTTGCAATACTTGCCACACTGTATTTGCGCAGCGGTCTTACAAGTGCACTTTTTTTGGAAAAAATACACTTTTTTAAATTAAAAAATAAGACAACAGTAAAGTTAGCCCAATTTTTTTATATATTTTTTATATTGTGAAACCGAGTAAATTTATACCCAACATGTCACGCTTCAAAATTGCGCCCGCTCATGGAATGGCGACAAACTTTTACCCTTTAAAATCTCCATAGGCGACGTTTAAAAAATCCTACAGGTTGCATGTTTAGAGTTACAGAGGAGGTCTAGGGCTAGAATTATTGCTCTCGCTCTACCGATCGCGGCGATACCTCACATGTGTGGTTTGAACACCGTTTTCATATGCGGGCGCTACTCACGTATGTGTTCGCTTCTGCACGCGAGCTCAGCAGGACGGGGCGCGTTTAATTTTTGTTTTTCTTATTGGGGACTCGGGTACTGCCCTAGGGGACATGAATCAATGCAAAGAAAGGTAAGTAAAACAATAAAAATGCAATATTCCTTTAAATATTGTGCCTGGGGCGGTCCCCTTAGGGCTCTTTCACACGGGCGGATCCCGTGATGATCCGCCCCGTGAACATCCGCTTGCTCAGCGGGGATCGCTCCGTTGATCCCCGCTGAGCCGGCGGATGACTTGTCCGTCTCTGCACACTGTGCAGAAACGGACCGGTCGGATCGCCGCTTTCCTCTATGGGGGGATCGGATGAAAACGGACCGTCTGTCCGTTTTTATCCAAACCGATCCGCAGACAGATGGAAAAATAGGATTTTCCTCCGTCATGCTAAACGGACCATAGCGGAGACTGATGTCATCGGATGTCAGCGGATGTTCATCCGCTGACATCCGCTATCCCATAGGGATACATGTATGTCCGTTTTTCATCCGAAAACGGATGGATGAAAAACGGACATACGAAACGTCCGTGTGAAAGAGCCCTAAGTCTGCCTGTAAAGTAGCGCATCAGTGTGATGTGTAGAACAGTGCCACAGCAAAATGAAATTTCTAAAGGGAAAATTTTAATTTAAACTTGCTTGCGGCTGTAATGTATTGCGGCTCCCGGAAATATAGATGAAAGATCAAGAAAAAAAAAAGGGTAAGGTCCCCCCCCCCCAGTCCATACCAGGCCCTTCGGGTCTGGTATGGATTTTAAGGGGAACTCCATGCCAAAATGAAAAAAATATTGCAGTGGGGGTCCCCCCAAAATCCATACCAGACCCTTATCAGAGCATGTAGCCTGGAGGTCAGGATAGGGGGGGCGAGCATGAACCCCCCCTCCTGAACCATACCAGGCCACATGCCCCCAACATGGGGAGGGTGCTTTGGGGTCTGCGGGCAGGGGGCTTATCGGAAAAATAGAAAGAAAATGAACGTAACCGGGTGGCCCCACCCTTGACTATATAACAGCTGTCAAATACAAGAGACAGAAGTCGCTAGGAGCTTTTTTATTTTTTTGGGTCCGTCGGGCGGAACGATTGAAGATGGATGGACATCGCGGGACACTTTTTTATTTTTTTTTAAATAAAGGAATTGTCAAAAACTGTCTGTTGTGGTTTTTACTCTTTGACACTTTTTTGGTGAATGGGTAGGGGTACAATGTACCCGATACCCATTCACATAGGGGGGGGGCGGGATCTGGGGGTCCCCTTGTTAAAGGGGGCTTCCAGATTCTGATAACCCCCCCACACGCAGACCCTGACAACCAATGGCCAGGGCTGTCGGGAAGAGGCTCTTGTCCCCATCAACATGGGGACAAGGTGCTTTGGGGGGGACCCAAAAGCACCCTTCCCATGTTGAAGGCATGGGTGGAGTTCCCCTTAAAATCTATGCCAGACCCAAAGGGCCTGGTATGGATTTTGGGGGGACCCCACACCATTTTTTTTCTTAATTCTGTCATAGGGTTCCCCTTAACCAGTTCAATAAACTGAAACTGTATTTTAACCACTTCCCTACCGTAGGACGTCACATGACGTCCTAGACTTTAGGGGGGGATATCTCAATGATGCCTGCAGCTACTGGCATCATTCAGATATCCTTCTTTTCTGCCGGCGATTCTGCGCACCATAAGAATGATCCATAGCAGCGATTCTGCCGCTTGATTATTCTTATAGGCGACGGGAGGGGACGCCCTCCCTCCTGCTGCCATGCGGTGCTTCTCCGGGCTCTCCCGTGCCATCGGGGGCCCGGAGAATGAATCGGCCGGCGCCGGATGAGGACCATAGAGATTTCCGGTGACATCTCTATGACTGTCGGAGGCCCGGGCACAACATTATGACGTCACGCCCGGGTACCCGGAAGTAAACAAAGCCGCAAACGCTGCTGTCAGCATGAGATCGGTGATTTTTTTTTACCGATCTCATGCTTTCCAGCCTGGAGGAGAGATGTGGGGTCTTATTGACCCCACATCTCTCCATAAAGAGGACATGTCACAATGATTCCTATTACAAGGGATGTTTACATTCCTTGTAATAGGAATAAAAGTGATCAAAAAAATAAAAATGTAAAATAAAGTGTAAAAAATTAAGTAAAATTAAAAAATTAAAAACGCCCCTGTCCCCGGTAGCTCGCGCACAGAAGCGAACACACACGCAAGTCCCGCCCACATATGTAAACGGTGTTCAAACCACACATGTGAGGTATCGCCGCTTGCGTTAGAGCGCATGCAACAATTCTAGCACTAGACCTCCTATGTAACTCTAAACTGGTAACCTGTAAAAAAAATTAAAGCGTCGCCTATGGAGATTTTTAAGTACCAAAGTTTGCCGCCATTCCATGAGTGTGCACAATTTTAAAGCTTGACAAGTTAGGTATCTATTTACTCGGCATAACATCATCTTTCACATAATACAAAAAAATTGGGCTAACTTTACTGTTTTGTTATTTTTTAATTCATGAAACCGTTTTTTTCCCCAAAAAATGGTGTTTGAAAAATTATTACGCAAATACCGTGCGAGATAAAAAGTTGCAATGACCGCCACTTTATTCCCTAGGGTGTCTGCTAAAAAAATATATATAATGTTTGGGGGTTCTGAGTAATTTTCTTGGCCCGGTATGGAAGTGGTTAAACGCCATCGTTATACGTCGGTACTTTGACGTAGAATATCGTTGTTATGGCAGCAGATAGCTGTCATAACCCCGGTATTTTCTGAAATGGTGGTTGGTCCGCTTTATGATAAAAGTGGTCTCCGTGGCGGATTCACCACGAGATCAGTTTAATCGGTGGCGGGAGAGGTGCCCACACGTTGCGGTAGTCTCCGCCGCTTACCAGAGGCACTGTGTCGAGTGAGGGAATGATGGCCCTCACTCAACTTAATGACATTGGATGATGGAAGCGACGTCAAACGTCACTTCCGCCATGTCACTTCCGCCCCAACGGCCTTAAAGGGAATTTTTATTATTTAAAAAAATATATATATATAAATATATATATTTTTTGCATTTAAGTGTAAATGTGAGATCTGAGGTCTTTTTGACCCCAAATCTTACATTAATAGGTTCCCGACCGGCTCACGCAGATATAGTGCGGCAGAATGGCTCTCCTGGCGAAATCCCCTATATATACGGCTTCGCGCAGGAGAGCCACGGCAGGGAACCCGATGTGCGTGGCCGGTGGGCGCGATCGCCGCCGGCCATGCGCAATCACGTGCACAAGCGGGAGCACAGGGATTTGTGTGTGTAAACACACAAATCCCCGTGCTGTCTGAGGAGAGAAGGACAGATTGTGTCTTTCTACTAAGTAGAAAACACGATCTGTCATCTCCTATAGTCAGTCCCCATCCCCCCACAGTTAGAACACAAAATAGGGAACAAATAATGGGAAAACGAAAACCGCACTAGACAATTAGCAAGATGTAGGCAGCAGCTTAAAGTGGGATACACACATAGCAAATTATAAACAAAGGTAGAAAACTGCGCCAATAAAAACACATCAATCATAAGAATGGCATATTAAAATGACATAATGGAAATAATTGCACAAACATTAATTGGCATGGGCCCTTGAATTTGATAATGCACAAAAAATTATTTATCACATGAGCCCATATCTTATAACAATAATGTCCAATCAAAAAGATCCATAAGTTGTACACTGAGCAAAGCAAACTGGAGTCCTTATTTTTGATCAAAACTCCTTGAGCACTCCTTAATCACTGGGGTGTTGCTCAAGGAGTTTTGATCAAATATAAGGACTCCAGTTTGCTTTGCTCAGTGTATAGCTTATGGATCTTTTTGATTGGACATTATTGTTATAAGATATGGGCTCATGTGATAAATAATTTTTTGTGCAATATCAAATTCAAGGGCCCATGCCAATTAATGTTTGTGCAATTATTTCCATTATGTAATTTTAATATGCCATTTTTATGATTGATGTGTTTTTATTGGCGCATTTTTCTACCTTTGTTTACAAAATAGGGAACATAGTTAACCCCTTGATCCCACCCTAGTGTTAACCCCTTCCCTGCCAGTGACATTTACATAGTAATCAGTGCATAGCACTGATCGCTCTGTAAATGTCAATGGTCTCAAAAATGTGTCAAAAGTGTCCGACCTGTCCGCCGCAACGTCGCAGTACCGCAAAAAATCGCAGATCACCGCCATTACTAGTAAAAAAAAAACAAAAAAGGCCATATAAAGCAGGCCATACACGGGTCGAATTTCAAACAAATTTTATTTTCAAAATCAGAAAGTTTTTTTTTTTTTGTGATCTGATGATGCCACCATTGATTTTCGAAATTCGGCCGACCAAACCTTCATGTTGCCGGGAATATTCTTTTCTCTCCGGGAATATTCGTTTCTCTCTGGGAATATTCTTTTCTTGCACATGCGCATTTTCTTTTCTATTACATTTCTCGCACGATTCTCCCATCATTGATCAGAAAATCGTTTGTTTTTCAAAAAATTTCCAACATGTCGGATTCCTCAAATTTGATTGCTGCACAAAAATCGGCTGTTGCTGCAGCCCACTAACGGTGCAAAATTCGTACTAAAATTCTTTGATACGATTTTCGAAAGAAAATTCTTTCCAAATTCGAACCGTGTATGGCCGCCCTAAATGCCATAAATCTTTCCCATAGTTTGTAGATGCTATAACTTTTGCGCAAACCAATCAATATACGCTTATTGCGATTTTTTTTTACCAAAAATATGTAGAAGAATACATATTGGCCTAAACTCAGGAAAAAAAAAATATTTTATTTTTTTAAATTGGGATATTTACTATAGCAAAAAGTAAAATATAATGAGGCTGATTTACAAAAAACACTGCTCTGCGCCGGTTCATACCTTAATTTGTGCGCCGGATAAATTAGTGATTGGGCGTGCGAATCAGCGCACGCAGACGCGCAACGCAATAATAAATATGTAAATGGCAACTGTTGCCAGGGTAACTGCTTTCTTCTCATTGATAATAGCGCACCCATGTCTTGTTAGGCAATTAGTAGGTGTTATCACTTAATTAACCCTTGTGATGCTAATCTCATTCCTATAACTTCTAATATATCTTTGAAATGTTTTTTTTTCTATTTTCACACAAATCTTTCAATACATTACAAAGAACAGAAAAGTGTTTCTAAACCCAATAAATTAATATTTTCAGATCTTGATCTTTAAAGGTGACCATACACTGCAATCTTAAAAAAAATTACAAAAATTAGATTAGGCAAGAGCCTGTTTGATTTCCAAAAATTTGAATTAATTGTTCAAGTGCGTATTCCTAATACCTATTTTGCCGAAAGCTCGAATTGTACAGAGATTGGCCAATCAGATTGCATAGTGCATGACCATCTTAAGTGCCAAATTTGGAATGTAGATGTGCCATGACCCACTTGTATTTTCACAAGTGGACACAAGAACCTACATCTCTAGATACATATTTGTGAAGCACAGTGAATCCCGGCCGTGACACCGTCTGCCTGGAGTTTGCATGTTCTCCCTGTCCTGCGTAGGTTTCCTCCAGGTACTCCGGTTTCCTCCCACAATCTAAAAACATGCTGTAAATCGTGTCCTGTCTAAATTGGCCCTAATATGTATGAATGTGTATAAGGGACCCACACAAACACCACCCCATGTTAAAAAAAAAAAGAAAATCTTAATTTGCAAATAAGGATCATCTCTTCCTCAGAGAACTTAGCAGCAGTACAAGCAATTTCCTGTAGGGGCGTGGTGTTATTTCTGTGTGCTGGCCACCGCTTTCCGAGAGCCACATATGCGCATACCTGTGCACACACAGCAGTTGCGCATCTCATATACACAGCGGTCGCGCATCTACATACATTTGGCGCACTTTTTATGGAAATTAAAGTAAGTAACTAACAAATGTTTCTAGTGAAAGGCAACTGGTGTTTTCTATTAAACTAAATGGGCCATTGACATGCATCACAGTTGTACTTAGGAATGAGTCTTTGCAAAGTTAAACTAAATGAAATCCTTTCTTCTTTTTGCTTGGGGATAGAGTGCAGAGGGATTAGAAGTCTGGTCAGTTTTTAGGGACCCCTGATAGGGTGAAGACAACTCCCAAATTTTGCCACTTTCTCCTTCAAATTTATTCACTTCCTGTCACATAACCAAACAGGAAGTGAGGGTAAATCCCTACCAATGTCTTTCCTTGGGGACACACAGGTCAATCTAAATAGTTTCCCCATTATGTAAATTGCACTCCAGCATTTTGCTGGGTACACTCCAAATTATTCAGTATCTTGGACTTTGGGGTTTATTTACTAAAGGTAAATCCAATTTGCACTACAAGTGCACTTGCTGGATATCCGAGGGGAACATGAAAGGAAATTAAAAAACACCATGTTTGCTTCTACATGATTGGATGTTAAAATCACCAGTGCTTCCCCTCAGATTTTCAGCAACTACACTTGTACTGCAGAGTGGATTTTGCTTTACTAAACCCAAAACTACCTAATGATTTGGGGTGTACACAACAAAGTGCTAGAGTGCAATTTGCTTAATGGGGACGCTAGTTAGATTGATCTGTGTGTCCCCAAGAAAAGACATTGGTAGGGTTTTACCTTCACTTCCTATTTGGCTGTGTGACAGGAAGTGAAGCCAATTTTACTAAAAGAGACACAAAGCCCAACCTAAAAAAAACAAGCAGGGGTTCAAACACTCACTTGGTTTCCCTCAAATGCCCACAATTAGAATCGTATTGCCTTGATCTAGATTTTAGCACAGTGCTCTAAATCAGTGCTTCTGAAGTACCCCCAACAGGCCATGTTTACAGGTTTTCCTTCATCTTTCACATATGCTTTAAATCACAGCCAATGGCTTGGTATTTTGGACAGCAATTCTCGATAAGATAAATTCACAAAACATGTCCTGTCGGGGGTACTTAAGGACTGAGGCTGAGAACCACTGCAGTAAAAAGGAAAATTGAATACTTACCACTCTGTATTTTTCCTTTCCTGGTGACTAGCCATGGCAGCACACAATCCATGCATATGCTACAATGAAGGCACCAGAAAAGTAACTTTTAGGCAAATCACACCTGTTTTGTTTGGACATGCCAATCAGCCTAGTTAAGCTGCAGCTGTGAAATTTGTTGCATGGAAAACAAAAAACAAACATCAAAATTTGCATCAAATTTTATTGGTCAACAAAACAGGACTTGGAAAAAAGCAAGGAAAGCAAAAAAACATGTATGTTAATTTGAAACATTAGTCACAACATCTTGAGAAACATTTAGCAAAATAATGCAGCACAGACAATTAAATCAAAGTGAACAAACGACACACATTAACAACATCAAAAATATTTCAGGGAAAAATATTTCCCACCCAAAAAAATACAATAAACAAAAGTAAAAAAACATCTGTTTTGCAAAGACATAGCAAACAAAATACAAAGTGAACATGTGTTACAAACTCGATTAGGAGACCAAAATGTACTTTTTGCCGGCCCGCCACACACAATCTTGCCTCTTTTCAGGGCAAGGTAGAGAATGCTATCTGCAAGCTTTATATAACTTAGGTTTGTGTGCTAATGAGGCAATTGAAAACACATGCACAGTCCATGAAACACACAAAACGCAAGTTCACCCAATGTAGAGTGCCTCTGCACTGTTGCGAAAAGAACCTGTTTAATGTAAGAGGCTCCTACAGGGGTAGCGCTACATACAATTAATGTTCCAAAACCTTATAAATAAATTGGGCGCTAGTGCTCCTAAAAAATCTAGTGCCTGTATTTCACAAAACCGTACATCTTACCAAATATTTAGTTAGTAGCTCTAAAACGTCATAGATATCATAGTGTTAAACATACAATTCAAAACTGTGTGATAAATTATAAATCAATATACACATTTGTGAAAAAGTATGGAAGAAAATGTGACAAAAATGTAAAAAAAATCAAAAACAAAAAAGGAAGTCCTTAATAAATGTTCAAACACAAAAATTTTGTGTTATTACACTTGTTAACCTTCATCCTTTCCACTGTGCTTCTATATACGCGATTCTGAAACGTAGATGCAAAAAGTGCTCCACCGTCAGTGATGCTAGTATTGCACTCACCAGAGCCTTGAGGCCCTCTGGGCCAAACACGCCTTAATGTATAGGCAGAAAAACCAGATGGAAACTTCAAAGCAGCTTTTCTTCATCCAAAAAAATGTCATCTCCCCTCAATGGATAAACACCAGTCACCAGAAAAAGGAAATGACAGGGTAATCGTACACATTAGAGGACCCAGACTGACACCAGCTCGATCAGCATATCTCAATAAGGTCCAAACACCCGTCAGGTAATCTGACCAGCACCGCCGTTCCTCTTACCAAACCTCGGCGTGCGTTCCACTGAGGTTCTTCTCAGATCAATGCAATTTTTATATGAAAACATACACCAAATAATATAAGACTGCACATAAACATACCGTAATATTCCTTTAACCACTTGACAACTGGGCACATAACCCCCTTCCTGCCCAGGCGAAATTTCAGGTTTCAGCGCTGTCACACTTTGAATGACAATTGCGCGGTCGTGTGACGTGGCTCCCAAACAAAATTGACGTCCTTTTTTTTCCCACAAATAGAGCTTTCTTTTGGTGGTATTTGATCATTTCTGCGGTTTTTATTTTTTGCGCTATAAACAAAAATAGAGCGACAATTTTGAAAAAAACACAATATTTTTTAATTTTTGCTATAATTAATATCCTATTTTTTTTTTTTAAAAACTATTTTTTTCCTCAGTTTAGGCTGATACGTATTCTACATATTTTAGGTAAAAAAAAAATCACAATAAGCGTATAGTGATTGGTTTGCGCAAAAGTTATAGCGCCTACCAAATAGGGAATAGAATTATGATTTTTTTTTAAATTATTTTTTTATTTTATTTTTTTACTAGTAATGGCGTTGATCTGCGATTTTTTTTTGTGACTGTGACATTATGGTGGACACATCGGACACTTTTGACACATTTTTGGGACCATTCACATTTATACAGCGAACAGTGCTATAAATATGCACTGATTACTGTATAAATGTGACTGGCAGGGAAGGGGTTAACCACTAGGGGCGATCAAGGGGTTAATATGTTCCCTGCTAGATGTTCTTACTGTGGGGGGAGGGGACTGACTGGGGGAGGTGACTGATGGTTGTCCCTATGTACAAGGGACACACCATCAGTCTCCTCTCCCTCACGGGACGTGGATCTCTGTGTTTACACACAGAGATCCACGTCCCTGGCTCTGTGACAGCCGATCGCTCGTACCTGGCGGACATCGTGGCCGCCAGGCACGCGCATCGGCACCCGCCTGACACGGCGGGCACAGCTTTTCCCCGATGCGCGCCCGCGGTGGCGCGCATCGCGGAAGTAAATGGGAGGACGTCCATAGACGTCCTATCAGCAATTGACGACCGCTTTGCGGACGTCTTTTTCATATGGCCCGGGCGCGAAGTGGTTAAAGCAAGTAGTGACTTTGATTAAGTATTAAATGTGCCATGTGTTTTCCATGGTGCTGATGGCATCAGAGAAGTTTTTTTTTTTTTTTTAGCCTTGTAGGTGAGCTTAACACTTCAAATTAGGAGTGAATAGTTTTATAAATCCGATCAAATCACAGGGAAAATGTTATAAATCAAGCACATTTTATTGCAACAGCACTGCTTGATATGCCACTTTTAGCAGGTGACATGAGCATTGAATTGAATTGAATTGAATTGAATTGAATTGAATGAGCATTGACATTGAATTGTGTCACAATATATGAATCAAGCAATTTTTTCTTTCTACTGCAGTATGTTTCCATATCCCCTGGATAACCTCTTTAATAAATCTGTCAGTTCATAGTACATTGTCTATTAAGTCCAGTCCCTACCAACCAAGCAGAAAACATACTGTCTAGGATCTAAAAAGTAATTTAGATGTATATTTCCCAGTTTTTGGTAGCCCATTAAAAAACTCTTCTGTTCCAAATGGCCCAGTGAATAAAGAAAATCCAGAGCCTTCAGGTTCAGTGTTTCATAACCCAATAAAAAGCATAATGATGTGCAATTATCCAAGCACTGCACATAATACAGATTTTTACTAGTTTCTATGTATATAACCTTCAATTGAGGTAAATAGTATCAGTTATCAATGGAAGAGAAAGTGAGAGAAAATCAAAAAGATGACAGTTTAAAAAAATAAAGTGAGGAAAAAAATCACAAAAAAGGCATTGGACGTTAATAAAAACCTGGCAGAAGTTCTCTCTGCTCCACTCTGTACAAATGAATAAAAAGAAAAAACATTATAAATCTATTTCCGCTCTTATCTAAAATTGCTGCACAATGCTAAATGTCCTGGTAATTTATACTGTGGCAGACTGCATATTATCAAGATACTGAGAATATTGTGTAGTATTTTTGAGTTTCACTGGCTCACCAAAAGCTGCATAGTAAGCTTTGTTATTTTGCTCTTCCATACAACAAGCAATAAACTACAGTGCCACCAGTGCAGCGAATTGACAATTATAATACTGTAAAAACACAATTAACATAAAGACAATTAGACACAATGTTTATAGCTTATAAAAAGTATATACAGTCAATGGAACATAAACAGTGCAGTTATCAAAAAAATTGGGCCATTTAAAAATGCATTATTTACATTTATACTAATATATACACAATAAAAGCATTTGGTATTCTTGCAAATCAGAAAGGACTGTTTGTACTGAATTGTAAGAGTTATTTACTTTGGATTTACAGTAGCCATTTATGGATAATGAGTTATTTTTCTTGAAAAACATTCATTTGAAAGAATACAATATGCTTCTTAACCTTCATGAACACTGTGCTTACTGAACTAAAGCCTTCTTTTCCCTGCAGAATAAGAGCCACTCCTGTTTAGACACTGCAGCTAGGGATTTGAGAGCAGTAGACAATTTCAAAGACTGCTCTTTCTATTTAACAGTCAGTGCATTAGGCTAAAATAGTAACACAAATGCAACAACGATTGAAAAGGTTTGTGGTGCAGAAGCAAGGTTCTGTTTTTACCTGGATCTTTTTCTACATTGAATGAACACAAGTGCAATATATACATATATATATATATTTTTTTTTGGCCTTTAGTTTCACCTTGATCTTCTCACCGAATGCAAATCAACATTATACCCACATTTCTATAGTATTTATTGCCATGGTCATGATGTGAGGCCCTTTTTTTCCAACCTGAATAGTGTAAAAGGGGAAACATATTATTGCAAAGAGTCATTATTGTGCCGAGAATGTATAAACAGCTGAGAAGAATAGAGCGACATGCTCATAATAGGGAGTGAAAGCTCTTCATTTTGTACTCATTGTCTACCATTCCTTTCTAAACAACCTCCCTTTTTTCTAGCTATCAATACAAAGTTCTTTTTGGTAAAATGAAGTGTATTCATGCTGTCTGAAAGAAGCTTTTAAAGTCGAACTGTGCCCACACAAAAGCAAGGCAGTGCTGGAGCAAATCGAGTAGAGAGGAAGAGAACTTGGTCAATGTTCATTACTCAAGGCAAGACACTCAGGCTCAGTAGTATTTTGTGAAGAATCAGATAAACTTTCTTCATGATAAACAACTGAAATAATTTTTCTTAGCTGTCAAGCTCCTTTCTCTTATTCCAACCCCCTTTCTCACACTTTTTCGCCTTTCTGGCAGAAGCAACTGATCTCATCCCTTTGGACTGATAAATGGGCTTCTTTCAGTTAGTGGCAAGCTTTGAGAAAATAGATAATCCTGGATAATGTGGACACAGTTTTCATTTCTTGTCACCCAATTAAACTGCAATTATCCAGAGAGCAACAGCAGAAAAAGTAGAAAGAATGGAGGGCAAATGAAGAGCTATGACTCCCCGGGCCTCTTTATACTGTTCACATTAGTCTAGATGTGTTCCTTTCTGACAATAAAGTGCCAGTCTAAGCACACAGTAAGAGGCAGGCCAGCTGCAACCTGTTGCTACAATAAAGTGCTACAGAACATTCTATGGGAAATGTCACTTTTTTTGCTTTTCCAACATGAATCTTTTCCTTTTTTCAAAGTGATCAGTGACGCTGAATCAAGATTACGTTTATTCCAAAGACCTGTCAGCCGATGGCTAAAGAAGAAAATGTTCTTTATTCTTACTATACAAGCTACTTTCGATTTCCTACTTATGGACTCGATGAATTTGAATGAAATGTTAAATTATCAAATTGTTTTTCTAAATCTTCTTTTATGAGGTGAACAATTCTTCCTGATGTTAAGCAAGACATTGCAACAGTGTACGGTTATTCTACTTGAGCTAGCTTCAGTCATTCGGAATTCTCCCGTAAAGTGTTCAGACATTGTCCAAATGTACCCCCAAACTTCTCCCTTCTAAAGCATGTCCCAGCATTTATTTATTTTCTTTGTTCCTGTAGTAGGGGTAGTGAAGCTTGCTTTAATGCGTTTACATACAAAAACAATTCCTTTTGTTGCACTGATGTTTCTTCTGTTATGGACGGATACAGTGCCTTGCAAAAGTATTCAACCCCCTTGGCTTTTAACCTACCGGTATTTGATAACATTACAGCCTTTAGTTCAATGTTTTTTGAATCTGAATCATATGTGATGGATCAGAACACAATAGTCTAAGTTGGTGAAGTAAAATTAGAAAAATATATACATAAAACTATTTTTCAGAAATAAAAAACTGATAATTGGCACGTGCGTATGTATTCACCCCCTTTGTTATGAAGCCCATAAAAAGCTCTGGTGCAACCAATTACCTTCAGAAGTCACATAATTAGTGAAATGATGTCCACCTGTGTGCAATCTAAGTGTCACATGATCTGTCATTACATATACACACCAGAGGCTGCAACACCTAAACAAGAGGCGCCACTAACCAAACACTGCCATGAAGACCAAGGAACTCTCCAAACAAGTAAGGCACAATGTTGTTGATAACTACAAGTCAGGAATAGGTTATAAATAAATATCCAAATCTTTGATGATTCCTAGGAGCACCATCAAATCTATCATAACCAAATGGAAAGAACATGGCACAACAGCAAACCTGCCAAGAGATGGCCATACACCAAAACTCACGGACCGGGCAAAGATGGCATTAATCAGAGAGGCAGCACAGAGACCTAAGGTAACCCTGGAGGAGCTGCAGAGTTCCACAGCAGAGACTGGAGTATCTGTACATAGGACGACAATAAGCCGTATGCTCCATAGAGTTGGGCTTTATGGCAGCGTGGCCACAAGAAAGCCATTACTTTCAGCAAAAAACAAAATGGCATGTTTTGATTTTGCAAAAAGGCATGTGGGAGACTCCCAAAATGTATGGAGGAAGGTTCTCTGGTCTGATTAGACTAAATTTAACTTTTTTGCCATTTAAAGAAAACGCTATGTCTGGCGCAAACCCAACACATCACATCACCCAAAGAACACCATCCCCACAGTGAAACATGGTGGTGGCAGCATCATGCTGTGGGGATGTTTTTCAGCAGTCAGGACTGGGAAACTGGTCAGAGTTGAGAGAAAGATGGATGGTGCTAAATACAGGGATATTCTTGAGCAAAACCTGTACCACTCTGTGTGTGATTTGAGGCTGGGGCAGAGGTTCACCTTCCAGCAGGACAATGACCCCAAACACACTGCTAAAGCAACACTTGAGTGGTTTAAGGGGAAACATGTAAATGTGTTGGAATGGCCTAGTCAAAGCCCAGACCTCAATCCAATAGAAAATCTGTGGTCAGACTTAAAGATAGCTGTTCACAAGTGCAAATCATCCAACTTGAAGGGGCAGGAGCATTTTTGCAAGGAGGTATGGGCAAAAATCCAAGTGGTAAGATGTGGCAAGCTCATAGAGACTTATCCAAAGTGACTTGGAGCTGTGATAGCCGCAAAAGGTGGCTCTGCAAAGTATTGACTTTAGGGGGGTGAATAGTTATGCACATTGACTTTTTCTGTTATTTTGTCCTATTTGTTGTTTGCTTCACAATAATAATAAAAAAAAAAAAACATCTTCAAAGTTGTGGACATGTTCTGTAAATTAAATGATGCAAATCCTCAAACAATCCATGTTAATTCCAGTTTGTGAGGCAACAAAACACGAAAAATGCCAAGGGGGTGAATACTTTTGCAAGGCACTGTAAATATAGTCAACATAAAGACACTAGACATGGGTATTAGGTTGTGGGTTAGGTCAAGAACATTGGTGGGGAGATCTGACTATCAGAAGTCGAAACATTTAGAAAGCCAGTTGGAGAGTCAGACCATTAGCTAACTCCCATAAATGATATACTGTATACATTTTGTTTAATTGACAATTAAGACTTTTTATTGGTTTGTTCTGTTACATTCATAGTCTTTAATGAAACTTCTGTAATTTACATTTTCTTGTCAATTATTATACTAGTTAATTAACCAGTCAGCGCATGATCATTGCCTATGCACATTTATCAAAACTTTTTTATAACCTGTTGCAATACTCTTGCTTTACTATTGTAAATCTCTATACCTTAATGTATTTTTTTAAATTATTTATTTATATATATTGTCACATTACAAATTTAGTATCCATAACATAGTAATTATGTACTCATACATATATTGCACTGGGAGCCTTTAATGTATAAAGGCAAAACTTTATTTTAGATTGCGAGTGATGAGGGGATAAAACCACTTTCAGGTATTTTTGCTGTTTGTATCCCCGTTAGGGAGATTTTCTCTCTCTGTATACATCCTGATCACTAATGTCACCAGGAGCGTGGGGACACCTATTCCCATGACAATTGTTTTAGACAGTGCTTTATTTCAGTGTAAACATGTTGGCACAGGTCCTTGCTGTGCAGGGCTGGACCACTCAGTGACAGTGGCAGCGTTTGCCACAGTGGCGGCTAGTGTTTTTTTTTGGGGGGTGGCAAACAATGCACCCACAGCCACTCCCTGGTCGAGTTGCCTGCACAACACCCCCCCACTGTCGGTCAGCCGGTTGGTCGGTCGGTCAACCCCGCACTTACCCCATCAAGTGGGCAGCGCTTCACTCTGAGCGACAGCCAGCGGCTCCTCATTTGTTACCTCACAGTGGCCGTGCGTCTCCTCCCTCCTCCTCCTAGGTGGCCAATAGCCTATCCTGTCCTGCGCCCTGAGCCCACCCCTTTTTGAAGTCTATTAGAGCCTCTGGCTCTAATCACGTGCTTCAAAATAAAAATAAAAACCCAGTGGAATCAATCCATGCATCTGGCACCCTGCATGTAGATTAGGGGGCCAGACGCAAGGATTAGGGGGGGGGTGTCGCCCGTGTGCACCTAATGAACGGGCTATCACTGGTTTGCCACCTGTTAGGCTCTGTCGCTTTCAGACTTTTGGTCAGCAGGAATTACCTGGGACAAACAGTGTAGCTGATCGCTCCTGTCACAAAAAGAACAAAAACTGGGGACACTTCCTTTGCTGGGCTCTGACTGAAGACATTATTTATCCAATACAGAGCCTGGCAGAGGAAGTGTGAAGCCCTGTACACACGATCGGATTTGCTATGGATTTTAAACCGATGAATTTTTCCATCGGAAATCCGATGAAGCTGACTTCCAACAGTCTTGCCTACACACCATCAGTCAAAAAACCGATTGTCCCAAACGCCGTGACGTAAAACACTCCGATGAGCCGAGAAAAATTAAGTTCAATGCTTCTGAGCATGCGTCGACTTGATTCTGAGCATGCGTGGGTTTTTTAACCGATGGACTTGCCCATAGACGATCGGAATTTGCTATCGGTTTTTTATCCATCGGAAAAATTTAAAACGTTCTATTTTTTGACACCGATGGAATAAAGACCGATGGGGCCCATACACGATCCGTTTGTCCGATGAAAAAAATCCATCGCACTGTTTTCATCGGTAAAACCGATCGTGTGTACGCGGCTTAAGGGTTTGTCTATATAAATCCATTGGTGCCACGCTACACAGTGTGACATACTTCCTACAATAAACATGTGAAATGATATTGGGTAATATTACTACTGTTTTAACAATTAATGCATGCAAAAAATATATAAAATAAAGAGAAACATATAATACATAGAAACATAAATAGTGACACCCAATGTCAAAGTGAGATGATGTACAATTTTTTTTTACAAAAAAGTGTCCTTAGTGTCATTGTGTATTGCAACACTATAATAACAGTCCACAGTGATATAAACTACTTGTTGTTCTTCTTATCACTCTCCACTCCGGGTGTACTTTCACCTACAATTATATGGTCCAATTGCACCTTTGTCCCACCAGAGTGGACATAGAGTAATCCTTCTGGATATCAAGGTAGCACAGGTACTTCTTCCACTTTCTTACTCGCTCCTCCACTCAGACACATAAATATAAAGAAACACCATACATAGTGCTTTATCCATTTAACCACTAATATTTATTGTTAAAACAACTCCAGGTACAACACTCACATTTTCATTGTGCTCTCAGTGCACCAGAACGTAATCGCATTTATCAACATATATTGTTACATCCACCAGTGAAAACTTCCAGGGTATGTGTTACCGTAAATTCCCTGGTGTTCGATGTTCAAGCACCGTGACGTCAAGCCCTTCCCCTAACGTGTTTAGCCAACAGCGCCACATGGCTTCCTCAGGGAGATATGAGTCAGTGAAAGTGGCAGTGTTTGCCCCCTGTTAGGCTGTGTTCATTTTAGACTTTAATTTAGCCTGAATTCACTGTAAGAAACAGTGCAGCTGATCGCTGCTGTCACAAATATAAACAAAGATTTGGGACAGAGGAAATTACCCTTTTCACTTCGCTGGGACTGAAGACATTATCCAATACAGAGCCTGGCAGAGGAAGTGTAAGTGTTTTCTGCCACAGCTGCTTGTTTACATGCGGCAGCAGTGATCAGCTGAGCTGTCTGTCACTGCAGGTCTGTGCTGACTGGAGGTCTGAATGGGACACAGTATAACTAAAAGGGGAAATAATTCATGCTCATGGGGATCAACTAGCAGACTAAGCTATCACTGCAATCAATGGCGTGTTCACACTGATGATAGTCTGAATGAACCAAGACCATTCTATTAGGTACAAAAAAAATTCTGTGGGTACATGCCATATCCCATGCTGTATGGTCCCTATTCCACACTGCCTCACTCCATATGCCATGCTGTACATTCTCTATTATGCACCACTTCATTGCATATGCCATGCTGTAAACTCCTATTCCATACTCTCTCATTCCAAATGCCATGCTATTTGTTCCCTATTTTGCACTGCTTCATTCCATGTGCTATGCTGTACATTTCTTATTCTACAATGCCATACTATACATTCCCGATTCCACACCCCTTCATTGTACATTGTTGCTGCTGGGGGATTTATTGATGCTGCTGAGGGGATTTTTGTTGCTGCTTTGGATTTATTATTGCTGCTGGGGGATTTATTATTTACATTTGGGTTGGTGCTGGGAGATGGGTAGGGGTGAAGACAAGGGGAGGTGCTGGGAGGTGTCTAGGTGTCAGAGACAATAATGAGGTAAAATGTTTCAACGTCCGTTCTCTAAGAAAAAAAAGTTTTAGAAGGGATTTCTCTCACATTTGAAAGATATATATCCTTTCACTTCCTGTTAAGATTAGGGGACAGGAAGTGAAGAGAAATATCCCCAGCAAAACGCAGATGGAAAAATACCTTTAAAACTGACAGTGGTTTTAACCCTCTCCTACTTTATCAAAAATGTAAAAAGTGATACCATCGTCATAGTTCAAAGTCACAAGTCACTAAAGCCAGCCATAGACAGACCAAATCTTGACCGGTTCAGTAGGGACTGGCCGAGATTCGAACCATGTATGGACAAGCTGATTGTAAACAAGTTGATCGATCGATCAACTTGGGTACAACCAGCCTTTCGGATTTTCATGCAGTATTTGCCAGTGGCTATAGCCTCTAGCAATAATCACTGTGTGATCTTCCAGCCAGGATGGCTTCCTCCGCTCCTCCCCCCCTCGCTGGAGAACACAATAGCTCCACGGGAGGGATTCCCCCATCAATACTGTCTATGTTTGTACCAAGCATGTTTTAATCCAGTTAGAAACAAACTTTATAACATAGGGCCTGGAATCAGCAATTGCTATTGTTATCCGAGGAACACGATAGTAATATTTTTTTCCGCTGTTCCCATAAAGCACTGTCTCTAGCTCTTTCTCTATCCTATTTTGAAGCTGGTGATACATGTCATTCACTGCATTAAGAGATGCTCATAACAGCTAAGACTATCCATTCAATGAGGCCTATTGCAGTTTTTGTGTCTTTGAGGAGCTGCTTACAGATACATACAGAATGAGGAACTGTAGCTCTGGCTCCAGGTAAGTGTAAAATATCTTTATATATATATATATATATATATATATATATATATATATATATACATACATACAGTATCTCACAAAAGTACACCCCTCACATTTTTGAAAGTATTTTATTATAACTTTTCATTTTCATATGACAACACTGAATAAATTACACTTTTCTACAAGTAAAGTAGTGAGTGTACAGCTTGCATAACAGTGTAAATTTTCTGTCCCCTCAAAATAACTCAACACAGTCATTACTGTCTAAAACGCTGGCAACAAAAGTGAGTACACCCCTAAGGGAAAATGTCCAAATTGGGCCCAATTAGCCATTTTCCCTCCCCGGTGTCATGTGGCGCGTTAGTGTTACAAGGTCTAAGGTGTAAATGGGGAGCTGGTGTAATAAAGTTGGTGTTATCACTCTCACTCTCTCATACTGGTCACTGGAAGTTCAACATGGCACCTCATGGCAAAGAGCTCTCTGAGGATCTGAAAAAAAGAATTGTTGCTCTATATAAAGATGGCCTAGGCTATAAGAAGATTGCCAAGACCCTGAAACGGAGTTACAGCATGGTGGCCAAGACCATACAGCAGTTTAACAGGACAGGTTCCACTTAGAACAGGCCTTGTCATGGTTGACCAAAGAAGTTGAGTGCACGTGCTCAGCGTCATATCAAGAGGTTGTTTTTAGGAAATAGACGTATGAGTGCTGCCAGCATTGCTGCAGAGGTTGAAGGGGTGGGGGGTCAGCCTGTCAGTGCTCAGACATTGCGCCACACACTGCATCAAATTGGTCTGCATGGCTGTCATCCCAGAAGGAAGCCTCTTCTAAAGATGATGCACAAGAAAGCATGCAAACAGTTTGCTGAAGACAAGCAGACTAAGGACATGGATTACTGGAACCATGTCCTGTGGTCTGATGAGACCAAGGTAAACTTATTTTGGTTCAGATGGTGACAATTGTGTGTGGCGGCAACCAGGTGAGGAGTAAAAAGACAAGTGCGTCTTGCCTACAGTCAAGCATGGTGGTGGGAGTGTCATGGTCTGGGGCTGCACGAGTGCTGCTGGCACTGGGGAGCTACAGTACATAGAGGGAACCATGAATGCCAACAATGTACTGTGTGCTGTGACATACTGAAGCAGAGCATGATCCCCTCCCTGGGCCGCAGGGCAGTATTCCAACATGATAACGACTCCAAACACACCTCCAAAACGTCCACTGCCTTGCTAAAGAAGCTGAGGGTAAAGGTGATGGACTGGCCAAGCATGTCTCCAGACCTAAACCCTATTGAGCATCTGTGGGGCATCCTCAAACTGAAGGTGGAGGAGCGCAAGGTCTCTAACATCCACCAGCTTCATGATGTCGTCATAGAGGAGTGGAAGAGGACTCCAGTGGCAACCTGTGAAGCTCTGGTGAACTCTATGCCCAAGAGGGTTAAGGCAGTGCTGGAAAACAATGGTGGTCACACAAAATATTGAAACTTTGGGCCCAATTTGGACATTTTCACTTAGGAGTGTACTCACTTTTGTTGCCAGCGGTTTAGACATTAATGGCTGCGTGTTGAGATATTTTGAGGGGACAGCAAAATTACACTGTTATACAAGATTTACACTCACTACTTTACATTGTAGCAAAGTGTTATTTCTTCAGTGTTGTCACATGAAAAGATATAATAAAATATATACAAAAATGTGAGGGTGTACTCACTTTTGTGCGATACTGTATATTTTGTGGCCGCCTGGATTGTGTCTCCATTGGTACTTTGTTTAATGAGCTTATTTCACCTGTCCATCCAGCTTGCTTCCTGTTTAAGTTCCACCCTGGAGTGCATCCCTAAGTTAAGATAGTACCCATGATGTCATTTCTGGTTTGGTTGGTCAGGGATGATTATAGGAGGCTTATGGGGAGGATCCTCGGGATGCCCAGGGAATATATACAGGAGACAATCCAGCATGTGTCGAGAGCTTGGAGGTATGTGGTGACTGCATACATGGATGGACGTTATTATAGTTCACACCTGAGACCGTGTAACATTAACGAGTCACATGACACCGGGGTGGGAAAATGGCTAATTGGGTCCAATTTGGAAATTTTCGCTATGGGGTGTACTCACTTTTGTTGCCAGTGGTTTAGACATGAATGGCTGTGTGTTGAGTTATTTTGAGGGGACAGCAAATTTACACTGTTATGCAAGCTGTACACTCCCTACTTTACATTGTAGCAAAGTGTCATTTCGTCAGTGTTATCACATGAAAAGATATAATAAAATATTTACAAAAATGTGAGGGGTGTACTCATTTTTGTGAGATACTATATATCCTACCACTATAGACAAACACAACTGACCAAAACACAAGCCACAACTTCCACACAACCCACTGAAACTAGCACAAAAGCAGAAACAATAATCCAAAAACCATATGATGCGTATAGTCACCCCAATCCTCCAATGGGTGTACAATCTTAACTACCATTTAGGATCTCAAAATCACTTAAATATATTCAACACCCATGTTATGTTGTTAAATCAGTATGCAAAGAGATTGTAAGTTGTGTACCTGCTAATGTAAGCCATCTTCTACTCAACCAGAAAAGGGGAGATACTTATACAGTCATGTATTAGAATCCATCTTGCTTCTAATTGCAAGGTGCCTTTATTGAATTCTCTACCTCATATATTTGGGTGTATCATGGCAAGTGCAAAAAACTTCAGGGAATCAAGTTGATGTAAATGTTTGTCAGCATAATGTTTTGCTATGGGACTCCCGACCACAATTGATGTCGGCCACATGATCTTTAATTCACTGCCAGAACATCTTTTTTGTTTTACCTACATGATATCCTTCACATCCACAGGTAAGCAGGTACACAATACCCCACGTCTCACAATTTACAAAATGTCTAGAAGTAAAGGTGATCAAACGAATCCTCACTGGACCATTGACAACTTGTATTTGCAAAAGGAGCAGTAGCCAAATCTAAATGTGCATTTGGGGTGAACTCCTTGTTGGGTCTACTCCTTGTTGTCTGTCAAAATGACTCTGCACGAGTCTATCTTTCACAGAATGACCCTTCCTAAAGTTTAAATGAGGGCATTTGTTGACAAAATGTTTGATGATGCTGTCTCCTGTTAGGAGATTCAGTGTTTCTCCATAATTTTCTTGGTGTCATTACTTTGTTTATTATACACTAGAACTGGTCTAATTTGTATTTCCTCTTAGCCACTCTCACTTTGAAAAAGCAACAAATCATGTGGGCTGTTTGCTCATTTTTTTTTAAAGATTTATGGCTATATCCCCTCCTTAAAAATCTCTCTATCAGGAGACCGGCCTGTTCCTTCAATTCTTGTTCATTAGAACAGTTTCTGCGAACTTGCTGATATTGTCCCATCAGTATCCCCCTGATTACGTTTCTGGGGTGAGCACTTCTTGCATGCATTACCTGCTGTAGGTTTCCTAAAAAGATTAGTGGAGATCATACCCTCAGAATTCTTATTGATCATAAGATCCAAAAAAGGAAGAGCCCAGTTGTCATAGTTTAACGTAAAAGAACGGTTTAATCATTCTTATTTAAACTATCAGCAAACTCCATCAAATCTTGCTGAGATCCCATCCAAAAAAATCTAAATATCATCTACATATCTCTGCCAGAGGGCTACAGGGCGAAAGATATGCAGACATTTCCTCAAAACCAAATATTGACTGCTCCCAACTCTCACCCCATCCCCAGGTACAAGTTGGCATATGACAGGACACTAGTAGTCCCCATAGCTACCCCCTGCACTACTTGAAGGTAGTAGGAGCAGTCAAACATAAATACATTTTGGGGTTGATTTACTAAAGGCAAAAAGACTGTGCACTTTGTAAAAAGCAGTTGCACTCTGCAAGTGCAGTTGCTCCAAAACTTAGCAAATGAGCAGAAGAAAAAACTGAAGAGTGATCAGAGGTCTCACCATCTGACTTATCATCAACTTTCTGGATGAATATTCTGTTCTTTCCCACACTTTTCCATTTATAAGCCTGCCCTGTTTGAAAGGCAATTACGTCACCAGTATATGGCATTTTATTCTATGAAGAATCCTGAAGAAGTAACATAAGACCACGAACCGTGTTGATTTTCTAGTGGATTCTTGCCATTATACTGTCTGATTTTTATATTAATATGTAATGTTTTTAATTGATGTCTTTGTTATTAAAAAATAAAAAAAATGTATATGTAAAGTAAACCAGTTCCCACCCGGCCTATAGAAAAATGATGGTTGTGTGGGCCTTTCATTGATCTGGGTGGATGTCATATGATGTCCACCCAGATTGCAGCTTGCGTACGGCCGTGGGGCTTCTCTGTGACACGATCTGTCACCGACTGTGTTCATAGGACACAGCTGATGACTGATCAGTCATCACAGCAGATCACATGACAATTGCAAACAATGGATGACTACCTTTCATGCCATCTATTCTATACAATTCTGTTGCTAGCTCTAATTGGTCACAGTGATCACATGGTACAGACAGGGCCAATCACAGTCCATCTGTACTATGTGATTAGATGTGGCCACTCACAGCTAATCACAACAAAACAAACTGAATTAATCAATTACATTCTGTAAAATGCTTGCTTATAGCAAAGAAATCTACTGTTATAAGCTATCATAATGTGTAAAAAAAAAAAAAAATCCTGATCACTTCCCCAGAGTAGTGCAAGGTTACTATGGTAACATTATTTTGCTCTGGTCACAGTGTGTTAAAAAAAATTGTAAAAAATAAATAAAAAATATGTTTTTTTTTACATACTGTCACCAGTCAGTGTCCCTGATCACCGCAACACCAGCTATATAATGACACTGTACTGCAAGGATGACAATATGTAAAAAAAAAAAATTGTTTAATTTCTTAATTTTTCAAATAATTTGGACAAAAAAATGACAATTTCAAAAAACTTGCCATGCCTCTTACTAAATACATTGGACTGTCTATTTTCCAAAAAGGGGTCGTTTATGTGATATTTGTACTGTCCTGACATTTTTGGGCTTCATGAAATGAAATGAAATGAAATGAAGGCAGTCAGTCAGTACATCAGCATTGATCTATTTTTAGATGTATACCATAGTTTGTGTACTCTATGACTTTCCTACAGACTAAATAATATACACTGATTTGGTTTATTTTCAACAAAAAAATGTAGCAGAATACATTTTGGCCTAAATGTATGAAGAGCAATTATTTATTTGCAAAATTTTATAACAGAAACAAAGAAAAACTTCAACATTTCTGGCCTTTTTTCATTTACTTAGCAAAAAAAAAAACCCAGTGGTGATTAAATACAACCAAAAGAAGGCTCTAGTGATAAAAATGTAGTTTGAGTGCAGTGTTGCATAACCACGCAATTGTCATTCAAAGTGCGACAGTGCTGAAAGCTGAAAATTGGCGTGGGCAGAAAGGGGGTACAAGTGCCTGGTATTGAAGTGGTAAATGCCCTGTTTGTTTTTCTATATATTGGTTCTTTTTTAAGTGTAGAGTATACAGCATGTAGAAAGTATAACTCAATGTAATTTTACCCATGCCAGACTCCTAATTGAGGGACCACATGTATGAGATACTGAAAAACAATGTCAATAAACCCAACATTCAATTTAATACTGCACTTAAATGATGTTCACCTCACATGTCATCAGGTAGATGTGTCATTATTGCAGGGCTGTAAGTAGTAAATCGACAAATAGAAAATAGATGCACAAGTCTGTTTATTCATTATATATTTTTTAAAATATTTGTCTAGAAATGGGTGAACTGGTTTCCATGATCTGCTCTGAATTGCCCTGATCATTCACACATATTATCAACCTATTCTTACTTTGTCAGTGCCTAAATATTTGTATGTTAGCTTTAAAAAATACTGACCCAAAACAGTACATATGTTCATGAAATGCCCAGATTGCCAAGATTCACCAACAAACAAAACTGCTTTTTACTAGAGATGATATTAAGCTGTCTGTACAATTCTAGCTGGACTATACAGAGCAGATGGTTACTGTTGGTAACTGTGGTTAGCTAAGAAAATAAGAACCCTATCTAAGAGTACAACCTATCAATCTTTGAGCTCATGGCAATCATTGTCCTTTATGTATTATTCATATTACTGCTCTGTGTGTTATATTTTACAATACCATTTTTTCCAACAAGCAAGGATGAGACAAAGTCCTGAATCTTGACAAACACACCATCAAGTGTGTCTAATAATTGCTTGGGTTCAGCATTTTACTGAGATAAATGAGAAAACTTTAAATGTATCTTTGAGATGTGCTATCACAGACATTGCCACGGGCACGTTTTATCCAGTGAAGAAACACGAAGGCCTTGTGAGATAAAGATGATAGAAGGGGTACTATCAGGTGGCAGACTGGGTAATTACAACTTTCTATTTGGGCTGTGCAGTGATGCTGCCTTGGATAAGTGGAGAATAATGAAGAAAAGGGAACAGTGATAATGTAGAAGCTAAATGGCCGAAAATAGCCTAGCTTGCCCACAAGCCTCGAGAGCCTAAAGGGACTTTCAACTCTCTTATTCAGTTTTCAACCACAAAAAAAAAGAAATAAAAAATACTCTCTCGCCCTTTATTCTTTACTTTCTAAATGTGTTTCTAGAGGGACAAAAGAAGAAACTAGAATGAAATCTAGGGTATGTGAAGAGAATATGACCTTTAAAATAGCTTTGAAAGTCGCTGTGTAATTTTTATTAAACTTTTGTTACTGTCATGGCCTGCAAATTTGCCCAGTATGTTTTAAGTCCTTAAGAATAATTTAAAATATTGTATAGATTTTCATCCATTCATTTGCCAATTTTTAATTCCAGGATAAAACGTGTAAAAATGGCCATAGTTGTTTCCTAAAAAAAAAAGCCTATAGGTGTTACATGCAGATCCAAATAACACCCCTTAAATTTTTGTACCTGTACGTCAACATAATTATTATTATTACTCTTGTCAATATAATAATTATTATTATTACTGTCATTAGGTCATATATAATAGCAACTATTTTAGTGATTATTATGCTGGGAGTGTTTTCTTTGAAGAAATATAGATATCAATGGGGTTTTAGTAAACTTACTTTAAACTAATTGTGATAACTGTCTTATGATGACATCTTCCCGATTGAATCATAAAATCTTAGACAGTCTTTTGTATTTTTCTTCTGTAATGTATATAATAGCCCCTTTTATTCTCATAAGCATAGCAAGATGTGTCATGTTTGGCATTACCTCATAATATAGAGAGCTCCAGACAAATAAACTGCGTAGATGCATTGTGTATTGAAATATTTGTATTATGTGTCAATCAAGTGGATCATGTTTGTAATTTTATTGTATGATAGTATACCATAAAGACCCTAGATTCCTAAGACTAAAAATTGCTTGTGTTTAATACAATTTTTCTACAAACTAACAGTTTTTTCTTTAATTCTTTGCATTTCAGTAAATTCTCAGATTAATAACAACAACAACACAATTGTGCACAAAAATGACAGCATGGGAACAATAGGCACTGCACGCTTCCTCCCATTCTGTATTTCAAAGGGCATTTTGATTTCTGTTGAATTTTAAACCTTTCTGGAATGTTAACCATTTCCTTTATTCAGAATTGACCTGTTGAAAATCTCCAGATTATGTCTAGTGAAGATTTTTTCCTCCCTGGGCATCGGGAGTACCAACACAATGGCGGTGAAAAAAAATAGCATTGCCAATTTTTCCTTTTGAAGATGGTGCTTCAGACCTACGCTTGTTTGAGGCTGCATATGTATGGAGGGTGGTAATATTGCCTGTTCCTTTAGAGAGCACCTGTCCTGAACTTTAAAATTGAAGATTTGTGTTGTTATAAAGAACATCTTCAAATATTAGGTGAGCCTAAATACCTTTAAAAATCTATCCTTTGTCTTGAATTCAACCTGAAGAATAGCAGTGTACTTTTTTGATATGTGAGGATTAGGGATGAGCCGAACACCCTCCGGTTCGGTTCACAGAACATGCGAACGGACCGATAGTTCACGCAAACTTTCGAACCCCGTTAAAGTCTATGGGACTTGAACGTGAGAAATCAAAAGTGCGAATTTTAAAGGCTAATGTGCAAGTTATTGTCCTAAAAGGGGATTGGGGACTCGGGTCCTGTCCCAGGGTACATGTATCATTGCAAAAACAGTTATAAAAACGTCAGTTTTTTCAGGAGCAGCGATTTTAATGATGCTTAAAGTGAAAAAATAAAAGTGAAATATTCCTTTAAATATCGTTGCCTGGGGGGTGTCTATAGTATGCCTGTAAAGTGGCGCGAGTTTTCCCGTGTTTAGAACTGTCCCTGCACAAAATGACATTTCTAAAGGAATAAAAGTAATTTAAAACTGCTTGCGGCTTTAATGTAATGTCTGGTCCCTGCAATATGGATGAAAATCATTGAGAAAAAAAATGGCATGGGTACCCCCCCCCCCCAGCCCATTACCAGCCCCTTTAGGTCTTGTATGGATAATAAGGGGAACCCCGCACCCAAATTAAAAAAAGGAAAGGCATGGGGCCCCCCCAGGCCCTATATACTCCGAACAGCAATATACAGGCGGTGCAAACAAGACAGGGACTGTAGGTTTGTTCTTAAGTAGAATCTGTTTGTAATTTTGAACTGGTATATTTTTAAAGTGTAGCTCCAGCCAAAAATCTATTTTTAAGCTTTTTGGAAAACATAGGGAAGGGTTATCACCCCTGTAACCTTTGTTTTGCTGTCTGTGCACCTGTTTAGAAGATTTCGCCTCACTTTCTGTCCCAATGACAATTGGATTTTGAAAATGTGGGTTTTTTAGTGAAACAAGGAACTCTTACAGGAGAGAACTTCCCTTCCTAGGGGTAGATTTCCTCTCACTTCCTGTTGTCTCCTTCCGTTTGCAAGTAGGAGTCGTTTGTAAGTTGGATGTTTGAAAGTAGGGGCCTGCCCTATATACTCTGCAGAAATTTGGGCCTTAGGTGTTGGTGTTGCCACAACACTGTAAGCCCTCACAGTTACTCTTGGTGGGCGCAGGAACGGGCCCTGTAGTGAAATATTAGATCAATAATTGTAATTACATGCCCCAGTTGGACAGGGTCAGAAAAATTGGGCCTTTGGTGGTGGACGGTGTGGTGGTGTTGCCACAACACTGTAAGGCCTCACAGTTACTCTTGGTGGGCGCAGGAACTGGCCCTGCTGTGAAATATTAGATCAAGAATTGTAATTACATGCCCCTGTTAAACAGGGGCTGAAAAATTGGGCCTTAGGCACTGGTGCTGGTGCCACAACATTGCAACCCCTCAGAGATACTCTAGTTGGAGCGCAGGAATGAGCCCTGCTGCAAAGTATTGCATCAAAAATTGTAATTACATGCCCCTGTTATACAGGGGCTGAAAATTGGGCCTTAGGCACTGGTGCTGGTGCCACAACACTGCAAGCCCTCACAGATACTCTAGTTGGAGCGCAGGAAAGAGCCCTGATGCAAAGTATTGCATCAAAAATTTTAATCACACTCCCCTGTTAAACAGGGGCTGAAAAATTGGGCCTTAGGCACTGGTGCTGGTGCCACAACACTGCAACCCCTCTGTCATGGATATGCATTAATGTCTGTCTGCCATCTTACCTTCCTCCTCATGTGTTCATCTTAGAGACCAGACCTCCTTCACCTGGCTTCCTTTATAATCTCCTCCCAGCCTGACTCCACCCCAGGCCCTATCACAGAACACTATATTAACCTGTGCACTGCAAGCCTGCTTTGCTGATCAACGTGTTTGTTAGGCATTGTGTGTTTGGGTTCCTGCCTGCCGTGTGCTACGTCTGTCTCTCTGTTACGTTATTGGCTTGTCCCCGACTATCCCTGTCTGCTCGTGACCCTTGACCTTCGGCTCGTTCTTTCGTTATCCTTGTCTGCTTGTGGCCCCTGACCTTCAGCTTGTTATTCGATTCTCTCTTATCTTGTGCTGCTGCTTCCCCTCTTTTCCCCTTATCCTACGGGGCGTGAGCTAGGAAACTCCAGGGGCCGCGACCTGGTCCCAGCCTGCAGCATAACATCCTCACCACTAGAGGCCCTGGAGAAGACCAGCTGGGTCTTAGACTCCGCGCCCTGGGGAATCTTGGCTCTAGCTTCCGTTAGCATCCCGGTTGTGCTCCTCTGGTCCCGCTTTCCACAACCACCCAGTTTCCTATCCACAGAAGCCAGCCATAGGGTTCACTACCTCGCGGTGCACTCCTGTCCCCCTACGGTGTGCATCTGTCACCAGGCCACAGGTGACCTTGACAGTTTGATCAGCCATGAACCCGGCTGACATCCCGCTCCCCGCGGATGATCCATTGCAGGGCATATTTCGCAGACTTGAAACCCAGTAATCAAATCAGACTCAGGTGATGCGATTCCTCCAGGATCTGGCTTCTCGATTCGAGCAGCTTCAGGTCTCCTTGGGAACCCCGAATCCGCAACCCCAAGTACAACCAGCGGCTGTACCTATCGCACCAGTCGCAGCCTCACACTCACTAAGATTGCCAGCTCCGTTACGTTTCTCTGGGGACTCCAAGGCCTGCAGGGGGTTTCTCAGCCAATGCACAATTCATTTTGAGCTTCAGCCTCAAAGCTTCCTGTCTGACCGGGCTAAGGTAGCCTATATCATTTCCCTCCTCTCCGGTGAAGCTTTGGCCTGGGCTGCCCCCCTGTGGGAGAGGAACGATCCGGTGGTTTCCAGTCTGTTCGATTTCTTGAAGCTCTTTCGTAATATCTTCGAAGAGCCAGCTCGGGCTTCTTCAGCGGCTAGTGCTGTCTTACGTCTTCGCCAAGAATCTAGTTCAGTGGGGCAATATGCTCTTCAGTTCCGTATCCACACAGCTGAATTGAGCTGGAATAATGAGGCCCTGGTCGCTACCTTTTTACATGGCCTCTCTGACCGAGTGAAAGACGAATTAGCGGGAAGAGCCATTCCCGTCGGTCTGGACGATGTAATTTCATTATGCAACCAGATCGACATTCGTTTTCAAGAGAGGTCCTTAGAAAAAAGACGCCAGCACTCTCTGGGTCCTAGCCAGTCTGAGCTCCCCTCCCTTCATTCCGTGGAGCATCCTCTACCTGCTGAAGAACCTATGCAGCTGGGCCGGACCAGACTAACCCCCGAAGAACGTGCTAGGCGCAGAACTCTGGGCTTGTGCCTCTATTGTGGGGGCAAGGGTCATTTTCGTGACTCCTGCTCGCTTCGTCCGGGAAACGCTCGGGTCTAATACATTTGGAAGGTGGAGTATTGGACCCAGAAACATCACCTTCTCGCCTGCTCTTGCCGGTGTTCCTTCATGTAGGCACTTCTCCTCAGTCAACCCTTGCATACCTGGATTCCGGGGCTGCCGGCAATTTTATGGATTGGAGAACTGCTTCTTCTATGAAGCTTACCCTTTCACCTCTCACTACCCCATTGGTAGTCTCGGCAATTGATGGCACTGTTCTCCCAGGGGGCCCTATTCGCTTCCAGACGCTACCCATTAGGATGTCGGTAGGGATTCTCCACCAGGAGTGGATATCCTTTCTTATTCTACCCAAGGCCTCTACCCCAGTTGTATTGGGCCTCCCTTAGCTACAGCTCCACTCTCCACATGTGGACTGGGTCTCTGGGCAGATCCTGGCCTGGGGTTCCTCATGTTTCTCATCGTGTCTTCTCAAGGTGACCCCCAAGGAGAGTCTTCCGGTTGCTGCCACTTCTGTTTCTTCTGATCTTCCTGCTGCATACAGCGATTACCGGGATGTGTTCTGTAAGAAATCAGCTGAGGTGCTTCCTCCCCACAGGTCTTTTGACTGTGCTATTGATCTTGTCCCCGGAGCAACTCTACCCAGGGGTCGTACCTACCCTCTGTCCATCCCAGAGACCCAGGCCATGTCGGAGTATGTCGCAGAGAATCTGGAGAGAGGTTTCATCCGGAAATCCTCATCGCCTGCAGGGGCAGGGTTCTTTTTTGTTGCCAAAAAGGATGGTACCTTAAGACCCTGCATCGATTATCGGGGTTTAAATGCGGTTACTATTAAAAATCGATACCCCTTACCCTTAATATCTGAGCTATTCGATAGGTTGAAGGGTGCCTCCATTTTCACCAAGTTGGATCTCAGAGGCGCGTACAATCTCATTCGAATACGGGAAGGTGACGAATGGAAGACTGCATTCAACACTAGAGACGGGCATTACGAATATCTGGTGATGCCTTTTGGTCTGTGTAATGCTCCAGCCGTGTTTCAAAACTTTGTCAATGAAATCTTCAGAGATCTGCTGTACCAGTTTGTTGTCATCTATCTAGATGACATTCTGATCTTTTCTGAAAATCTGCTCGTCCACAGAAACCATGTCCGCACTGTACTTCAACGTCTTAGAGAGAACAATCTCTATGCCAAGCTGGAGAAATGTTCCTTTGAATGTTCTGAGGTCCTGTTTTTGGGGTGCTTCGTCTCATGTTCGGGTCTTCGTATGGACCCTGGGAAGGTCTTGGCTATCACCAACTGGCCTCTTCCTGCTAGCCTCAAGGCCACACAGCGCTTTCTTGGCTTCACTAATTATTATAGGCAGTTCATAAGGAATTACTCTTCCATTGCCACGCCTATTATCGCTTTGACCAAGAAGGGTGTGAATGCCAGAGACTGGCCTCCCGAAGCTGTCTCTGCATTTCACAACCTGAAACAGGCCTTTGTTTCTGGCCCCCTCTTGAGGAGACCAAATCCTAAGAATGCATTTTTTATTGAAGTGGACGCTTCCTCAATGGGGGTGGGAGCTGTGCTTCTTCAAATCTTTGAGAAGAGACGCCAACCATGTGCGTTCTTCTCCAAAAAAAATTCTCAGGCAGAGAGGAATTATGCCATCGGTGATCGGGAACTTCTCGCAATTAAATTGGCGTTAGAGGAGTGGCGTCATCTCTTGGAGGGTTCCCCTCACTCCATAACGATCTTTACCGATCACAAGAATTTACAGTATCTACAGAATGCTAAACGTCTGAATCCTAGACAGGCCAGGTGGAGTCTCTTCTTTGCCCGTTTTAATTTCACGATTACCTACAAACCTGGTTCCTGCAACGGTCGGGCTGATGCGCTCTCTAGGTCATTTGACACTTTGGACGAGGAGTCCGCCCCTGAACCTGAGCCGATCATTCCAACCTCATGCATTGTTGCCCACTCTACCACCCTGAAGTCAAAAATTCCGCCTGGTAAGACCTTTGTCCCCACTGAGCTAAGAGCTAAGATCCTTCGTTGGGGACATGATTCCAAGGTGGCAGGGCATTCTGGATTCCTCCGATCCTTCCTACTCATCAGTCGTCACTACTGGTGGCCTAATCTCCGCTCAGACGTCAAAGACTACGTTAAAGCTTGTCATGTCTGTGCTCAGTCCAAATCCTCCACACAAGCTCCTGCTGGTCTCCTCATGCCCTTGCCCATTCCTAAGGAACCCTGGGCCCATATTGCCATGGATTTTATCACCGATCTCCCACTGTCTGAGAATAATACAGTCATTTGGGTGGTAATCGATCGATTCTCCAAGATGGCTCATTTTGTTCCTCTTCCTGGTCTTCCTTCTGCCCCTGCCTTGGTTCCCATTTTCATTCGAGAAATTCTCCGCCTACATGGGGTTCCTTCTCATATTGTTTCCGACAGGGGAGTCCAATTCACGTCTCGTTTTTGGAGAGCCTTTTGCAAATCCCTCAATGTTGTCTTGGATTTTTCTTCTTCTTACCATCCCCAATCCAATGGACAGACTGAGAGGGTTAATCAGGAGTTAGAGGTCTTTCTTCACACCTTTGTGTCTTCTCACCATGACGATTGGTCCTCTCTACTCCCGTGGGCAGAATTCTCCCATAACAATCATGTGAATACCAGTTCGCAGAAGACACCCTTTTTCACAGTTTATGGAAAACACCCTCAACTTCCTCTTCCCATGATCTGTTCTCCAGACATTCCAGCTTTGGCTTCGGTTCAGGAGTCTCTCAATTCCGTTTGGGGTCACGTTCATGATTCCCTCCGGGCAGCTGCTGAAAAATTCAAAGGCTTTGCCGACCGCCGCAGGCGTAAACCGCCTTCTCTTCAGCCAGGGGACAAAGTCTGGCTCTCTACCAGGAACATCAAGCTCCGAGTTCCTTCTCTGAAGTTTGCTCCACGATTCATCGGTCCATACACGGTAACTGCTAAACTGAATCCGGTTTGTTTCAAACTCCAGATTCCTAAGAGACTTAAAATCACTAACTCCTTTCATGTTGCTCTTCTAAAGCCTTTAGTCCTCAATAAATTCTCTCGTCCTCTCCCTACCGTGGCGCCTGTCTCTGAGGATAATCAGGAGTACGAGATCAGTCAAATTCTGGACTCCCGACTCTGTAAAGGCGTTCTTCAGTACCTCGTTCATTGGAAAGGGTTTGGTCCTGAGGAGAGGTCTTGGATCACTGCATCTGAGGTCTTTGCACCTCGTCTGTTAAAGGAGTTTCATCTGAAGTTTCCCTCTAAACCTGGGCCCAGGCGGGGAAGAGGGAGGCCTCGTAAGAGGGAGGGTACTGTCATGGATATGCATTAATGTCTGTCTGCCATCTTACTTTCCTCCTCATGTGTTCATCTTAGAGACCAGACCTCCTTCACCTGGCTTCCTTTATAATCTCCTCCCAGCCTGACTCCACCCCAGGCCCTATCACAGAACACTATATTAACCTGTGCACTGCAAGCCTGCTTTGCTGATCAACGTGTTTGTTAGGCATTGTGTGTTTGGGTTCCTGCCTGCCGTGTGCTACGTCTGTCTCTCTGTTACGTTATTGGCTTGTCCCCGACTATCCCTGTCTGCTCGTGACCCTTGACCTTCGGCTCGTTCTTTCGTTATCCTTGTCTGCTTGTGGCCCCTGACCTTCAGCTTGTTATTCGGTTCTCTCTTATCTTGTGCTGCTGCTTCCCCTCTTTTCCCCTTATCCTACGGGGCATGAGCTAGGAAACTCCAGGGGCCGAGACCTGGTCCCAGCCTGCAGCATAACATCCTCACCACTAGAGGCCCTGGAGAAGACCAGCTGGGTCTTAGACTCCGCGCCCTGGGGAATCTTGGCTCTAGCTTCCGTTAGGATCCCGGTTGTGCTCCTCTGGTCCCGCTTTCCACAACCACCCAGTTTCCTATCCGCAGAAGCCAGCCATAGGGTTCACTACCTCGCGGTGCACTCCTGTCCCCCTACGGTGTGCATCTGTCACCAGGCCACAGGTGACCTTGACACCCTCACAGATACTCTAGTTGGAGCGCAGGAATGAGCCCTGCTGCAAAGTATTGCATCAAAAATTGTAATTACAAGCCCCTGTTAAACAGGGGCTGAAAAATTGGGCCTTAGCCACTGATGGCGGTGGCCAGAACCAAAAATGTTCTTACAAGCTATCAGCATGAACATTGAGGAGGAAGAGGGTAGTCACTCAGCATAACAGGATAGTCACTCATCAGCATAGGCAGTCTTGAAGGGATCTCGCATTAAAAAAAAATTATTCGGTTACATCAGCATCAGGTGCTTGGTAGCTGGTGATCCAAGACTGATTCATTTTTATGAAGGTCAGCCGATCGACCGATTCGGTGGACAGGCTCACCCTGTGATCAGTTACAAAGCCTCCAGCAGCACTGAATGTGCGTTCCGAAAGAACGCTGGATGCAGGACAGGCCAGTAGCTCAGTTGCATACTGTGCAAGCTCTGGCCAGTGATCCATCCTCAGGACCCAGTAACCCAGAGGATTTTCGGTGGGAAAGGTGTCCAAGTCTGATCTTGCCCCTAGGTATTCCTGCACCATGTAAATCAGACGCTGGCGATGGTTGCTGGAACCGATCATACCTTGGGGCTGCGGACTAAAAAATTGTCTGAACGCCTCAGCAACACGTTGTCCAGGACCAGGAATTTATAACCTCCCAGGCTCTGGAAACGCTTTGCACAAACCTTTCTGCAAGGCCTCCCGAAGATGTTTCATCCTCTGCTCCCTCTGCGACGGCAAGGTCCGCAACCTTACCCTTGTAAAGTGGATCAAGGAGGGTTGCCAGCCAGTAATGATCTCTCTCCTTGATAGCACGAATACGAGGATCCTTCTGCAGGCTTTGCAGGATCAGGGAGGCCATGCAGCGTAGGTTTCCTGAGGCATTCGGTCCAGAGTCCTCTGGGTCACTAAGGACGACCTGATCCGCAGCCACCTCCTCCCAGCCACATACAAGTCCATTGGTTTCTTGGGACTGTAAATAATCCCTTGAAGACTGCTGCTGATGCTGAGTGCTAGGCTCCACCTCCATGCTGACACAATCCTCCTCCTCCTCGTCCTCTTCCTGTGTGATCGGCGGGCCAGCAGGAACACTGTCTGGATAAAGGGGGCCTTGAGAGGTAAGGAAGTCCTCCTTTTCCTCCCTCTGTTCTGCCTCAAGTGCCCTGTCCATTATTCCATGCAGTGTGTGCTCCAACATGTGGACAAGAGGGACAGTGTCACTGATGCATGCACTGTCACTGCTCACCATCCTCGTGGCATCCTCAAATGGTGACAGGACAGTGCATGCATCATGACCCACTGGCGTGGCAAAAAAAACAAGCTCCCCTGACCCTGTCCTGGTGCCATATTGGCACAGATACTCATTGATGGCCCTCTGCTGTGTGTGCAGCCGCTGCAGCATGGCCAACGTTACGCAGATTAGGCGGTTCTTGGGCAGGTTAAATTCCTTTTGGAGGTCAGACAGCCGAGCACTGGCATTATATGACCGGCGGAAATGCACACAGACTTTCCTGGCCTGCCTCAGGACATCCTGTAAGCCCAGGTACCTGCCCAAGAACCGCTGCACCACCAAGTTAAGGACGTGAGCCAAACAGGGCACATGGGTCAGCTGTCCCTGTCGGAGGGCGGAGAGGAGGTTGGTGCCATTGTCGCAAACCACCATTTCTGGCTTAAGCTGGCGTGGCGTCAACCATCTCTAAACCTGCCACTACAGAGCTGACAGAATCTCTGCCCCAGTGTGGCTCCTGTCCCCCAAGCACACCAGCTCAAGCACCGCATTGCATATTTTTGCCTGCGCACTTGCGTAGCCCCTTGAACGCCTACGGAGCACCGCTGGTTCCAAGGACAAATCAGCAGAGGAAGAGGCCATGGAAGAAGAAGAAGAGGAGGGGGTGGAGGAGAGAGGTGTGTCAGAATCACCATTAGTAGCATTTTGGAGACGTGGTGGCGGAACAACCTCCAACACTACTGCACCCTATCCTGCATCCTTCCTAGCTGCCAGCAGAGTCACCCAGTGGGCTGTGAAAGATAGGTAACTTCCCTGTACATGCCTGCTGGACCATGAGTCAGCGGTAATATGCACCTTACCGCTGACCGAGGATTGAAGGTATAGGGTTGGAGATCCCAGCTGATGAGGAGCAAGGAGAGGTCCGCTTTGTTCTTTGGTGTGGGTCTTTTATGTATGCTTTCCAATGGACTGCATGGCAGGTTGACATATGTCTGGTCAAGCATGTGGTGCTCAAGCGGCTGCTGTTTTGGCCATGAGAGATCCCACTTCAGACATATGTTGCAAATAGCAACGGTGCGATCTGCTGCACACGTCTCAAAAAAGGCCCACGCCAAAGAACTTTTGGAATAACGCGCAGAGACAGCAGCGCCCTGCAAATGCGGAGCTCTGCAGTGTAATACAGTCGGTTGGCTGCCCTTAAGCTGGCCCCTGGAGGGCATCCTGCCTCCTCCTCCTCCTCTCTTCTATCAGGCACCCATGTAGAGTCAGTGACCTCATCATCCCCTCCCTCCTCGTCACTGGAGCAAACCTGGCAGTATGCTGCAGCTGGGGGAATATGACTGCCAGTTTGCTGTCCTTCTTGGTCACCCCCTCTCTCGGGGCTCACGTAACTGCCTTCCTCAAGCTGGGTACCATCATCGGAGCCCTCAAAACGCTGCGCATCCTCCTGTAGCATGCACCCAACACTGTGGTCAAACAGTTCGGGGGACTCCTCAGGACATGGGGCTAGGGAAGGAGTGACTGATGCCATTGAGCCGAGGGAAGAGGCCGCTTTAGCAGCTGCTTTGGCAGACAAAGTACCCTGAGGCAGGGTAAGAGAGGATGAGGAGGATGAGGACGGTGCACACTTGGTCATCCACTCTACCAACTCTTCAGCATGTTGTGGCTCAACACGGGCAGCTGCCGAAAAAAAAAGGACAAGCGTGCCCCACGGCCATGTGCTGATGAGGATGCACCGTGTCCATGACCAGCACTGCTGCCTCTAGACACAGAGCCTGCTTGCCCTCTTTTATTGGCTTATGAGTGTCTGCCTCTCCTTGTTGGCCTTCCAGACATACTGTCTTTGATGTATTGGAATAGGTACACAAGGAATGGCCTACAGTGAGATGTAGCTGCAAAATGCTGGGATGTATGTATATATATATATATATATATATATATACTGATTATACTGCAGCTTGCTGAATCAACTGCCTGCCTGTAGTATCTTAGCAACAGTATAACAGGAACAGTCTGCAGTGTAGCTAAACTGAATACAGTATACTGAGTGATATACAGCAGCTTACTGAATCAACTGCCTGCCTGTAGTATCTTAGCAACAGTAGAACAGGATTGGAACAGTCTGCAGTGTAGCTAAACTGAATGCAGTGTACTGAGTGATATACAGCAGCTTACTGAATCAACTGCCTGCCTGTAGTATCTTAGCAACAGTAGAACAGGAACAGTCTGCAGTGTAGCTAAACTGAATACAGTATACTGAGTGATATACAGCAGCTTACTGAATCAACTGCCTGCCTGTAGTATCTTAGCAACAGTAGAACAGGATTGGAACAGTCTGCAGTGTAGCTAAACTGAATACAGTGTACTGAGTGATATACAGCAGCTTACTGAATCAACTGCCTGCCTGTAGTATCTTAGCAACAGTAGAACATGAACAGTCTGCAGTGTAGCTAAACTGAATACAGTATACTGAGTGATATACAGCAGCTTACTGAATCAACTGCCTGCCTGTAGTATCTTAGCAACAGTAGAACAGGAACAGTCTGCAGTGTAGCTAAACTGAATACAGTATACTGAGTGATATACAGCAGCTTATTGAATCAACTGCCTGCCTGTAGTTTCTTAGCAACAGTAGAACAGGAACGGATCTAGCTAAACTGAACACAGTGTATATATATATATATATATATATATATATATATATATTAGACATGTGCACACTGAAATATTTCGTTTCGGAATTTCGTTTTCGTCCGAAAAATAAATTTATTTAGTTACTCCCGAAATTCGTTTTTATTTATTTCGTTTTTCGTTAGAAATTGCATTCGTCCGAAAATCTGAATTAATTAAGGTCGAATCTGTCATTGAAGGCTTATGGTGTCTGTCGAATGTTCAGAGAAGATTCGACGGAGCAGTGAAACTGTACGACACTGCAATCATACATTTCCGGTCGAATGTTCCGCCCACAAGCTATAGAAGAATTCTAATGTTGTATGACTAGTAATAATTATATTTATTCATTACTATTACTAGTCAACCAACATTAGAATTCTTCTATAGCCTATGGGCGGATGCATTTGACCGGAAATGTACGATTGCAGCGTCGTACAGTTTTGCTGCACCGTCGAATCTTCTAACTTTCGATGCTTTGTCGAATCTTCGTCATTCTAGCTATTTTACTGCTCCTCCTCTTTGGTTACAATCAGCCAATAACATTCATCATCAACTTTATTTTTATTTTACTTCCCCCACCCAATTCCAGCAGTGATCTTTTCTCTCTATGTCGAATCTTTTCTCTCTATAATAACAAATCTTTTCTCTCCTATGTCGAATCTTTTCTCTCCTATGTCGAATATTTTCTCTCTATAATGTCGAATCTTTTCTCTCCTATGTCTAATCTTTTCTCTCCTATGTCGAATCTTTTCTCTCCTATGTCGAATCTTTTCTCTCTATAATAACAAATCTTTTCTCTCCTATGTCGAATCTTTTCTCTCCTATGTCGAATATTTTCTCTCTATAATGTCAAATCTTTTCTCTCCTATGTCGAATCTTTCTCTCCTATGTCGAATCTTTTCTCTCTATAATGTCGAATCTTTTCTCTCCTATGTAGAATAATATTGGACTAATAGAGTTAAGGTTAGGCACATTCGACCACAGGTTCGATAGACACAGATTGTTATGTTATTGTCAGCGTCACGTCGAATCTCCTATCTATATCGAACTGTTGTAGCTACGAAAACGAAAATAAAGCATTTGTTTATGTCGGATCTTTCGGTTTTCGGATTCTGTGCTTTCGTTTTCGTTTGTTAAAACGATAACGAAAATAGCTGAAATTCGGATGAAAATGCAATCGGACGAAAACGAATGCACATGTCTAATATATATATATATATATATACAAAGCCTGGGGTGCATATATATATACTAAATACACTGACTGCAGCTAACTCAATCGCCTGCCTGCTCTAAGTAACTGAAATGAAATGACACTCTCTATCTCTCTCTTTCAACACCGGAACACACTACATGGGGCCGACGCGCGGGCAGCCTTATATAGTGTGGGGCGTGTACTTAGTCCCCCTGAGCCATGATTGACCAAAGGCACCCTGCCTTTGGCCAATTACGGCTCTCTGTACTGACGGCGCTGTGATTGGCCAAGCATGCGGGTCATAGTGCATGCTTGGCCAATCATCAGCCAGCAATGCACTGCGTTGACGCAGTGAATTATGGGCCATGACGCGCCACTCGAATTTGGCGCGAACGCCCCATTATTGTTCGAAATTCGGCGAACAGCCGAACAGACGATGTTCGAGTCGAACATGAGTTCGACTCGAACACGAAGCTCATCCCTAGTGAGGATGTCCAGGGATTTCTTCATCAACAGCCTAATAGTTATATATTTGCAGTATTAAATCTAAGGCACTGCTGCCGCTGACTTCTAGTTTTGGGAGATATACTAGAAGTTCTGACATAAGGAATCAAAGCTCTGCCTTTACCAATGTGAATGCCTCTACACAGAAACACAATATGGAGCAAGGGATAACAAGTTAGTAATGAGAAAATTGTGGGTGCTCTAAGTGGCTGTAGTTGTTTAACCACTTCCCTACCCAGCTATAGTAATTTGACGGCCGCAAGAACACTCTGGCTCTCCGGGCAGCTGTCATATGACGTCCTCGGCTTCTCGGCCCTCTAGGGGGGCGCGCGGCTGCCGTGTCCCTCGGGAGCCGATGCGCGTGCCTGGCGGCCATGATGTCCGCTGGGTACCCGCGATTGCCCGATAACAAAGCAGGACCATGGATCTGTGTGTGTAAACACACAGATCCATGTCCTGTCAGGTGAGAGGAGACCGATGGTGTGGTCCCAGTACAGAGGAACACCGATCGGTCTCCTCCCCTTGTGAGTCCCCTCCTCCTACAGTTAGAATCACTCCTTGGGAACACATTTAACCCCTTGATCGCCCCCTAGTGTTAACCCCTTCTCTTCCAGTGACATTTATACAGTAATCAATGCATTTTTATAGCACTGATCACTGTATAAATGTGAATGGTCCTAAAATAGTGTCAAAAGTGTCCGATATGTCCGACGCAATGTCACAGTCACGATAAAAATCACAGATCACCGCCATTACTAGAAAAAAAATTAAAATAATAAAAATGCCATAAATATATCTATAAATCTATCCCCTATTTTGTAGACGCTACAACTTTTGCGCAAACCAATCAATATACGCGTATTGTGATTTTTTTTTAACAAAAATATGTAGAAGAATACATATCGGCCTAAACTGAGGAAAAAATTTGTTTAAAAAAAAAAATGGGATATTTATTATTGCAAAAAGTAAAAAATATTGTGCTTTTTTCAAACTTGTCACTTTTCTTTTGTTTATAGCGCAAGAAATAAAAACCGCAGAGGTGATCAAATGGCACCAAAAGAAAGCTCTATTTGTGGGGAAAACATTTATTTGGGTACAGTGTTGCATGACCGCGCAATTGCCATTCAAAGTGTTACAGTGCTGAAAACTGAAAATTGGCCTGGGCAGGAAGGGGGTGAAAATGCCTGGTATTGAAGTGGTTAATGTAATAGACAGAGCATGATAGTTGGGGAGATCAACTGTACAGTAGCTAAGGCAACTACTCTAAAGGTTGCCCATAACATGGTCAGAACTAGTCAACTGGTTCTAGCAGGCTGGCTTAGCAAAACTGCAAATTAGCTTCTAGAAAGCAACCTCTGCATGAAAAGTTCATAGAGGAACAAACTATTGCCTTTGTAACTATTTAGTCAGCTGGGGTTGCAGGGGCAAATTCCACTGAGGAAAATTTTTGCTGGTGTTGTTCATTACCTACTGTTGTCACCTATGGTATCCCCAAACCTACTATAATATAACAACCAGAATGAGGCCGCATGGACCTCTTCTATAAATGCAAGTTCTTTTCTGACTGCCTAATGTCGTAAGACTATGTAAATCATGTGACTGCTAAAGAAAAAGTACAAACAATTATATATATATATATATACACACATTATACTGTCAAAAGTATTGGGACACCTGCCTTTACACGCACATGAATTTTGATGGTACCCCAGTCTTAGCCTGTAGGGTTCCACATTGAGTTGGCCCACCCTTTGCAGCTATAACAGCTTCAACTCTTCTGGAAAAGCTGTCTACAAGGTTTAGGAGTGTGTCTATGCGAATGTTTGACCATTCTTCCAGAAGTAATCTCCGCTCTAATTCATCCCAAAGGTGTTCTATTGGGTTGAGATCAGGACTATGTGCAGGCCAGTCAATTTCCCCCACCCCAAACTCACTTATCCATGTCTATATCCATGTCTAATGTCATCAGTGTGCAATACAAGGATGTTTTATCATGTGTGTTTTATTTGCTACCAATAGCCAAGCGATCCTTAAGGGGCTGCACGCCCTTTATGTGCCATGTATGTGATCTGGGTGCACCAGTACTAGTGCACTACAAAATGTGAGCTTTTATATTTTATATTGGTTTTTATTAACGTTTCTTAAAAGGTTTCAGTACCTGTCAGTCTTCTCTATTCCTATGTGACCAATACCGCTCAGGACTGTCACAGGAAATATTGCAAACACCTCACAGGATCCAGGACCACTCAGGACTATTGCAAGCACCCATAGAGGATATTACGATCCATTCGAGGATTTACACAGCCCTTAAAGGGGAAGGCACATGGTGACCTGTATTAGGTCCAGAGTAGAGGTGAGAGCATAAGAGTAAAGGTGGAGGGACACTAAATGTGTTTGCGTGCTAGCACTGTACCATCTAATCCTTTGGATGCCTTTGGATTGCATTTTTTTAACCACCTTAGTCTACTGAATTACTGGTTTATATGTTTCTACTCACGGACTTTGTTATCTAATTCTAAGTGACACTGCTTGAGTAATTTCACTTGGTTGATTTGCATTGTTTTAAAACATTTGGCATAATTTACTTTATCATTTTGTTTGTAATTTTTATTTATTTATTGTATTGATGCCCAACACAGAAGATTCACATATAGGGTGTATATTGTTTATTTATACCCTTACACAGTGATTATGATCAAGGCATCACATTACAAGTGGATGCAATTAATGCTTTGAAGTTTGCTTATGATGACCAGTATACATCCATATATTATAAATGATGCTATTCAGTCACATGTAATAACAACAATGAGCCCTTAAAGTGATATTAAACACACTATTTAATTTACGTTATCCCTTCGTTTTCTGCATATGGATGATGGCACTGTAATTATTTTAAAAAAAAATTGAAGTACCTTTTTTCTTAATTAATATACAGCTGTCACATGACTCAGCTCTTTTCCAGCCTGTCTGCAGGAAAACAATGGCTTCTAGTCCCCTGCTAATGGTCACATGTTCAAAATGAAAAAAAAACAGCCTTTGGGATACAAAGTAAAAATAAATAATTAATATCAATAAACTGTTTTAAATTGTCATACAAATATGTAATATGCAATAACATGGTGTGGGTGGATTTCTGCCAGTCACAGGCTGTGTCACGCCCATCCAGCCTGTGTCTATGGTGTGTATGTTCTTAGAATAAGAGAAACGTGAAGCTTCCATCAAACAAGATGTAAAATCATGCCCCCATTGTGTTTAGTAGGTTAGTGGGTATGGAGGAGGAGGGAGGGAGTAGGTGGTCATCTACCACTGGGCTGCTGAGATGTGATCAAGAAGGAAATGCTCAGCATAGAAACACAAAAACTGAGCATGTGCAGAGCTGCCAAAACTGCTCTGCAAAATCCCCAGCTGCAGTGGGGACAGAGAATAGCAGGATCAACCAGGATTTTTTGCAGAATACAGAAAATGAAACTCACGGTGACTGAGTAAGTATGAACAGCATGTAATACAGCATTTATTAAGAGTTTTTAATGATATGGGTTTAATGACACTTTAAGCTTCTGACCAATTTGGAAATCCAGCAAATAAATCTAAGTTTCAATTGTTCAATAGATTTTGCTCATGACCCATCAAATATGTCTCTGTGATTTATTTTCTAAAGCTATCACCTTGTGTCCACAAGATTTAAGGAACTTTTGCAATTTAACCACTTAAGCCCCGGACCATTACGCAGCTTAATGACCAGAGGTGTTTTCACAAGTTGGCACTGCGGTGCTTTAACTGGAAATTGTGCGGACATGCAATGTTGTACCCAAACAAAATTTGCGTCCTTTTCTTCCCACAAATAGAGCTTTCTTTTAATGGTATTTAATGGTATTTGATTGCCTCTGCGATTATTATTTTTTGCGATATAAATGGAAAAAGCCTGAAAATTTTGAAAAAAAATGATATTTTCTACTTTTTGTTATAAGAAAAATCGAATAAACTCAATTTTAGTCCTACATTTAGGCCAAAATGTATTCAGCCACATGTCTTTAGTACAAAAATGTCAATAAGCGTATATTTATTGGTTTGCGCAAAAGTTATAGCGTCTACAAACTAGGGTACATTTTCTGGAATTTACACAGCTTTTAATTTATGACTGCCTATCTCATTTCTTGAGGTGCTAAAATGGCAGGGCAGTACAACCCCCCCCCCCAAATGACCCCATTTTGGAAAGTAGACACCCCAAGGAAATTGCTGAGAGGCATGTTGAGCCCATTGAATATTTTTTTTTTGTCCCAAGTGATTGAATAATGACAAAAAAAATTACAAAAAGTTGTCACTTAATGATATATTGCTCACACATGCCAAGGTTATATGTGGAATTGCACCCCAAAATACATTTTGCTGCTTCTCCTGAGTACAGGGATACCACGTGTGTTTTTTGGAGCCTAGCCGCGTACGGGACCCCGAAAACCAAGCACCGCCTTCAGGATTTCACAAATTTTTGATTTCACTCCTCACTACCTATCACAGTTTCGAAGGCCATAAAATGCCAAAATAGCACAAAACCCTCCAAAATGACACCATTTTGGAAAGTAGACACCCCAAGCTATTTGCTGAGAGGCATGGTGAGTATTTTACAGCTCTCATTTGTTTTTGAAAATGAAGAAAGAAAATATTTTTTTTTTTTTTTTTTTAATTTTCAAAACTTTGTGACAAAAAGCGAGATCTGCAAAATGCTCACCATACCTCTCAGCAAATAGCTTGGGGTGTCTACTTTCCAAAATGGGGTCATTTGGGGGGGTTTGTGCCATCTGGGCATTCCATGGCCTCCGAAACTGTGATAGGCAGTGAGGAGTGAAATCAAAAATTTACACCCTTAGAAAGCCTGAAGGCGGTGCTTGGTTTTTGGGGTCCCGTACGCGGCTAGGCTCCCAAAAAGTCTCACACATGTGGTATCCCCATACTCAGGAGAAGTAACAAAATGTATTTTGGGGTGTAATTCCACATATGCCCATGGCATGTTTGAGCAATATATCATTTAGTGACAACTTTGTGCAAAACAAATAAAAATAAATTGTCTTTTTTCCGCAACTTGTGTCAACATATAAAATATTCCATGGACTCGACATGCCTCTCAGTATATAGGTTGGGGTGTCTACTTTCCAAAATTGGGTCATTTGGGGGGGGGGGTTTCAACTGCCCTGGCATTTTATACACAACATTAGGAAGCTTACATCCACTCTTCTAACCACTTGAAGACACTTTTTGTTTACATGAAATAATTTTTTTTTTTTGCAAGAAAATTATGTTGAACCCCCAAACATTATATATTTTTTTAAAGCAAAGGCCCTACAGATTAAAATGGTTGGTGTTGCATTTTTTTTCCACACAGTATTTGCGCAGCGATTTTTCAAATGCATTTTTTTGGGAAAAAATACACTTTTTTTAATTTGAATGCACTAAAACACACTATATTGCCCAAATGTTTGATGAAATAAAAAAGATGATCTTAGGCCGAGTACATAGATACCATACACGCCATGCTTTAAAATTTCGCACAAACGCGCAGTGGCGACAAACTACATACATTTTTAAAAGCCTTTAAAAGCCTTTACAGGTTACCACGTTAGATTTACAGAGGTCTACTGCTAAAATGACTGCCCTCGATCTGACCTTCGCGGTGATACCTCACATGCATGATGCAATTGCTGTTTACATATGACGCCAGACCGACGCTTGCGTTCGCCATTGCGCAAGAGCAGGGCGGGACAGGGGTGCTTTTTTTTTATTATTAATTTTGCTTTTTTATTTTATTTTTAAACTGTTCCTTCTATATTTATTTTTTTATTATTTTTATTGTTATCTCAGGGAATGTAAATATCCCCTATGATAGCAATAGGTAGTGACAGGCAGTGGCGGAACTACCACCATAGCGACCCACGCGGGTGCTATGGGGCCCGCAGCTCAGTGGGGCCCAGGGAGGATGAGGAATGCATACTGTACTTGCTAACTTTTTTTTTTTCCTTGCCACCGCTAGAGATGCACGGCACTGGTCATTTCTGTCTCCATCTCCATTTTACAGAAGACCAGCTAAGGAAGAATTAAGAGGCGGAGCCCGGGTGGCAATGAAAGCGGCTGCAATAGAAATGGAGCTCCATTTCTATTGTCCTCTTTCTTGCTACGCAGGCTCCGCCTTCTGGCTCTGTAAATGGCGCGGAGATGAGAATAGTGAGTCCTGAGCGGCGCCGAGGCCCGATGGAGAGTCCTGGGTCCCGGGGCCGTGCTATCCCTGTCTGAGCGAGTCTCTGCTGTCTCACTCTCACTGGCTGCCTCCTATCACATCGTGCCACCCAGAGAGTCAGTGACAGTCTGAGCAAGTAACTCTCTGGGCGGCTGCACGCCCAGGTGCATGAATGGGGGGGCAGGGGGTCTGTACTCCTGGGGGGGGTCTGTACTCCTGGGGGGGTGAATTGTCCTGAAGTCTTTTCTCCTGGAGGGGTGAATTGTCCTGGGGGGTCTGTAATCCTGGGGGGGGTGAATTGTCCTGGGGGGTCTGTACTCCTGGGGGGGGTGAATTGTCCTGGGGGGTCTGTACTCCTGGGGGGTGAATTGTCCTGGGGGTCTGTACTCCTGGGGGGATGACTTGTCCTGGGGGTCTGTACTCCTGGAGGGGTGAATTGTCCTGGGGGGGTCTGTACTCCTGGGGGGTGAATTGTCCTGGGGGGTCTGTACTCCTGGGGGGTGAATTGTCCTGGGGGTCTGTACTCCTGGGGGGGGTGAATTGTCCAGGGGGTCTGTACTCCTGGGGTGTGAATTGTCCTGGGGGGTCTGTACAGATGGGGGGTTATCTTGGGGGTCTGTACTCTTGGAGGGGGTCTGTACAGTTGGAGGGGGTTGAGTTGTCCTGGGGGGGTCTGTACAGATGGGGCTGGTTTGTCCAGGGGGGGTCTGTACCAGATGGAGGAGGGGTGGTTTATCCTGAGGGGGGTCTATACTGATGTAGGGGGGTCTATACTGATAGAGGAGGGTCTGTACTGTACTTTTTCTGCACCGGGTGACACCAACCCTAGTGACGCCACTGGTAACTGGGAATGCCTGATGTAAGGAGGGACTCTACTGGGGGCACCTGATGTAAGGAGGGACTCTACTGGGAATGCCTGATGTAAGGAGGGACTCTACTGGGGGCACCTGATGTAAGGAGGGACTCTACTGGGAATGCCTGATGTAAGGAGGGACTCTACTGGGGGCACCTGATGTAAGGAGGGACTCTTCTGGGGACACCTGATATAAGGACGGATTCTGCTGGGAATGCCTGATATAAGGATGGACTCTGCTGGGGACACCTGATGGCATCTGGTGGCAGGCGACGTGGCAAGTGACACACTCGGAGCTCCCACTGATTCTGCATTATGGTGAGTTGAACTATTTAATTTTATATTACAATGTAATATAAGAAAAAATGCGCTTTAATCATCCTGATACCATAACAACCATGGTGCCATGATGATTGAAGCGCTAACACCAGGTGTTTGGAGTATCTTTATCTACTGATTGTTAAACTTTCTGGAATACACATATTGCTATTGTGGTGTAGGATCTGGGCCTGCTGTTTTTCTCTCTTTCTCTCTCTCTTTCTTTCTTTCTTTCTTTCTTTCTTCATTCCTCCGTCCCTCATTCATCTCAGACTCGAACAACACCCAATTTGAGGCACACCCTTTAAGCCACGCCCACTATTTAATTTAAGTCCTACCATTTTTTTTGTTGGAGGGGGGCTTTTTGGAGGGGGGGGGCCCATACAACATTTTGCTATGGGGCCCTGTGATTTTTAGTTACGCCCCTGGTGACAGGTACACTTTTTTAAAAAAAAACTGGGGTCTATTAGACGCTAGATCTTTCCTCTGCCCTCAAAGCATCTGACCACACCAAGATCGGTGTGATAAAATGCTTTCCCAATTTCCCAATGGCGCTTTTTATATCCGGGGGGGGACATTCCCTCCCACTGCTTGTAAAAGCAGTCCAGAGGCTAATTAGCCACTAAAATTGCTTTTACATGAAAGCCGGCCGCTGGCTGAAAAGAATGATACCAAGATGATACCTAAACCCGCAGGCATCAATCTGGTATAACCCATCAAAGTCCAGCAACATACCAGGACGTTGCTGGTCCTTGTTGGACATGTATTGTAATCTTTTTTTTCATGCAGCCTGTTGGCTGAACAAAAAAAATAGATTGATCGGTGGGTATGCCCACCATTAGAATACCTCCCTTCATCCACCCACTTCTAATGATGGGCATACATGCACCATTTATATATGCCGAAGCACTGTGGTGGTGAAATCACCTCCTACAGCACTGGAGTCACAGGGATCAGGCCTGTCTCTGCGAACGCTGCAGTTATGTGTGTTGTGTTTTGTAAGTGACAGTGATTGATCGATACTGCACTTGGGTGGCCTGGGCTGGATGGAGGGGCAAAACGCAGGTGCTAGCAGGTATCTGGGCTGATCCCGCTAACACTGCATTTTTGGGAACCCTAAACTGCTGGGGACGCTAGTATAGATCTGATCAGATCAGATATTGATCTGTTCAGATACTATACCACTAAGGGAGGTGTATGCTTCACGCATGGGTGTTAGCATTACTGGCACTAACCTGACGCTGCTTGGGGCGACGCAGACCCTCTCTGACGCTAAAACCTAATTGATATCACCCGCCGGGCGATCAGGGGGTTAAACCTTTATTGGGTTATATACGGCGGGTGCCCTGACACTATAAAAAGCAAACTAACTAACCAGCGTCACCCATAACACTTATATGGTGATCACTGGTGAAAGGGTTAACTAGGGGCAATCAGGGGGTTAAACCTTTATTAGGTAATATATGGGGGTACCTGACGCTATATAAAAACCTGACGGGGAACCTAAATAACAAAATAACTAACTGGCTAACCAGTGTCACCAGTAACACTTATATGGTGATCACTGGTGAAAGGGTTAACTAGGGGCAATTAGGGGGTTAAAACCTTTATTAGATAATATATGGGGGTACCTGACGCTATAAAAACCTGCGGCGAACCTAAAAAAAATAACTAACTACCTAGCGGCACCAGCATAACTAATACAGCGATCAGAAAAACGATCGCTTAGTGACACTGGCAAAAGGGGGTGAAAGGGTTACCTGGGGGCGATCAAGGGGTTAAACCTTTATTAGGAAATATATGGGGGTACCTGACACTATAAAAACCTGCGGCGAACCTAAAAAAAATAACTGGCTACCTATCGGCACCACCGACACTAAGACAGCGATCAGAAAAACGATCGCTTAGTGACAGTGGTGCTAGGGGGTGAAAGGGTTACCTGGGGGGCGATCAAGGGGTTAAACTTTTATTAGGGGGGTTAGGGGGGCTACACTGGACCTAAAACTAACTGCCCTGACACTTTTACAGTCACAAATGTCACTGATTGCAGTGATCAGTAAATAAATGGTCACTGCAATCAGTCACACTGTGACTGGGGGCTGGGGGGTGATCTGGGGGGTGATCTGGGGGTGTCTGGGGGGGCCTGGGGGGGCGATCGTGTGCCTATGTGTGCTGGTGTCAGTGTGCTGTTTAGTGCACTAACCTGTATATCTTCTCTACATGGCGCTCGGTATATGTGAGCGCCGCAGGAGAGATGACATCACTTCCTCCTGCCTGTGTAAACATTACACAGGCAGAGGAAGATTCTCATTCGCCGGGAGCGATCGCGAGGGGGTGGCCGGAAACGAATGGCCGTCCCCTCATCACGGATCACTCCCGGAACGATGCCGACCACTCACTGTATAGAAGGGGGGTCCGATGGGACCCCCCAACTATACGAAGGGAGTCACGTACAGGTACGTGATTGTGCCTGTCCGTGCCATTCTGCCAACGTATATATACAGTGAGCGGTCGTTAAGGGGTTAAGAGAGCAAAGCTATTCTACATTTTGTGAAATTATTACATCATCTGGTTCATTATACTTGATTGAATAACTATCGGTTTATCTATATTGTTATTGTCCAGGGAACTCATAGGCACCTTATTATTATTTCAGATCAGATAAGTGGGACTTATGTTTTTAATAGGTCCACCTATATGTTTTGAACATATATTTTGTCTTTTTAAAATGTAAGATACAACAAAAAGCTGGTTATATAAATAAATATACCGTGGGTATATAAAAGTCAGCCCCTTTAAAATAATCACATTTTGTTGCCTGAAATTAATACAGACACAGTTTTTGTTTTACCCAGCTTTATTTACTAGTGCAACTTGTAACAAACATAAAAGTGAAAGATATAACACCAACATGTCAGAATAAATAGGATCACCGCCCTTATGTCAGTATTTTGTTGGACCACATTTTGCTTTAATTACAGCCTTTAGTCTGTTGGGTTATGTCTCTACTAACTTTGCACATCTACAGTAGACTTTGCAATACTTGCCCACTCTTCTTTGCAGAACTGCAAAAGTTCAGTTAACTTTGATGATGACCGTTTGTGGACTGCAGATTTTAAGTCATCCCACAGATTTTCAATGGGGTTTAGGTCTGGGCTCTGACTAGGCCATGCAAGGACATTCACCTTTTTCTCCTTCAACCACTGTGTGGTCATTTTTGCGGTGTGCTTTGGGTTATTTTCATGTTGGAAGGTAAACCTTCTTCCCATTGACAACTTTCTGGCAGAGGGCAGCAGATTTTCCTCAAGAATGTGATGGTATTTTGCCTCATCCATTTTTATTCTATCCTGGCAAGTGTTCCAGTCCCTGTTGCAGAGAAACACCCCCCCATAATAGGATATTACCATGCTTTACTGTAGGAATGGTGTTATTTGGATGGTGAGCTGTTTTGGATATCTGCCAGACATATTGTTTGTTGTTGGGGCCAAATAATTCAATTTTAGTCTCATGTGACCACCTTAAACGCACCTTGAAGATTCTGAGGCCACATGGGAAAAGGTGTTATGGTCAGATGAGACTAAATGGTGGGATATAATCTACAGGAAGTGATAAGGGGCATGATAGGGCGTGTTCAGTCAGTGACAGTCAGTCAAATCACCTGAGAAATAGCGGTTACAGTCAGTAGATGTTTCCCCAGACCTTCATGAAGGACACCTTCCCATATAAGGCTAACCTTGTTGTCTTCCCCAGATCAAGGAATATCTAACCTTGCCCTGGGGTAGGCATAATCGGATTCCATGCCTATACTGTAAATGTACTTACATATATGCACTCATTATTGCTTGATTTTGATAATTATACCTGTTTAGGGCCATTGTTACTTTGCATATGTGAATACTTTAACAGTAAACAGTAAATCCACTGATCCTAACAGGACATGATTTAAGATCAGAAAATAAAACAGCTTGAGAAACATATCAAAAACAATTTTTGTGTTGCAAGAAAAATACAAAGTAGATATTTATTAAATAAATGCCAAAGAAAAGTATGTGAAAGACTTGGACAAGGTAGATATTTTTAAAATTCATTTTTTTGCCAACAAAATAAGATTTGTACACTAGAAGTGATGAAAAATATAACATATAATGCCAAGCGTAAAGATGAATGGAATGTTTGTAAGGTCATGCCGTGCAATACTGCTAATGATAAATGAGACATAAGCCTACATCCCCTTAACCCATGTTTTCTTTGTCCTGTAGATGTCTTCTGCAAATATATTAGAAAACTCACTTTATAGATGGAAATAAAATATCCTGTTTAAAGTGCAATGCATTTCGCAAATACTGTAAAACATGATAATTGTTTTTTTGTTGCAAGATTGAATATTTCCTTTACATTTTAACCATTAGTTTTATATGCAAACTGTTTTAAAGAGATTGTTTATAATAAAGGATCACTTCACTGTAATTAAAGTTACCATCCATGGAGTCAAGAATCTTTACTGTGGGGCCATTGAGTGCTGTACAGCCTCTTCATAGAAAGTCTCCAGGCTGGTCCATGCATGCTCTGTAACTTCCCTATTCAATCCTCTGGGAAACCCATCAATTGACAACAAAACATTTTGCTAAATAACCAATGTCCAAGCTAAAGATTTTTTTTTCAACAGTGGATAGGTTCCCTTTTAAAAACAAGTCTAGGTAAACATATTGAAATTTCCAGTAACTTATTTTTATCCCTGGTCACAGTTGTACCAAAAGTCTAAAGAATCCACATTGAGGGATAAAATATAAAAGCCTGTTTAAAGAGTGTCAGGGAAAAGTAAAAAAAAAAAACACACACATGCAGTGCATCTTTGCAATACATGCACATTCCCCTATGTTATATCTATTTACTGATCCTGCAAATACATTAAAATACTTTGCCATGAAAGGCACTCAGCTCCTAATGTCCTATTATTATGTGCGATTAGTTTCGTACGAATCGAAAATTCTTACGAATTTTTCGAAATTCGTACATTTGTACGAATCCGAATTTTATGAATTTTTATGAATACGAATTCTGTACGACATACGAAATTTCGTTTACGAATTTCGGATCCAAATGATCCAAATCCAAACTACCAAATAACGATTTTCAACTAATACGAAAGAAACAAACAAAAAAAAAAGTTACGAAAGTAGGAGTTGTGTCCAGAATCAATGAAAACAATGTACTCTACCCCGTCCGAAAGTACTAATTATGGTATTGAGCTTCCCTTTAATAGTGCCGTTGTACGTCTTATACGTCACCGTGTTCTTGGCGTTCGGAATTTCCGACAACATTTGTGCGACCGTGTGTATGCAAGACAAGTTTGAGCCAACATCCTTCGGAAAAAAAATACACGGTTTTGTTGTCGGAATTTCCGACCGTCTGTACGCGGCATGAGTCCGTAGAGTTCAATATTAACGATTCGTACGAAATTCGTATTTCGTACGAATCCGAATTAAATTCCGTACACAAATTGAGAATTACAATTTTTTTTTTATACAAAACGAAACGAAACAAATTTTTTGACGGCTCCCATGTCTACCTATTATAGCTTTACAATGCACAGCATTTTTGTGGATTCAATGGCCTTGGCTCTGCTTATTTGTCTTTTACTTAGCTAGTAAAACAAAACAGAGTGCCCAAATAGAACAGGTAACATTTTTATTAAATACAATTATTTAAAGCATAAAACAGCAATAAGCCTCCCCCATGGAATACCCAGTCCCATCTGCAGTTTTTCAATTCCTTTTCACAAGGCAGCAAGCAAAAGGAGAGGTGAAGGCAAAGGTGGAAACTCTGGAGTAGAGCGAGGAACTCTTCCCAAAATGAAAAAAGTAAACAGGTACTAGAATGCATTTTAAGCAAAAAAGTAGTTACACTTACATAGTTACAGTCCATGCCCCTTCATCAGAATGAACTCTGATGAAAGGACCTGCCCCAAAAACATGTGTCTTAAGCCAGCCATAGACAGTTCGAATCTCGGCCGGTTCAGCAGGGACCAGCCAAGATTTGAACCATGAATGGGCAGGCATACTGTACCCAAGTTGGTTGATTGATCATCTTGGGAACAACTAGCCTGACATATCTTACATGAGATTATTGCTAGCAGCTATTGTAGCGCTTGCAATAACTACTGTGTTCTCCTGACAGGGACGCCCCCCCATCCTCTCCTGGGAGATCACAATGGCTCCACGGGAGGGATTCCCCCATCAAAACTATGTTCATGGGGAATCAAGCTATTTTCTTTCCTGCAACCCGTAGTTGCAGGAAAGAAAATCGCTCTGTGAATGGCTGGCTTTAATGCCTGCTCCAGAGTTTCTGCCTTTGCCTTCATCTCCGGATCTCCACAGCATAGTGATTATTTGTTCTGTAGTCCAGGATGGGAACGGGAAGGGCTAATCATAGTCAAGATAAGATGATCAACAGATAGTGTTTTTTATGCCTGTTTAATAAGTGCAAAAAAAATATCAGTGGTATACTTTATGTTGCGTTTTACACTTTAATACTGGCCCTCCAGCAGAAATTCAAAGACCTGGGTACCAAACTACAGTTTTAATCCCTGCCTGCTTGCATCTAATGAGATGTTGGAAGAATGGCTTTATGACATGGTGACAAATAGTTACAAAATACCAGGCTGACACAGATTCACTTAGGCTAGGTACACTTTAAAGTTGAACTCCAGTCTAAACCTTTTATACATTTTTAGATTAAATTCCTTATTCAGACATTTTCTCCACAACCCAAGGTGACTTTGGTGACCCTTCCGTGTGCAGAGGCTGTCTACATATCATGCAGATGCTCCACAGTGAGAACACTGGTAACACTGTTGATAACAACAAACATTTAGAATCAACCATTATTCCAGGGATGCAATCTACTTTATAAAGTATTTTGTAGTGTCGCTTGTTTCTGGAATAGAAAGCGAAGCCAATAAGGGCACAAAGAGTAATAAAAAAACTAAACATTTTGTTCCTTACCCTCTCCTTCTAAATGGCTGTTGTACAACTGGCAGCACCTTACACACATCAGATTTTTTTTTTTACCTTGAACACATTGACAAAGAGAGGAGAAAATGATTACACAAAAACAATTCACTTAAATTATCCAATTGTGTTCAAATGAAATAAATAAACATGAGTTTTGATTTTCACATAGTTAGATAACTGAAGTGAATCTTCACTCTTTGTATGAACATTCCCAACTCAAATGATAGTAAATCAGCCTTATACAATACAATGGTGTATAAAAGTATTATCAGTGAAAAATAAAGTGCCACTTAAAGGGCATTGCTAAATGAAAAAATGTTGGCATTCATTTTCTGTGGAGATTAAGCATGTGATGGGCAAAAACAGGCAGCACCAGCAGGGTAGCCCTTGACAATGAAGAGCATATGAGTAATATTTCTTCTTGTTTTTTGAGGGGTTACAGGAAAGATAAAGCACGAACACCAACCAATGAGCACATGTCCTAAGAGATGATCTTGCCCACTTTTTATTTACACAAAGCAGTAGCAGCATCAAACATCAAATAGTCGACTAAGTTTATTGACACAAATAATATAGACATCTATGTGTCTAGCTTGTAGACTTGTGCACAACGGAAAAATTTGTTTAGTTTCGGTTCGTTTCTTTTCGGTCCTGTTGATTCGTAATCATTCGTAATTTTGCTAGACGGGATTTTTCGTGTTCGGACTAATTCGTATTTTCGCAAGCGACATTTTTCGTTGAATTTTTAGTTGATTTATAATTCGTACTTTCGGTAGGGTACATTGTTTTTCGTTGATTCTGGACACAACTCCTACTTTCGTAACTTTTTTTGGGTTCGTTGATTCGTAATTTTCCGTGTCTCTCTCACAACGACGCTGCCTATTATGCCTAATGTGCTTCGAATCGATTTGTACTTTTCTAAATACATAGCAGTTATTAGTAACGATTCGAAATCTCGTATTTTACTTTCGTTTTTTACATGCGGCTATAGCCTCCGCCCCTGTACACCATTTTGAGAGGGTTCAGCACGGTGAGGGAGAAGCAGAGAGCAGAGCAGAGTGTTATTGTGCTTCGAATGGATTAGAAATCTCGTATTTTACTTTCGTTTTTTACATGCGACTATAGCCTCCGCCCCTGTACACCATTTTGAGAGGGAGTTCAGCACGGTGAGGGAGAAGCAGAGAGCAGAGCAGAGTGAGTGTTATTGTGCTTCGTATGGATTCGTACATTCGTAACTTTTTTCATAACGAATTATGCCGAAGACATTCGGGCATTCGCTATTTGCGGTATAATTTATTTCGGATTCGGTTTTATTCGTAATTGCTTTGTTCGAAAATTCGAATGCTTCAGAATGTCCGAAAGTTGCTAAATTCAGACGAATTTCGATTCGTTACAAAACTAATTGCACAAGCCTACTAGCTTGTTTTATTCACCGGAAATAAACCGCACACCTTTATCTTATGCAATGATCCAGCCTTGTAGAAAGTCATGGGGCACAAATCTAATAAGTCCACGAACATGAAAGATTCACTCAGAGGTCTTGCAAGCAGTGTGCCACAAATGTTAGCTTTCACTTTCCTTAACATCACTAGGTTTGATGTCATATATATATATATATATATATATATATATATATATATATATATATATATACAATATACAATACTGTGTATATATATATATATATATATATATATATATATATATATATATACATACAATTAGGTCCATATATATGTAGCGCACACCCTGTCCCCACTCCCCTCTATTAAAGTTTTCCATCTCGCACTGTCTCTGGTCTAGGGGAGGGAGAGGGGTGAGCTACGCCAGGCTTCCACCACAGTTGTGTATGTGGTCTCAGCAATGTCTCTTGTTACCTTCAGGTCTGTGCTGTGCATCGGATCCTCCCTCCAAGAGTCTCCTTTAACCTTGTCCGCCAGAAATTGAGCCACACACCGTCAAAGTCCAACACTCCTTTATTTAGAACATAACATGGACTCCCTTGGCTTCAGAACAGAAAAGGAGGTGTGTGTACGAATAGGCCCAGACACAAGTTCTATCATCCACTCTCCTCCCTGAGAGTGATCTATGGTCTCCGCACGAGGGGAATTCTCCTTCCGGACGGTCCCTGACAAGAGACTCACCCGTCACCGGCAGTCTGCTGCACCGGGTCTTCAGATGAGGAGCTCTTCCCGGTCCATTACGCCCACCTCGGATTCAGGCATCCCTCCCCGGAGTGCCTTAGGATCCTTCCCTCGCGGAACTCAGTGTTGGGCACTGAGCTCCGGACCTCCATCCAAGTACCTCACCCCAGGACTAAAGGTGCCTGAGGTGGAACACGATCTCCGGTGGTCCTCTAGGCGTAGGCCTAGGCCGCCTAGAGGACGAACGCGAACCACCGTCCGCAAGCTGAAGGTGCCTGGAACGAAGACCCCCGTGACCAAGATGGCCGGCCCCTTTATACCCTCTCCCAGCAAGCATGGCGGGTTCCCCGCCCCACCATACCGCTGCCGAGAGAGGCCAAAAAGGAGACTCAGCACACAGCGATATCCGTCCGTCAGCCCATGGCGACAGCACCACCCAGTGGACCGCCGGAACACACCACCGGTTTCACCGAAAGATCCAACATTTTACCCCGGGAAAGTAAGTACCCGCTACACTCTCCCCCCTGTCATTTGACACTGGTCCCCAGTGTCTGGAGTGAATCATGCCCTCAACGGCTGACACAACCCAATCCAGAAACCAACTAACAATTTGAAAAAAACAAAAATTTTTAGGAAACTATCCTAACGGAGAAGTTGTGTCTGAGCCCCTGTAACAAAAGAGGAGTGAAAGACAACATTAAACATGAACTCACATTTCAACATTATACCTTTCCCTCCCATCCTAACTAAAAACCACCCCAAGTTCCATAATCTTGACGGGATGCTCTCCTGCAGAGGGAAAGAAAAAAAACAAAACCAACACACAAAAACCCTGACACATGTATTCGTGTAAGAAGAAAAGAAACTTCTCTGAGAAGAAATTCCTTTCTTCCAAAGAGTGGGTGCATGAAAAGTGTTTAAAAAAAATGTTGCACAAGACTGCCACCTGGTGACAACCTCGCGGTACTGCACTCGTGGAGCTTCTTCTTCTTCTTCTCTTTGTCCCTATCTAACCCCAGAGTCTGTGATCTCTTTGCAGGAAGAGGGGAAAGAAAAAAACACAGGAATAGTTCCTCATTTCTTTGGGCATACACAACAACTGCCCCAAAAAGTTCAACAACATGATAAGAGCGGAGTCTCTGTCTCCTATAAGTAAAAGCGGAGATGCGGCAAAATCAGTGGCTTCAAGTGTTGATCCACGATCTCCAGATGATACTCCACATCTTCGCCTTCTTTGCGTCGGATCAACACTTTATCTGCATGGATGTGTCTTCCTAACATCCATTCGGCCTTACAATCTTTGAAATGCTGTGAAGCACTAGGAGAGCATGCCAGGTACCTGCGGGCGTGCGGAACTTTTAGGTGGGTCCACACAAAGTCATTGTACCAGCGCTCTCTGTACACCTCCACCTCGTAGAGCAAGTCCTTCGATAAGTAGGGATACTCCCATCCGTACTCCTCTGCAACTTTTTGGCCAAATAGGCGTTGTAGTCTTGCCAAATGAGGCATGGTAGCTCTGTCTCCCTCACCAGGCATAACTACCGAGTCTGGATGATGAGGCGCTTTGACCACCTCCAATCTGGGCATTGGTGCCCGCAGAAACAGTCTCTTTACCCCAGCATCAGATGCAGGTTGCGCCGGGGATGTAGGGACAAGCTGGGAACGGGACCCCTCTTCCGGCACTGACGCCTCCACCCGGGGCGTACTTTCCCCTGTTGACATGGGTGAATTCCGAGGTCTGCGTAATGAGGTAAGCGGTACCTTGTCCCAGCCTTTCTCGACAAACAAATCATCAATAATGGCATCATCTCCCAGGTCCGAGAGCGATTCCAGGTTGGAGGTGTCACACTCCTCCGTGGGTATGTAGCTCTTTGTAGAAACGGAGCCTCCACACTCCGCGGACTTACTAGGCCATGCCTTCCCAACATCTCCTCCCACACACCAAGTCTCTTCGCCTGGCTTACCTTGGCCTTTCCTTGAAGCGGGACGTCCGGAACCCTCGTCAACGGATCCATCCGGGCCTGTCGTAAGCGGGCGAGACGGTCCACCACCACCGCTGATCGGGGCTATCACGCTGGTTCTTTTCTTCGGTGGCGGACGCTGCGAGACAGTGGCGACCGAGTCAGCATCCTCGGATTTCTCCCGCAGAGTCTTAACGACCTCTTCCCTGGTCGCTGCAGTGTGCGCTGGGGTGACTCTTACAGCAGTGATTTCTCCTCTCTGAGTGGTGGTACCTGAAGCCCGGCCTGGGTAGATGGTTCTCGGCCTCTCTACTGCCGAATCCACCTCAAACGTGAACTCCCCACAGGCCTCACAGCGTCCGAACGGCTTCAACAGGCACACCAGTCCGGAACACCCGGGACAAATCATACCCAGGGCCTCAACGTCCATACATGAGTATAGGGCGAATTGACCCCTTGGCTTCAGTCGAATCCCCGTGTCCGTTATTGGAGCAGCACCAGTCAGTGTCATGGTGGAAGGATGTACCGGAATCCACGAGGTATGTCCAAACATGGCGACCTGTTGCTGATCCATCGCACACTGCAGAGTTTTCACGCCAATGTCCCATGTGTAGTCCCTTCACACGTATTGGACTCCTCCCCTTTGCTCCAGTTTGCGGGCTTTCTTCACTTTTCCTTGGTTGAGCCACGCCCACGAACTAAGCAGCGGGGGTTGTGTCTGGTGGCGCAGTGCAATTAGAAGCCCCCACGTGCACTACTTCACACAGCTGAGCTTCCCCCCGTTCACCGCTTTTCCTGCGCGGGCCTTTCCCTTCTTGGGGTCATGTCCACGGCTTCAAGCAGGGCTGCACTTTAGCCTATTTGTTTAACTCTTCCAGCAGACACGTTCCATACAGTAATGCACAACACAATACCGGACCCGAGCCCCCACGTGTAGCGCACACCCTGTCCCCACTCCCCTCTATTAAAGTTTTCCAACTCGCACTGTCTCTGGTCTAGGGGTATGATAGGGGAGGGAGAGGGGTGAGCTACGCCAGGCTTCCACCACAGTTGTGTATGTGGTCTCAGCAATGTCTCTTGTTACCTTCGGGTCTGTGCTGTGCATCGGATCCTCCCTCCAAGAGTCTCCTTTAACCTTGTCCGCCAGAAATTGAGCCACACACCGTCAAAGTCCAACACTCCTTTATTTAGAACATAACATGGACTCCCTTGGCTTCAGAACAGAAAAGGAGGTGTGTGTACGAATAGGCCCAGACACAAGTTCTATCATCCACTCTCCTCCCTGAGAGTGATCTATGGTCTCCGCACGAGGGGAATTCTCCTTCCGGACGGTTCCCGACAAGAGACTCACCCGTCACCGGCAGTCTGCTGCACCGGGTCTTCAGATGAGGAGCTCTTCCCGGTCCATTACGCCCACCTCGGATTCAGGCATCCATCCCCGGAGTGCCTTCGGATCCTTCCCTCGCGGAACTCAATGTTGGGCACTGAGCTCCGGACCTCCATCCAAGTACCTCACCCCAGGACTAAAGGTGCCTGAGGTGGAACACGATCTCCGGTGGTCCTCTAGGCCTAGGCCTAGGCCGCCTAGAGGACGAACGCGAACCACCGTCCGCAAGCTGAAGGTGCCTGGGACGAAGACCCGCGTGACCAAGATGGCCGGCCCCTTTATACCCTCTCCCAGCAAGCATGGCGGGTTCCCCACCCCACCATGCCGCTGCCGAGAGAGGCCAAAAAGGAGACTCAGCACACAGCGATATCCGTCCGTCAGCCCATGGCGACAGCGCCACCCAGTGGACCGCCGGAACACACCACCGGTGTCACCGAAAGATCCAAAATTTACCCCGGGAAAGTAAGTACCTATATATTTAGGCACAATTTCAGTTTTTCCAGGTATTTACCAAAACATATTTAAGCTATAGTTATACAATGGATATTGGCTGAAAGTGCACACTCTCAGGTTTAATTTTAGGGTATGTACATCCAAATCAGAGGAAGGGTTTAGGAATTACAGCTCTTAACCACTTGTTTACTGGGCACTTAAACCCCCTTCGTACCCAGACCAATTTTCAGCTTTCAGCGCTGACGCACTTTGAATGACAATTGCGCGGTCATACAACGCTGTACCCAAATGATATTTTTATCATTTTTTTTCCCACAAATAGAGCTTTCTTTGGGGGTATTTGATCACCTCTGCAGTTTTTATTTTTTGTGTTATAAACAAAAAAGACAGAAATTAAAAAAAAAAACACAATATTTTTTTACTTTTTGTTATAATTATATTCCAATTTTTTTTTCTTTTTTTTTTCTCAGTTTAGGCCGATACGTATTCTTCTATATATTTTTGGTAAAAAAAATAGCAATTAGCGTATATTGATTGGTTTGCACAAAAGTTATAGCGCCTACAAAATAGGGGATAGAATTATGACATTTTTATTATATATTTTTCTATTACTAGTAATGGCGGCGATCTGCGAATTTTGTCAGGCCTGCAATATTGCGGCGGACATATCGGACACTTTTGACACTATTTTGGGACCATTCACATTTATACAGCGAACAGTGCTATAAATATGCATTGATTACTGTATAAATGTGACTGGCAGGGAAGGGGTTAACACTAGGGGGCGATCAAGGGGCTAAATATGTTCCCTATTTGTGATTCTTACTGTGTGGGGGAGGGGACTGACTGGGGGAGGTGACCGATCTGTGTCCCTATGTACAAGGGACACAGCATCGGTCTCCTCTCTCCCTGACAGGACGTGGATCTCTGTGTTTACACACAGAGATCCAGGTCCTGCCTCTGTAACAGCCGATCGCGTGTACCTGGTGGACATCGCGGCTGCCAGGCACGCGCATCGGCATTACATGATGCAGCGGGCACAGCTGTTCCCCGCTGCATACCCTCGGCGGCACGCGGGGGATGTAAACACCACAAGACGTCCATGGACGTCCACCCGGCACTTGAGAGACGCGCTGCAGACGTCTTTCGTCTATAGCGCGGGTCTCAAGTGGTTAAGAATAGCCATCCCCCATTTTTCAAGGGTCCAAAAGTAATTGGACAATTGAATCAAAAGCTTTCATGGTCAGGTGTGGGCTACTCCTTTGTTATTTCTTCATCAATTAAGCAGGTAAATGGTCTGGAGTTGATTCTAAGTGTGGTATTTGCATTTGGAATCTATTGCTGTGAACCTACATGCTGCGTTCAAAGGAGATGTCCATGCAAGTGAAACAGGTGTAAGGCTTCAAAAACAAAACAAATCCATCAGAGTGATAGCAGCAACATTAGAAGTGGCCAAACATGGCGGAGGCAGTGTGATGGCATGGGCATGCATTGCTTCCAGTGGCACTGGGTCATTGGTGTTTATTGATGATGTGACAGAAGACAGAAGCAGTTGGATGAATTCTGCAGTGTTTAGAGATATACTGTCAGCCCAGATTCAGCCAAATGCAGCAAAGTTGGTTGGACCGCGCTTTACAGTACAGATGGATAATGGTCCAAAACACACTGCAAAAGCAACCCAGGAGCTTTTGTAGAAAAATAAGTGGAATATTCTGCAATGGCTGAGTCAATCACCTAAACTCAACCTAATTGAGCATGCATTTCACTTGCTGAAGGCAAAACTAAAGGCAGAAAGACCCACAAACAAAGAACAATTGAGGACAGCTGCAGTTAGAGCCTGGCAAAGCATCAGAAAGGAGGAAACCCAGTCTTTGGTAATGTCCATGGATTCCAGACTTCAGTTAGTCATTGCCAGTAAAGGATTCTCAACAAAATATAAAAAATTAACACTTTATTTATGATTATATTCATTTGTCCAATTCAATTTGAGCCCCTGAAAATGGGGGGATGGTGTATAAAAATGATTGTAGTTCCTAAAATTTGTACTTGATATTTATGTTCAACCCCTTGAATTAAAACTGAAAGTCTGCACTTCAAATGCATTTGGATTGTTTCATAAAATTTTTATTCTGGTGGGAAACAGAGCCAACAGTATGAAAATTGTACCCGTGTCCAAATATATATGGACCTAACTGTAATATATATATATATATATATATATATATATATATAGTATATTTACGGAAAGCTGGCATAGTGTTCTTGGCAGGTGGCAGTGACATTGGTGGTGATAGATCTAATCTATATAATTAGGTATGATTTTCTAGTAATTGTTCACATTTTCAAGCTAAATTCAAGCTAACATAGCTGTACCAGCGCTACTTTTGGAGGCAATGCCTTTGCTAGTCCACTTCAATGACTTATACGTGATCAGTGTTGCCAACCCCCTGAAGTGAAATTTACTGGCAAGGATGCCAAAATTTCTGTACGGCACCAATTTCTTACTGGCAAAAATAATGAAGATTACTGGCAGAGCCGCATTTTTTACTGATGCTGCAAAAAAGTACCTAAAATTATGGTTTTTAGTGCTAAACAGTGCAAATATCAATATTTGAACTAAAAACACATAGCTAATGCTAATATCAATGTGTTTAAGTTAAACAAAAGTAAAAAAACATATTTCTCAATTCACATGAAGGTTAGGTTACTATAACCCAGCCAGCACAGAGTTCCCTCTTACATCAGAGTCTGCAGGATGCCCCCTTACAGTGCAAGGGAACTCTTATGTAAAGGGGAACGCTGCAGATCATGATGTAAGGGGGAACTCTGATGTGGGGGGAGGGGCTCTGGTGAATAGAGACCACCTTCCACAGAGTGAATACACTAAGGTAAAGGGGGGGTACTAATATAAGGGGGAAACCTTTATATCAGTGCCCCCTTACATTATTGTATTCATTCACCTCCTTACATCAGACAGTGACCCCCCCCTCAGAATGGCCTGGCGGCACTGTCACTTACCTCCTCTCGGGTGCACAGTGTGGGGCTCAGTCAGACGGCTCCAGCTTGGTGGCTCTGATCTCCTCTTCCCAGTCCACACGTCTGTTTCTTCCTGGGCCGTAACCCCCATCCCGGCGGCACACCCACTCTTGACTCCTTTCTAGGATCCCCTCAGAGACTGTAGACATGACAAGAGATGGTCAGAGGCTGCGGACACACGATACAGGAGGGGGACAGAGACTGCAGACACACTACAGGAGGTGGACAGAGGCTACGGACATACTACGGGAGGGGAACAGAGGCTGCGGACATACTACAGGAGGGGGACAGAGGCTGCCAACATACTACAGGAGGGGGACAGAGGCTGCGGACATACTACAGGAGGGGGACAGAGGCTGCGGACATACTACAGGAGGAGGACAGAGGCTGCGGACATACTACAGGAGGGGGACAGAGGCTGCCGACATACTACAGGAGGGGGACAGAGGCTGCCAACATACTACAGGAGGGGGACAGAGGCTGCCAACATACTACAGGAGGGGGACAGAGGCTGCCGACATACTACAGGAGGGGGACAGAGGCTGCGGACATACTACAGGAGGTGGACAGAGGCTGCGGACATACTACAGGAGGGGGACAGAGGCTGCGGACATACTACAGGAGGGGGACAGAGGCTGCGGACATACTACAGGAGGTGGACAGAGGCTGCGGACATACTACAGGAGGGGGACAGAGGCTGCGGACACACTACAGGAGGGGGACAGAGGCTGCGGACATACTACAGGAGGTGGACAGAGGCTGCGGACATACTACAGGAGGGGGACAGAGGCTGCGGACACACTACAGGAGGGGGACAGAGGCTGCGGACACACTACAGGAGGGGGACAGAGGCTGCGGACACACTACAGGAGGGGGACAGAGGCTGCGGACACACTACAGGAGGGGGACAGAGGCTGCGGACATACTACAGGAGGGGGACAGAGGCTGCGGACATACTACAGGAGGTGGACAGAGGCTGCGGACATACTACAGGAGGGGGACAGAGGCTGCGGACACACTACAGGAGGGGGACAGAGGCTGCGGACATACTACAGGAGGTGGACAGAGGCTGCGGACATACTACAGGAGGGGGACAGAGGCTGCGGACACACTACAGGAGGTGGACAGAGGCTGCGGACATACTACAGGAGGGGGACAGAGGCTGCGGACACACTACAGGAGGGGGACAGAGGCTGCGGACACACTACAGGAGGGGGACAGAGGCTGCGGACACACTACAGGAGGGGGACAGAGGCTGCGGACACACTACAGGAGGGGGACAGAGGCTGCGGACATACTACAGGAGGGGGACAGAGGCTGCGGACATACTACAGGAGGGGGACAGAGGCTGCGGACACACTACAGGAGGGGGACAGAGGCTGCGGACATACTACAGGAGGTGGACAGAGGCTGCGGACATACTACAGGAGGGGGACAGAGGCTGCGGACACACTACAGGAGGGGGACAGAGGCTGCGGACACACTACAGGAGGGGGACAGAGGCTGCGGACACACTACAGGAGGGGGACAGAGGCTGCGGACACACTACAGGAGGGGGACAGAGGCTGCGGACACACTACAGGAGGGGGACAGAGGTGCGGACACACTACAGGAGGGGGACAGAGGCTGCGGACACCACCATATTACTTCTGCACATCATCAGTGTGCTGTGTCCTCCTCCTGTGCCCCTTTCACCACTCCACAGGTCAGGGCAGCACTGTGCTGCCCTGACCTGTGAAGAGGTGAAAGGGACACAGGAACCAGAGGAGGATACAGCACACTGATGACGCTGTCCCCTTGTATCCCCCCCTGTTTCACTGACCTTGAGTCCGTCCTCCTCACTCCTGCCTGGGCCCTGTCAGTGCTCCGAGTCCTCCACAGACCACCTATGATGAGTGCATGGCATGCACTCACTGCAGGTGTCCCGCCACTGCCGCCAGCCACTGTGGCCTTTTCAAAAATGGCGCCAGCGGCGCCATCACGTTACTGCGTTACTGCGTGCATTCGGAACGGCGCATGCGCAGTTGTATGGCCGGCTCGCGGCCATCTTTTTTATGGGCGCCGGTGCCCATAAACGGACTTTTACGTACAGCCCGAAAAAGGGGTTAAATCGCGGGCTGTACGTAAATCTACGTACGGTTGGCAACACTGTACGTGATGTCCCAGCTAGTGATCTACTATGGCTGTTTGCTGTTTGTTGCTGTTTGGGTCCGTCATCTGGCCCTACTCAGTGGGTGTCACCTATTGCCCTTGCAAGACCACCCACCAAAGTTGGAGGTGTCACCACGTCCCCTGGGAGGTCCCCCCTTGCCTGATTGGCGGTTCCCATGCACGTATGCCTCCTTAAAGGGTTGGTATGAGGGTGACACACTGCTTGGCTCTGATGAAGAAGCTTTGCGCTTCGAAACACGTTAGAGGGCAGTGACTCCTATCACGTCCTTCATGACAGGTTGGAGTGCGTTTTGGGTTCTACATGCCGCAGCCACCTATGAAACTACTTGTTCATTGCGAACATTTCTACTACTTTTGTGAGTAGCTTTTAACATTGTTTTTAAATACATTTATCCTAACGATAATACACTAGGCTGGTGCGCCCTTGTTCTTTTTCTTTTCAAGCTAAATTCATTTTGACTAGCTACTCTCTAAACATTTTCTGTGGGCAATGTTTTGTGTCAAGGGATGCCAATACTACAAGCCACACAATTATTTTTTTCCTATAAGTATACTGGAGGGTCCTTATGAGTTAAATGCAAATGTCAAATTGGGCTTTTAGGTTCTGGTTCCCTTTGCAGATTCAGTAATCAATAGGGTGTGGGGAGTTGTAGTGGTTGCTGCTGCTGATGATGATTATAGTACTAATGCTGCTGATTTTGCAAGAGCTGGTGGTGGAGTCGTGGGCCATTAGGGATCTCATTTGGAAAAGGTTTAATCCTCAGATGTGGCATTGCTCTGTTCATCCACAGCCGCTAAATGCTTAGTGAAAATAAAAGCTTGTCTTAGTTTACTATGACTTTAGTAAGGCTTTATATATTTACCCCCCTTATCCTTTATGATGGGAATCCAAAAGCATGGTTAGCCAGTAAACATTTCTAATTTTAATATCTGATATTCTTGTCATTAAGGAACCCTTATAGAAGAGGAGAGGGAGAAACATTTGCACCACAACTACAACAATATTTTTGAGATTGAAATTACACGTAAAACAAATCTCCATCAAGACACTAAAAGAGTGGGGTCTGAAATCACACATGTCCATTTTTATAAAAGTGGTAGGCTAATGACTGCAATAGCATCAGCTTGTCCTGGTGACCATGGCCAAGCCAGACTTTTCATAGGAGATCATGCTTGGCTGATCATGTCCTTTGACCTCCAGAATACACAATTTACAATGTATGACTAGCATCTGTGGTAAAAGAAAAAAAGGAGTATCCCCTTGTTGCCGATGGCGAAAATCCAAACATGTGTAACAAAAAAGGTGCTTCTGAATTTCTGCATTTTCTCAGTGGACAGGCCTGTAAAGAGCCCAAGGTGGCACACAATGAATTGACAAGAATGAAAAGTCACAGCAATAAGCTGGACCACTATGTGTTAGCTCAAAGGGGGAGCTGGCAGTTTTCCCTGCTTTGTTTTATTTCTTTAGGTTGCCAATGGTTGCTGCGGTATCCCTGGGCAGTAACAGCCATGGGATTGATGGATGTAGACGAGCAGCTGATTGGGCAATTTTGGCGGTTTAAAAGCCCGCGCGGAAGAAGCCAATAAAAGGACCGGGAGCGGTAGTCGCACTGACAGTCCCTGACCAGACAGCGACAAGAGCTCCTGCCAAATGAAGCTCCGTTCCCCAGCAGTCGTGAGACCCTCCTGTGTCGGCTACTAGAGAAGGCGGAGAGTAAAGGCAGAGAGGAATGGCTAATGCGGTGCCTGGAGGAGGAGAGCAGCTCAGCTCCGCCCGTATTCACTCCCCCTGCAGTGGAAGAAGGGACGGCTTCGGGCGGTGGCGGAACAAGACAGCAGCCAGGAAGAAAGAAGAAACATCAGAGAACATCTGTTTCTCCTCAGCTGGCAAGTCAGGAGAGAGCCGACAGTGTGTTGTTACAGAGTGCATCTCGTCAGCGGGAGAGCAGCGCTACTCACCCTCTACCTGAGGTGGCGAGTGAACATACAGCGGTGGTTCCTGATGGTGAGAAGTGTGGTATTTCTCCTGTATCTGAATTTTCAGTATTAATTGATTCCTTATCAAATGTGTTGCAGCAATTTAAAGGGGCACATGCTAGTGGTGCTGATAATGTTATTAATTCACAAGGAGCACGGGTGTCTGGTGTAAAAAATACTTTACAATCCAGGAACATTGGTATTGGTGAGTTCTCAGGGGCACAAGTTATTGGTGCAGAACAAAGCATTCAGCTGCGGGGTAATGCAGTTGGGGAATGTCAGAGGGCACAGGTATCTGGTGCGGGACATATGATTTATAATGTCACTGATGAGATAAGTGCACACTCTGTTGGTGCTATGGATAATATAAAATTTTCAGGATATATGAATGATGTTGGTGCCATTTGGCAAGATTCGGATGACCATGCGGTGCAGGAAAGGGAAAATTTCTTGACCCGCTCTAGGGTTGTTGGCCCTCCAATGCCGGTTAACCCCGCATTGCCTCTCAGACCCTCAGCTGTAACAGTCAGGGAATCTTCCTTTAAGGAACCCCTTTCATGTGTTTTATCACCATTAGGCTTTCATTTGCCCAAGGGGGTTAAGGAAAAGATTTGGAGGGGCGAATTCCTTGATATACTGTCATTATTACCAGCTTCCAAGGATTTCTTATCTAAAACAGATAAACAATCTGGGGATAGGTCAGAGGAGGATAGGAGAAGGGCTATCCCCAAAACCTTTCAGAACTGGCAGCAAGCTTTCTGCATTCATGCTGCGGTCATGGGTGAACGCTTCCCTAGGAAATGCTCGGGTTTATTCCAACACTTGGATATAATTGCTGAAGCATTTCGGCATTTTGGAGGATCTGCTTGGTTCACATACAATGAGAATTTTTGCCAGAAATTAGCAGTCCACCCCTCGTTACACTGGGGGTCAAAAGACGTGGGCTTGTGGCTGAATCTCATGTTACCATCAAGACCTCAGTTCAATCCTAGGACACAATCTAATCCGCGGAACACATTTCGCAAAAGTTTATGTTTTGCCTTCAATGAGGGGCAGTGCAAATTTCTGACAAGTTGCAGGTATAAGCACGAGTGCTCTTACTGTAATGGAACCCATGCGGCGAGTAGGTGTTTTCGTAAATATGCCGCAACCCCTTTTCAGCCATTTCCCAGGGACACTCATGGGAAACGTACCGACTCCGGTGAGCCTAGCAAGAATGTGCCCTTGGTTAGAGCGCTATCCCAAACCGCAAGATGGCGGCTCTGTTAATTGAAGGGTTCAAGGAGGGTTTTTTGGTCCCCTCTTTTAAAGGACCGGGTTGTGCCATAGTCCAAAATTTGTTATCTGCCTATACTCATGCTAATGTAGTCCAGGATAAAATATCCAAGGAACTGGCAGACGGCAGGATTGCGGGCCCCTTTTCTGTCCCTCCATTTCAGGATTTTTGACTTTCACCGATAGGGATAGTTCCTAAAAAAGAAAGTGTCTGTTACTGTATGATACACCATCTTTCTTATCCCTTGAACTCTTCTCTGAACAATGAAGTCTCTGATTTTGTAGCCCCAGTGTGCTACTCTTCCTTTGATGAAGCCTTGGTCATGCTAAGGCGGGTAGGTCAAGGTTCCTTGTTAGCTAAGGCTGACATTAAATCGGCTTTTCGCTTACTCCCAGTCAACCCCCAAGGTTTTAACTCTTTGGGTTTTCAGTTTATGGGTCAATTCTATTTTGACAAGTGTATGCCCATGGGGTTCTCATTGTCTTGTTTTTATTTTGAAGCCTTCTCTACCTTTCTGCATTGGGTTTTGTCCGAATTTTTACCCCATGGGGCTGTTCTCCATTACCTGGATGACTTTTTATTTATTGGGCCCAAAGGTTCCCCTGTGTGTTTTGAAGCTCTACAGGCATTTTTTGGTGTTTGCGAATATTTTGGTGTGCCTCTTGCACCCGAGAAAACGTTTTTTCCCTCTACTTCTATCGAATTTTTGGGAATCACAGTTGATTCTGAGTTCATGGAATTCAGGTTACCAGAACAGAAACTCCAGAAGATGAGATCATTGATCTCAGCTTTCCTGTCCAGAAGGAAGGTTCTTCTAAAGAAGGCCCAGTCTCTACTGGGGCTTTTCACATTTGCAGCCAGAGTTATTCCTATGGCTAGGGTGTTTTCTCGCAGGTTTTCCCTGGCCATCAAGGGTATTAGGAACCCATGTGCCCATGTTCGTATCTCCAAAGGCATCAAAGAAGACCTAAAAATTTGGGATTCCTTTCTAGGTAACTTTAATGGTTCAACAGTGTGGCAACAGGAATTTATTGATAGCAGTCAGCTGGAATTCTTTACAGATGCGGCCGGGTCTTCGTGCTTCCGGGCATTTTTGGACGGTCATTGGTGTGCTAGTAAATGGCATAAGGAATGGTTGCAGAAGGATGTTCTCCAAAACCTGGTCCTTCTGGAATTATTCCCAGTCATAGTTTCTGTTGTAATTTGGAAAGAGGCCTTTATGAATCGTAGGATCTTGGTTCACACTGATAACAAAGGTGTATTTTTTGCCGTAAATACACTATCTTCTAGATCTGAACCTGTGATCAAATTATTATGCTTTCTGGTTTTAAATTGCATGTGTTTTAATATTTGGTTAAAAGCTGAACACATAGCAGGTATACGTAATAACATTGCTGACGCTTTGTCTCGTTCACAGTTCGAGAAGTTTCGGGACTTGGCTCCAGCAGCGGATCAACATGGGACTCCTTGCCCAGATTTCCTCTGGGGCTTAATCTGGGACTGATACTCTCTAATCTCAGGAACTCGGTGTCAAGCAAGACTTGGTTAGATTATAGACTTTCATGGTCTACGTGGTGTTCTTTCTGTCAAGGTTTGGGTTTGGATGCGTTGAGCGTCACCTCTTATGTTGCCTTGCCTTTCCTGTCTTCCCTTATCCAGTCACACCTTAGTCTGGCTTCCATTAGCAAAATTTTAGCAGGGGTCTCATTTTTTCTGAAGTTTGCAGGTTTACCATCTCTAACTTCTTTCTTTCAGGTTAGCCAAGTTCTTACGGGTCTTAGGAGGTCCAGACGTTCTCATGACAATAGACGCCCCATTTCTCCTTGTTGGTTGATCTCCTCAGAATTCTACGAGAGGTTCATCAGAATTCGAGTCCCTTCTTTTCAGAGCTGCTTTCTCAGTTGCCTTTTTTGGAGCCCTTAGGATTGTGGAATTTACGGCCACAAATAAAGGATCTTTGTCTTTTCTTCGGTTTTCTCACGTCTTTATAGATAAAGGTTTATTTCATCTCTTTCTTTTAGGTCTAAGTCCTTGTCGGTTGGAAAAGGTCAATGGTTCTCTTTGGCAAGTTCTTCTAATGTCTCAATATGTCCTGTCCTGCAGGTCGCTAAGTATATGTCAGTCAGACCTGTTTCTGATGATTCCTTTTTTATTCGACAAGACCTATCGTCTTTGACTAGATATCAATTCTCAGCTGTCTTGGCCTCATGCTTGAAACGCCTGAACCTGTCTGGGTTTTGTTTTTCTTTCCATTCTTTCAGAATTGGGGCAGCCACCGCAGCTGACTCTTTGGGTTTCCCGGAAGACAAATTAATTAGGGTAGGCCATTAGGGTAGTGCCAGGTATAAAATATATGTCCGCCCGGAGCTGCTAACCTTGTGAATTTTCCTTTTCAGATCACACCAGAACAGTTGTTTGGATAGTAGGACACTCCTACGTGTTTTGGGCTGCCAAACATTCTGAATCCAGAACCTACTCCACCAATCTAGGTCTGGATACTAAGTCATTTATGGTTTTATGGTCGGGTGTCAGGGGTTTGCGTTGGCGTAACTTTAGAGAACAAGTAACTTATTTATCAAGCATATGGCCTCCCCCCCAAATTTTGGTCATTAATGCCGGGGCGAATGATTTAGCAAGATGGGTACATGGGAATTGTTGTGTGAAATGAAGAGGGATTTGCATACTATAAAGCTGATGTTCCCATTCACGGTCTTGGCATTTTCTGAGATGATCCTGAGGCTTCTGTGGTCTCCTCATGGTAGCCTATTCTATTTGGACAGGATGCGGAGAAGGCTCAACGGGACAATTCATAGTTTTCTAAATTCGTCTGGCGGTTTTTCATTTTGCCACTCTGAATTAGAAGGGTTTGTGCCAGGTTTGTTTCGAAAAGACAATGTTCATTTATCACTGATAGGCCTGGACATTTTCAATATGGGTCTACAAACCTTGATTGAATCAGCCACGGTGGTGGGGGGGCATTAGCCAGTAAATTCACTACTGGCTCCGGCCGGTGGGGAGTAGTCGTCCAGCATTGACTGGATGCACACCATTTAGTTTTTGTTAAATATATTTTAGCCAAAATGGTTTGTATTTATTTTAATTTAAAACCCCCTATGGATAACACCGTGGCCATTTAAATTTCCAAGTTTAATAATCATGTGTTGAATTTTGATGATGTGTTGTCTCTTTTATTACGGAATACCTTTGTGCTAGCCCATGAATAGACCCAAAGCAGACAAACATGTAAGTTGAATAATCCCCTACACATGTCTACTATGTGTCTGGCTTTGATAGGCATATGCGGTACAAACCAGGCAGTATTACTTTGTAACAATCGTAATAATGAGTAGAAATATATATATTCATTTATTTATTTATCCAAGGATAAAGATATAGGATGTTTGCATGAAAAAGCAAATAGCGATTCAGGAGGAGAAAGCATGAAGCAGGAAGAAAAAATGGAGGGGTGGGGGGACATAGCGAAAGCAACAAAGGTGTGTGTGGAATAGAGTTTATATTTCTCATACAATAGCCAGAAATATTTTTCTGTTCTTTAATTTTCTATTATAGGTTTGAACCTGGTTCATTGGCATAAAGCAGGAATAACTACTGCAGAGAAAAAGAGTAAGTATTTATGACATCCATATTAGCATTTTTAACGTGAAACTATAAATAATGGTATATACAGTATTTAATGGGAATAAAATGGCACTAACTTATGCACAATTCAGCTAATGTGTGGCCTAGCATGAGAACATGTGGATTATGCAAAGGTTCAATCTATTTGCTTTAGTAGAGCAGTTTCCACACTAATATAAATTGCACAAAATGTTTTAGCGTACAGTAGTTGTTTCTGTAGTTGCACAATTTACAATTTTTTAACTATTTGGAACTCCAAAATATTTCACTGTCATTGGTACTGAATGTGTCTATCTTGGCTATTTTAAAAATAAAATAAAATGATGCAGTTTTTTTTTTATTTTTTATTTTACTACAACTAAACACTAATAGCCATGATCCCCTGGAATTTGCCTCTAGTCCTACTCTAAGTGAGTCTTTCTTTCAATTTGTTATTTGTCATGTAGCAATACCACCCAGAGGGCCGCTAGTTAGTTTTGGGTTTTGCACGTTACCTCTTCAGCTGCGTTGTCCGGGTAGGAAAGTCTGCAGTAATGCAATGTCCACACAGATGTAAAACCTCAAACAGTTAGGCTTTATTTTTCTTATGCAGTAAACGTTGAGAAGTAGAAGGTATAGAAAAGTAGGGGAAGGTTCAGGCACTCGCCACAAGATAAAACAGTCTGAGATCAAAGTCACTCACCACTCTTAATGATAGAGTGGGTATTGGTCACCCGGATAGTCCCCTCTCACATGGCCTAGCAGCCGGGATGACACACGAATCAGCAAGAGGGCAGTCTCTGCCACAGACTGCCCAAGATGAAGTAGGTCTCTGCCACAGACCTGTTTAAGTGTACAAAGTCTCTGCCACAGACCTGTTTAAAGTTGAGCAAATGGATAGTCCAGGAACCCTCTGCCACAGGATTTCAAAGTCCCAAACTTCCAGCCTTACAGTTAAAGAGCCTTTAAGCCAATCCGGCGAACTGCAGGGCTTGTAGCATAGTGGATCCCTCCTTGACAAAGTCACCAGGCCTTCCCTGAGACAGCAGCACTTTGGCAGTCTCCTCCAGGGCAGGTCCTCCCCTGGTCTACTTTACTAAGATAACTTCCCTCCTATTTGGACGGACAGCTTGGAATCCTCTCTCCGAATGTAGGCCCCAGCCAGATTAACTGGGCCTACTAAGCAGCGATGCAGCCTCGGGCCAACGTGGCCCCGAGACCAGGACCACACACACATACCTCGCGCCCGGAGGGCTGCGGTGGGCGAGAGAACGGCCCAATCAATGGCGTCTGCCCCTTAATTACCCCCTCCCAGCAGACATAGCGGGTTCACCACTCCCACTATACCACTGCCGAGAAGGGCCACTCAATGTACCATGGTCTGCCCGTGTCCAACAGGTGCCTGAGGTGGTAACGCCACCTACAGGCAAAAAGGGAAATCACTACCAGGCAAACCACGACTAAGACAGAGGCGAATTTCAAAGTAAATCAACCGTCTGAGCCCAACTACTGGCTCAGACATCCCTCTAAATTTAAATAGCGTCCCAACCTTTTGGGATGGGTGCTACAGTCATATTGCTTATTAATAGGAGTAGGGATCACACTTGGAGAGGCACTTCAGTGGTGGTATGTCACTAGCAGTCAACTAGGATCCATTTTTTTTTTAAATGGACCCCTTTTGCTAGCTGAGTTCTGTGGAAATTGCATTGTGTACCTATGGTAAACTGCTATGTTGCTGGTTATAAAATGATAACCTGCTTGCTGTACTTTTTTTTTTACTAAGTAAAATCTTCTTAGTGGACTTTAAGGTAGTGTTTGTGAATCATTACCCTCTAATGTAAGAAAAGGGCCTATAGACTGCATATTTTATAGTAGATCAAACTTTAAAGAAGATCCTCAATGCTGGCAAGGGGAGTTTTAATGATTTTAGCAATGTAATGTGAGAGCAGGAATCTCCAAACTTTGCAGTACAAAAATCACATTGTACTGTATATTATTTATACAAATATTTGAAAAAATCTGTTTTATAAATGAATGATTACAATTTTAATAGAGGAATAAACACACTCCAAGAAATTTATGAATTAAACTAATTTCACATCAAGAGCATCCCCCATTACATCAGAGTACCCTTTCACCCCTTTCTTCAGGGTGCTTTATTCACATCAGAGTCCCTGAATCACATCAGAAGCCACCTTCAAATCAGCATCCTCCTTTCAAATCTAAGTTCCATCTTTTCACATTAGAGTCCCCTCCCTCATATCTGAATCCCCCCATCACTAAGAGCCCTATTTCACATCAGAGTCCCTCTTTCACATTAGAAGCCTCCCCATCACATCAGAAACCCCCTTTCATATCAGAAGCTCCCTATCACATCAGAATTTCTGTAGGTTAGGTAAAATCTGGGCCATAATTCAGATACCCCTGTGTTAGAGCAGTGAAGTCATCCCATCAGCACCCATTGCTCCAAGACTTTATCAACCATGAAAGAGTTAGCACCCACCAGCCATGAGGACAGGCACACTTAATGTCGTTATCTCCATCTGTGATAAATAGTGTGTAAGGAGGAATCTTCCCTGCCGGCTACTGTATTCTGACTGTTCCTGCATCCATGGCTGTCTGAAAAACTGAACAGTGGCTGAATCTTATTGGATGGAGTCACTGTTCATCTGTCAATTTTTCATCTAGATTTTTTAATTTTTAATTTGAAGTTTGTCAAGCTAGGTATGCAGGTCCTCTTTGACATTTGAAGGGAGACAACTGATCTAAATAGCCCTTTACCAGGATCTTCTTTAACTGCAATATTGAAAGCAGGTTAGAATTAGGTTTACTCTTATACATATATTTAATATTGGCAAGTAACATACAGTATTCGAACAAAATCCAATATGTGTGTAGCGCACACCCTCTCCCCACTCCCCTCTATTAAAGTTTTCCAACTCGCACTGTCTCTGGTCTAGGGGTATGATAGGGGAGGGAGAGGGGTGAGCTACGCCAGGCTTCCACCACAGTTATGCATGTGGTCTCAGCAATGTCTCTTGTTACCTTCGGGTCTGTGCTGTGCATCGGATCCTCCCTCCAAGAGTCTCCTTTAAACCTCGTCCGCCAGAAATTGAGCCACACACCGTTAAAGTCCAACACTCCTTTATTTAGAACATAACATGGACTCCCTTGGCTATAGAACAGAAAAAGGAGGTGTGTGTACGAATAGGCCCAGACACAAGTTCGATCCTCCACTCTCCTCCCTGAGAGTGGGTTATAGTCTCCGCACGAGGGAAATTCTCCTTCCGGACGGTCTCCGACAAGAGACTCACCCGTCACCGGCAGTCTGCTGCACCGGGTCTTCAGATGAGGAGCTCTTCCCGGTCCATTACGCCCACCTCGGATTCAGGCATCCATCCCCGGAGTGCCTTAGGATCCTTCCCTCGCGGAACTCAGTGTTGGGCACTGAGCTCCGGACCTCCATCCAAGTACCTCACCCCAGGACTAAAGGTGCCTGAGGTGGAACACGATCTCCGGTGGTCCTCTAGGCCTAGGCCGCCTAGAGGACGAACGCAAACCACCATCCGCAAGCTGAAGGTGCCTGGGACGAAGACCCCGTGACCAAGATGGCCGGCCCCTTTATACCCTCTCCCAGCAAGCATGGCGGGTTCCCCGCCCCACCATACCGCTGCCGAGAGAGGCCAAAAAGGAGGCTCCGCACACAGCGATATCCGTCCGTCAGCCCATGGTGACAGCGCCACCCAGTGGATCGCCGGAATATACCACCGGTGTCACCGAAAGATTCAAAATTTTACCCCGGGAAAGTAAGTACCCGCTACACTCTCCCCCCTGTCATTTGACACTGGTCCCCAGTGTCTGGAGTGAATTATGCCCTCAACGGCTGACACAACCCAATCCAGAAACCAACTAACAATTTGAAAAAACAAAAATTTTTAGGAAACTATCCTAACAGAGAAATTGTGTCTGAGCCCCTGTAACAAAAGAGGAGTGAAAGACAACATTAAACATGAACTCACATTTCAACATTATACCTTTCCCTCCCATCCTAACTAAGAACCACCCCAGGTTCCATAATCTTGACGGGATGTTCTCCTGCAGAGGGAAAAGAAAAGAAAACAAGACCAATACACAAAAAACCCTGACACATGTATTCGTGTAAGAAGAAAAGAAACCTCTCCGAGAAGAAATTCCTTTCCTCCAAAGAGTGGGTGCATGAAAAGTGTTTAAAAAAAAACGTTGCACAAGACTGCCACCTGGTGACAGCCTTGCGGTACTGCACTCGTGGAGCTTCTTCTTCTTCTCTCTGGCCCTATCTAACCCCAGAGTCTGTGATCTCTTTGTAGGAAGAGGGAAAAGAGAAAAACACAGGAATAGTTCCTCATTCCTTTGGGCACATAACAACAACTGCCCCGAAAAGTTCAATCAGCATGATAAGAGCGGAGTCTCTGTCTCCTATAAGTAAAAGCGAGGATGCGGCAAAATCAGTGGCTTCAAGTGTTGATCCACGGTCTCCAGATGATACTCCACATCTTCGCCTTCTTTGCGTCGGATCAGCACTTTATCTGCATGGATGTGTCTTCCTAACATCCAATCGGCCTTGCAATCTTTGAAACGCTGTGAAGCACTAGGAGAGCACGCCAGGTACCTGCGGGCGTGCGGAACTTTTAGGTGGGTCCACACAAAGTCATTGTACCAGCGCTCTCTGTACACCTCCACCTCATAGAACAAGTCCTTCGGTAAGTAGGGATACTCCCATCCGTACTCCTCTGCAACTTTTTGGCCAAATAGGCGTTGTAGTCTTGCCAAAGGAGGCATGGTAGCTCTGTCTCCCTCACCAGGCATAACTACCGAGTCTGGATGACGAGGCGCTTTGACCACCTCCAATCTGGGCATTGGTGCCCGCAGCAACAGTATCTTTACCCCAGCATCAGATGCAGGTTGCGCCGGGGATGTAGGGACAAACTGAGGACAAGATTCTTCTCCAGGCGCTGTCGCCTCCACCCGGGGCGTACTTTCCCCTGTTGACATGGGTGAATCCCGAGATCTGCGGAATGAAGCAAGCGGTACCTTGTCCCAGCCTTTCTCGGCAAACAAATCATCAATGATGGCATCATCTCCCAGGTCCGAGAGCGATTCCAGGTCGGAGGTGTCACACTCCTCCGCGGGGATGTAGCTCTTTGTAGAAACGGAGCCTCCACACTCTGCGGACTTACTAGGCCATGCCTTCCCGACACCTCCTCCCACACACCAAGTCCCTTCGCCTGGCTTACCTCGGCCTTTCCTTGAAGCGGGACGTCCGGAACCCTCGTCAATGGATCCATCCGGGCCTGGCGTAAGCGGGCGAGACGGTCCACCACCACCGCTGGTCGGGGCTACCACGCTGATTTTTTTCTTCGGTGGCGGACGCTGCGAGACAGTGGTGACCGAGTCAGCATCCTCGGATTTCTCCCGTAGAATTTTAACGACCTCTTCCCTGGTCGCTGCAGTGTGCGCTGGGGTGACTCTCACAGCAGTGATTTCTCCTCTCTGAGTGGTGGTACCTCAAACCCGGCCTGGGTAGATGGTTCTCGGCCTCTCTACTGCCGAATCCACCTCAAACGTGAACTCCCCACAGGCCTCACAACGTCCGAATGGCTTCAGCAGGCACACCAGTCCCGAACACCCGGGACAAATCATACCCAGGGCCTCAACGTCCATACATGAGTATAGGGCGAATCGACCCCTTGGCTTCAGTCGAATCCCCGTGTCCGTTATTGGAGCAGCAGCAGTCAGTGTCGTGGTGGAAGGATGTACCGGAATCCACGAGGTGTGTCCAAACATGGCGACCTGTTGCTGATCCATCGCACACTGCAGAGTTTTCGCGCCAATGTCCCACGTGTAGTCCCTTCACACGTATTGGACTCCTCCCCTTTGCTCCAGTTCGCGGGCTTTCTTTACTTTTTCTTGGTTGAGCCACGCCCACGAACTAAGCCGCGGGGGTTGTGTCTGTTGGCGCAGTGCAATTAGAAACCCCCATGTGTACTACTTCACACGGCTGAGCTTCCCCCCGTTCACCGCTCTTCCTTTGCGGGCCTTTCCCTTCTTGGGGTCATGTCCATGGCTTCAAGCAGGGCTGCACTTTGGCCTATTCGTTTAACTCTTCCAGCAGACACGTTCCATACAGTAATGCACAACACAATGCCGGACCCGAGCCGCCACGTGTAGCGCACACCCTCTCCCCTCTATTAAAGTTTTCCAACTCGCACTGTCTCTGGTCTAGGGGTATGATAGGGGAGGGAGAGGGGTGAGCTACGCCAGGCTTCCACCACAATTATGCATGTGGTCTCAGCAATGTCTCTTGTTACCTTCGGGTCTGTGCTGTGCATCGGATCCTCCCTCCAAGAGTCTCCTTTAAACCTCGTCCGCCAGAAATTGAGCCACACACCGTTAAAGTCCAACACTCCTTTATTTAGAACATAACATGGACTCCCTTGGCTATAGAACAGAAAAAGGAGGTGTGTGTACGAATAGGCCCAGACACAAGTTCGATCCTCCACTCTCCTCCCTGAGAGTGGGTTATGGTCTCCGCACGAGGGAAATTCTCCTTCCGGACGGTCTCCGACAAGAGACTCACCCGTCACCGGCAGTCTGCTGCACCGGGTCTTCAGATGAGGAGCTCTTCCCGGTCCATTACGCCCACCTCGGATTCAGGCATCCATTCCCGGAGTGCCTTAGGATCCTTCCCTCGCGGAACTCAGTGTTGGGCACTGAGCTCCGGACCTCCATCCAAGTACCTCACCCCAGGACTAAAGGTGCCTGAGGTGGAACACGATCTCCGGTGGTCCTCTAGGCCTAGGCCGCCTAGAGGACGAACGCGAACCACCGTCCGCAAGCTGAAGGTGCCTGGGACGAAGCCCCCGTGACCAAGATGGCCGGCCCCTTTATACCCTCTCCCAGCAAGCATGGCGGGTTCCCCGCCCCACCATACCGCTGCCGAGAGAGGCCAAAAAGGAAGCTCCGCACACAGCGATATCCGTCCGTCAGCCCATGGTGACAGCGCCACCCAGTGGACCGCCGGAATATACCACCGGTGTCACCGAAAGATTCAAAATTTTACCCCGGGAAAGTAAGTACCCGCTACATGTGCATGTTTAAAAGTGTTACAATATTATAGCTCTTCAGTTATTGTTGTTTCTAAAACATGTAGATGAGCCAAACTGCATATCAGATAATCCTTGAAATGCAGGGTTCAGTTCAAATATATTTTTCTTTGTTAAACAAATTAAACATTGCATTTTTTTGTATAAGGTGCTCAAAGATTACGAGTAATGGGCACAAACCCAAAGATCATGGTGTGCTTCCCTTGAAACAAGTATCATAAACTATATAACTCTAGGGAAAAATGCTCCAAGCACAATGGAAAGCAAAACCCAATAACAAAATATGTGCCCCTTGTATTCACACGCACATCATCATTTGGTCGTGCCTTCCAATAGCTAAGAGCTTTTTTGCTCTAGCGTTATATTTTATGTATCAGAAGATAATTATAAAATAACCTAAATCCAGCACAAGCAGGTATTTTGTAATACATTGTAAATCACTATGCTTTTAAAAATACAATTGAAACCATTTTACTTTCTTAAACCACCACACATTTAGGGGCCTATTTATCAATATTTTTAACCAAGATTCACACAACCCTCACCTAGTATTTTTCCATTTTTCTCATATCGCATATGGAAATGGGTGAATCTTGGACAAATTTTATAAATCTTGTGTTCAAACATTGATAAATATACCCCATGCTGGTGTTTGTATTGTATTTGTGTAACTGCTTACATGTTAACATTTTTTACCTGTTAAAAAAAACTGCCAACCCTTTTTTTTGTAATCAATCAACCATATTGATTTTTTTAAACCTTCTTAGATCCAAACACTAGGAAAACAACCAATAACCACATATGATTAGACTTCATGCAGAAAGGTGGTTGGATTTGCATAGAGTTAGATTTCCTGCTGTGCAATTACAACAAAGCTATCTCTAAGGGCGTTATAGATATGGTAAGGTGAAACAGAACTCTAGTCTTGAATTAGTGTGCTCATGTAAACGATCAGAGAGTGGAAACCTTCAAGCCCTCTATTCAGTTTGGTAAACACTTGCTTGTCTGTCACTTCCTTTTGTTTCCTATTAAAGTACAGTTGCCACCTTATCTAGCAATAGCTTCTTTTAAAGAGTAATGTTCTTGCAAAGTAATCTTTCATCATCATGGCCAGCACAGCATTTATCTAGCAGTTAATGGTTAATTAATTTTGAAAATGTATATTACAACACAATAAAAAGACAGAAAAGCAGGAATGGACAATGAAGCTGAATGTCCCTTCTTCAAATTGACTCCTATTTAGTTCTTCCAATGTCATCCAAAACACAGATAACTTTTCTTTCATGAATTGTTCTCCTGAATGATTTATACATGTTGTGTTATCTGAGGCCTTTTGCAAGTTCCCTTGTGGATTCATCCAGCCATCAACTGCACAATTGTTAATTTTAACACTATAAAAGGTTCTGATGAGGGAGAGATAGTGCATTGGAAGAAGAATTAATTGAAATGTATCTTCCAATCGCACCAGGTCTTTATAAAAATGAAGTGTTTGGTTTTAAAGATGAAATAAATTTACATTTGTGAAGGCCGTGAGACTTTAGGGTGAGCTGACAAAAAGATAAATTAATTGTTTCCTCTTTCTATCCATTATGGCACTGTGCAGAAAACACCCTTGGGCAATCCTCTGTTCTAGGGCTAAAGCTAAGATATATTTAAAGTATGTTAATGATTAAAGAATAAAAATGACTATCATACCTAGAAAATCTGTTTATTTTTTAAAGGAAATTTTAATTTAAGGATTTAGACATTAAAGGGGTTGTAAAGGTTTGTTTTTAATTTTCTAAATAGGTTCCTTTAAGCTAGTGCATTGTTGGTTCACTTACCTTTTCCTTCGATTTCCCTTCTAAATGTTTTTTTTCTTTGTCTGAATTTCTCACTTCCTGTTCCTCCTCAGTAAGCTTGCCCCCATCATCCGAGCCATTCTGGTTAGTCAGCGTGCTTGCCCCCTCCCTTGGGACTGCATCCCTGCAGGGAGATGCTGTGATCATGCAGGGATGTAGTCCCAAGGGAGGGGGCGAGTACGCTGACTAACCCCCAGCCAGAACGGCTCGGATGATGGGGGCAAGCTTACTGAGGAGGAACAGGAAGTGAAAAATTCAGACAAAGAAAAAAAACATTTAGAAGGGAAATCGAAGGAAAAGGTAAGAGAACCAACAATGCACTAGCTTAACCACTTAACGACCGCCCACTGTAAATATACGTCGGCAGAATGGCACCGACAGGCAGAATCACGTACATATACGTGATTGCCTTTGTATAGTTGGGGGGTCCGATCGGACCCCCCTTCTTTACAGTGGGTGGTCGTTTTACCTTCGGGAGCGATCCGGCATGAGGGGACGGCCGTTCGATCCCGGCCACCCCCTCTCGATCGCTCCCGGCGAATGAGAGAGCTTCCCCTGCCTGCCAGGCAGGAGGAAGTGATGTCATCTCTCCTGCGGCGCTCACATATACCGAGCGCCGTACAGGAGAAGATGCAGGTTAGTACACAAAACAGCACACTGACACAGGACACATAGGCACATAAATCGCCCCCCCAGGCCCCCCCAGACACCCCCAGATCACCCCCCAGATCACCCCCCAGCCCCCAGTCACAGTGTCACTGATTGCAGTGACCATTTATTTAGTGATCACTGCAATCAGTGACATTTGTGACTGTAAAAGTGTCACTACATTTAGTTTTAGGTCCAGTGTAGCCCCCTAACCCCCCCTAATAAAGGTTTAACCCCCTGATCACCCCCCAGGTAACCCTTTCACCCCCTAGCACCGCCGTCGCTATGCGATCATTTTTCTGATCGATGTCTTAGCGTCGGCGATGCTGATCGGTAGCCAGTAATTTTTTTTAGGTTCGCCGCAGGTTTTTATAGCGTCGGGTACCCCCATATATTACCTAATAAAGGTTTAACCCCCTTGATCACCCCCCAGGTAACCCTTTCACCCCCTAGCACCGCCGTCGCTATGCGATCATTTTTCTGATCGATGTCTTAGCGTCGGTGATGCTGATCGGTAGCCAGTAATTTTTTTTAGGTTCGCCGCAGGTTTTTATAGCGTCGGGTACCCCCATATATTACCTAATAAAGGTTTAACCCCCTTGATCGCCCCCCAGGTAACCCTTTCACCCCCTATCACCACTGTCACTAGGCGATAATTTTTCTGATCGATGTCTTAGCGTCGGCGATGCTGATCGGTAGCCAGTAATTTTTTTTAGGTTCGCCGCAGGTTTTTATAGCGTCGGGTACCCCCATATATTACCTAATAAAGGTTTAACCCCCTTGATCACCCCCCAGGTAACCCTTTCACCCCCTAGCACCGCCGTCGCTATGCGATCATTTTTCTGATCGATGTCTTAGCGTCGGTGATGCTGATCGGTAGCCAGTATTTTTTTTTAGGTTCGCCGCAGGTTTTTATAGCGTCAGGTACCCCCATATATTATCTAATAAAGGTTTAACCCCCTGATCGCCCCCCAGGTAACCCTTTCACCCCCTATCACCACTGTCGCTAAGCGATCGTTTTTATGATCGTTGTCTTAGTGTCGGTGATGCCGATAGGTAGCCAGTATTTTTTTTTAGGTTCGCCGTCAGGTTTTTATATAGCGTCAGGTACCCCCATATATTACCTAATAAAGGTTTTAACCCCCTAATTGCCCCTAGTTAACCCTTTCACCAGTGATCATCATATAAGTGTTACGGGTGACGCTGGTTAGTTAGTTTGCTTTTAATAGTGTCAGGGCACCCGCCGTGTATAACCCAATAAAGGTTTAACCCCCTGATCGCCCGGCGGGTGATATCAATTAGGTTTTAGCGTCAGAGAGGGTCTGCGTCACACCCCAGGCAGCGTCAGGTTAGTGCCAGTAGTGCTAACACCCACGCGTGAAGCATACACCCCCCTTAGTGGTATAGTATCTGATCAGCTCAATATCTGATCAGATCTATACTAGCGTCCCCAGCAGTTTAGGGTTCCCAAAAACGCAGTGTTAGCGGGATCAGCCCAGATACCTGCTAGCACCTGCGTTTTGCCCCTCCGTCCAGCCCAGGCCACCCAAGTGCAGTATCGATCGATCACTGTCACTTGCAAAACACAACACACATAACTGCAGCGTTCGCAGAGACAGGCCTGATCCCTGCGACTCCAGTGCTGTAGGAGGTGATTTCACCACCACAGTTAAAAAAAAAAAAAGCATATATGCCGAAGCATTGGGGCAGCAGGAGCGGAGGAGCGATTTTGCTCCTAATGCCGCGTACATACGGTCGAAATTCCGACGGAGGCTTGCCCGTGGAAAAGTCTGACCATGTGTACGCGGCATAACTTTTGCGAGAAGATGCCCCCATGCTTCGGCATATATAAATGGTGCATGTATGCCCATCATTAGAAGTGGGTGGATGAAGGGCGGTATTCTAATGGTGGGCATACCCACCGATCAATCTTTTTTTTCGTTCAGCCAACAGGCTGCATGAAAAAAAAGATTACAATACATGTCCAACAAGGACCAGCAACGTACTGGTATGTTGCTGGACTTTGAATGTTTATACCAGAATGATGCCTGCAGGTTTAGGTATCATCTTGGTATCATTCTTTTCAGCCAGCGGCCGGCTTTCATGTAAAAGCAATCCTAGTGGCTAATTAGCCTCTGGACTGCTTTTACAAGCAGTGGGAGGGAATGCCCCCCCCCCCGGATATAAAAAGCACCATTGGGAAATTGGGAAAGCATTTTATCACACCGATCTTGGTGTGGTCAGATGCTTTGAGGGCAGAGGAAAGATCTAGGGTCCAATAGACCCCAGTTTTTTCAAAAAAGAGTACCTGTCATTACCTATTGCTATCATAGGGGATATTTACATTCCCTGAGATAACAATAAAAGTGATAAAAAAAAAATATGGAAGCAACAGTTTAAAAATAAAATAAAAAAGCAAAATTAATAATAAAAAAAAAAAAAAGCACCCCTGTCCTGCCCTGCTCTTGCCCAATGGCGAACGCAAGCGTCGGTCTGGCGTCATATGTAAACAGCAATTGCACCATGCATGTGAGGTATCACCGCGAAGGTCAGATCGAGGGCAGTAATTTTAGCAGTAGACCTCCTCTGTAAATCTAACGGGGTAACCTGTAAATGCTTTTAAAGGCTTTTAAAAATGTATGTAGTTTGTCGCCAATGCGCGTTTGTGCGAAATTTTAAAGCATGTCGTGTTTGGTATCTATGTACTCGGCCTAAGATAATCTTTTTATTTCATCAAACATTTGGGCAATATAGTGTGTTTTAGTGCATTAAAATTAAAAAAAGTGTATTTTTTCCCCAAAAAATGCGTTTGAAAAATCGCTGCGCAAATACTGTGTAGAAAAAAAAAATGCAACACCCACCATTTTATTCTGTAGGGCCTTTGCTTTAAAAATATATATAATGTTTGGGGGTTCAACATAATTTTCTTGCAAAAAAAAATATGTTTTCATGTAAACAAAAAGTGTCAAAAAGGGCTTTGTCTTCAAGTGGTTAGAAGAGTGGATGTAAGCTTCCTAATGTTGTGTATAAAATGCCAGAACAGTTCAAAACCCCCCCAAATGACCCCATTTTGGAAAGTAGACACCCCAAGCTATATAGGCATGTCGAGTCCATGGAATATTTTATATGTTGACACAAGTTGCGGAAAAAATACAATTTTTTTTTTTTTTTTTGCACAAAGTTGTCACTAAATGATATATTGCTCAAACATGCCATGGGCAAATGTGGAATTACACCCCAAAATACATTCTGTTGCTTCTCCTGAGTACGGGGATACCACATGTGTGAGACTTTTTGGGAGCCTAGCCGCGTACGGGACCCCAAAAACCAAGCACCGCCTTCAGGCTTTCTAAGGGTGTAAATTTTTGATTTCACTTCTCACAGTTTCGGAGGCCATGGAATGCCCAGATGGCACAAAACCCCCCCAAATGACCCCATTTTGGAAAGTAGACACCCCAAGAAATTTGCTGAGAGGTATTGTGAGTATTTTGCAGATCTCACTTTTTGTCACAAAGTTTTGAAAATTGAAAAAAAAAAAGAAAAAAAAAAATGTTCTTTCTTCATTTTCAAAAACAAATGAGAGCTGTAAAATACTCACCATGCCTCTCAGCAAACAGCTTGGGGTGTCTACTTTCCAAAATGGGGTCATTTGGGGGGGTTTTGTGCTATTTTGGCATTTTATGGCCTTCAAAACTGTGATAGGTAGTGAGGAGTGAAATCAAAAATTTGCGCCCTTAGAAATCCTGAAGGCGGTGCTTGGTTTCCGGGGTCCCGTACGTGGCTAGGCTCCTAAAAAGTCCCACACATGTGGTATCCCCGTACTCAGGAGAAGCAGCAGAATGTATTTTGGGGTGCAATTCCACATATAACCATGGCATGTGTGAGCAATATATCATTTAGTGACAACTTTTTGTATTTTTTTTTTTTTTGTCATTATTCAATCACTTGGGACAAAAAAAAAATATTCAATGGGCTCAACAGGCCTCTCAGCAATTTCCTTGGGGTGTCTACTTTCTAAAATGGGGTCATTTGGGGGGGTTTTGTGCTATTTTGGCATTTCATGGCCTTCAAAACTGTGATAGGTAGTGAGGAGTGAAATCAAAAATTTGCGCCCTTAGAAATCCTGAAGGCGGTGCTTGGTTTCCGGGGTCCCGTACGTGGCTAGGCTCCTAAAAAGTCCCACACATGTGGTATCCCCATACTCAGGAGAAGCAGCAGAATGTATTTTGGGGTGCAATTCCACATATAACCATGGCATGTGTGAGCAATATATCATTTAGTGACAACTTTTTGTAATTTTTTATTTTTTTTTGTCATTATTCAATCACTTGGGACAAAAAAAAAATATTCAATGGGCTCAACATGCCTCTCAGCAATTTCCTTGGGGTGTCTACTTTCTAAAATGGGGTCATTTGGGGGGGTTTTGTACTGCCCTGCCATTTTAGCACCTCAAGAAATGAGATAGGCAGTCATAAATTTAAAGCTGTGTAAATTCCAGAAAATGTACCCTAGTTTGTAAACGCTATAACTTTTGCAAACCAATAAATATACGCTTATTGACATTTTTTTTACTAAAGACATGTGGCTGAATACATTTTGGCCTAAATGTATGACTAAAATTGAGTTTATTCGATTTTTCTTATAACAAAAAGTAGAAAATATCATTTTTTTTCAAAATTTTCGGTCTTTTTCCGTTTATATCGCAAAAAAGAAAAATCGCAGAGGCAATCAAATACCATTAAAAGAAAGCTCTATTTGTGGGAAGAAAAGGACGCAAATTTCGTTTGGGTACAACATTGCATGTCCGCACAATTTACAGTTAAAGCAGCGCAGTGCAAAATTCTGAATTCACCTCTGGTCCTTTAGCTACCAAATGGTCCCCTTTAACTCTACAGTTTGTTTAAAAGACAACTTAAGCTAAAAACTACAGTAAATACACATAACTATTGATAATGATGCAGATAATTTTTGTGATCCACTTACCTCTCTTTGCTGTACTATGTAGCTGCATTACACAATAATTACACGTTTATTAGTGTGCTGTTCAGTAGACTTCATGCCACTGCCTTTGTTCCTGGCTGTTCTTTGGACAACTAGTGTAAGAATATATCACCACCACACTGGTGAGGTCCACACTGGAGATGTTCAAGACCTAGATTCTTACATATGTCTTGTATGTTTCAACAGTGAGCTCTGTCTACCATGGTTCCCTATTCTGTTCCTGTTCACCTAGGAGTTTTGGGAGTTGGTGCACCACCTTTGCATGTTCCAGCATCACCTGTTACATTCCCCATTATATATACTGTATTTGCTGGCGTATAAGACTACCTTTTACACTTATGCCGGGTCAGCTGCTCGGATGCCTGATGGATGTGAGGTAATACTGTATGTAGCTTTGGGTACATACAGTATATACCGCTTAGCCAATCCCGGTGTGCGATGTATTCAAATGAATACAGAGCCTGCTCGGATTGGAGTAACAACCTCTGCCAATCTGAGCAGGCCACATACAGTAGCCTGCTCGGATTGGCTTTGAGAGTCAGAGAGGCGTGGGCTGATTATGTTACAGCCTCTGCCAATCCAAGCAGGCTTTGTATTCATTAATAGAATACATTGCTCGCTGTGATTGGCTCCAGCAAGAAGGAAGAAGTATATGGCTCCAGCTCCAGCAAGAATGATGAAGAATATGGCTCCAGAAGGAAGAAATATGAAGCGTCGGAAGCCTCGGAAGGGGGGTCGTCTTATACAGTGAGTACAGGCAAAAAATCTTTAAAAAAATTGTAAAATTAGGGTGTCGTCTTATAAGTCCGGTCGCCTTATACACCGGCAAATACGGTAATCTTTCGCCAAATCCAACAAAGAAGATAGTAGCCTCTCATAATGGTTACATCAGGTTTTTGGATACATGATTACAAGCACAGAGATCTCACTATTAGACTTCCCCAAAGAATAGAAGAAGCTGTCAGGTGATTTAACTTTTAAGTATCTATCAAAACTGAGATACAGGTATATTCATTTTTGGTGGAATGGCTTCCTAAGTACTTCCCCATTTCCTTATAGAGCATTACAAATGCAAGCCACATTTCAGCTTTCAGTTGGTATTTGAGAGTTCAGTAGAAAGACCGTCTTCGGGTATGTACACTAGTTCAGGTGAAACATTATTGACTTTTGAGTGCACAAGTAATTTAAAGGATGTTCTCAAATATTTGCTAAAGTTACTCTTTACTATAACTTTAATAAAGCTTGCTCTAATTATTTTCTGTAGCGCTTTGCTTTCCTGGTTGGTTACCATTTTTCCTATATATGGTTAGTAAATATACTCATTCATCATGTTATTTTGCATGTGATGTGAAAAAATTCAAGCCAAGAATTGGGTTAGGTATTGGCAATGCATTATCATTTAGTTTGTAGCAATTTTTTGGCATGTAGGAAATATTTGGCATGTTAAATGTTTCAGGAATATGGTACCTAAGTGGGGAAAAGATACAATTTGTGACTACTCAAGCTCTGTACTGAAGAAAAAAACATTCATGTTGAAAGCAGAAATAGTGGCCACTCTATAATGCTCAGTAAGCATTTGGAAATGGACAATGATGAAACTTTTCATCACTATCAACAAATGTCTGCTCAGGTGTGGCCAGAACATCGCCTTACTGGTGGTTAATGATCTCCATCTATTGTGTTTGTGTGATAAAAATGTTTGTCAGTTCTCAGAACAAGTGAGGGTTTTGTTCTTGTTTATCTCCTGTTGGTATAGTAATTATGAAGCCATTATTTGCCTGTCAGATAAATAGACGTAGTCATTTATTCTGGTTCCCTGAGACATTGAGGAGTGATTTTTCACTATCTTTAAGATGCTGAGTGGTATAATGGGAATAGTTTGCCCTGGGCTTAATACCACATACAGAGATACTACTGAACAAAAAAGAACTGACTGTTTCTACCCTATTAGACACAAGACAGCTCTGTCTAAGTAGGTGGACTATATGCTGCAATTCCTGGAATTTACACGTGTTTATCCACTTTCTTTTGCAATTCTATGTTGCCATTAGGGATGAGCTTCGTGTTCGAGTCGAACATACGTTCGACTCGAACATTGGCTGTTCGATCGTTCGACGAAGATCGAACGATTTGGGCCGTTCGCGCCAAATTCGAGTGACGCGAACGGCCCACAATGCACTACGCCATCGCAGTGTCATCCAGGCGCTGTGATTGGCCAAGCATGCACTGTGACCCCGCATGCTTGGCCAATCACAGCGCCGGCAGCGAGGAGAGCAATGATTGGCCACAGGCAGGATGCCTGTGGCCAATTATTGCTGAGGGTGTTTAGTACACGCCCCACACTATAAAAGGCCGCCAGCACGGCGGCCTAGTGTAGTGTGTTCCGGAGCAGGGATAGAGTAGCATAGGCAGGGACAGTGACTGTTATTTCTTTCTTGCTTAACCTGGATTCCTTTAGTTTAGGGAAAGAGAAGGATAGGTAGGGAGAGTGTCAGTGTGTTTTGTGCTTCTGCTATAGTGTGCTTAAAAAAAACATTTATTCTAGGGACAGAAAACTCTAGGTAGGGACAGTGTCAGTTTCTTTCACTCTGCAAGTCCTTGTTTCCAGGGACCTGTAAGGACAGTGAGTTAATTGTCCTTGTGCTATATTGTGCTTAAAAAAAACATTTATTCTAGGGACAGAAAACTCTAGGTAGGGACAGTGTCAGTTTCTTTCACTCTGCAAGTCCTTGTTTCCAGGGACCTGTAAGGACAGTGAGTTAATTGTCCTTGTGCTATATTGTGATTAAAAAAAACATTTATTCTAGGGACAGAAAACTCTAGGTAGGGACAGTGTCAGTTTCTTTCACTCTGCAAGTCCTTGTTTCCAGGGACCTGTAAGGACAGTGAGTTAATTTTCCTTGTGCTATATTGTGATTAAAAAAAACATTTTTTCTAGGGACAGAAAACTGTAGGTAGGGAGAGTGTTTTTTTTCTTTCACTCTGCAAGTCCTTGTTTCCAGGGACCTGTAAGGACAGTGAGTTAATTGTCCTTGTGCTATATTGTGCTTAAAAAAAACATTTATTCTAGGGACAGAAAACTCTAGGTAGGGACAGTGTCAGTTTCTTTCACTCTGCAAGTCCTTGTTTCCAGGGACCTGTAAGGACAGTGAGTTAATTTTCCTTGTGCTATATTGTGATTAAAAAAAACATTTATTCTAGGGACAGAAAACTCTAGGTAGGGACAGTGTCAGTTTCTTTCACTCTGCAAGTCCTTGTTTCCAGGGACCTGTAAGGACAGTGAGTTAATTTTCCTTGTGCTATATTGTGATTAAAAAAAACATTTATTCTAGGGACAGAAAACTCTAGGTAGGGACAGTGTCAGTTTCTTTCACTCTGCAAGTCCTTGTTTCCAGGGACCTGTAAGGACAGTGAGTTAATTTTCCTTGTGCTATATTGTGATTAAAAAAAAACATTTATTCTAGGGACAGAAAACTCTAGGTAGGGACAGTGTCAGTTTCTTTCACTCTGCAAGTCCTTGTTTCCAGGGACCTGTAAGGACAGTGAGTTAATTGTCCTTGTGCTATATTGTGATTAAAAAAAACATTTTTTCTAGGGACAGAAAACTGTAGGTAGGGAGAGTGTTTTTTTTCTTTCACTCTGCAAGTCCTTGTTTCCAGGGACCTGTAAGGACAGTGAGTTAATTTTCCTTGTGCTATATTGTGATTAAAAAAAACATTTTTTCTAGGGACAGAAAACTCTAGGTAGGGAGAGTGTTTTTTTTCTTTCACTCTGCAAGTCCTTGTTTCCAGGGACCTGTAAGGACAGTGAGTTAATTTTCCTTGTGCTATATTGTGATTAAAAAAAACATTTTTTCTAGGGACAGAAAACTCTAGGTAGGGAGAGTGTTTTTTTTCTTTCACTCTGCAAGTCCTTGTTTCCAGGGACCTGTAAGGACAGTGAGTTAATTGTCCTTGTGCTATATTGTGCTTAAAAAAAACATTTTTTCTAGGGACAGAAAACTCTAGGTAGGGAGAGTGTTTTTTTTTTTTTCACTCTGCAAGTCCTTGTTTCCAGGGACCTGTAAGGACAGTGAGTTAATTGTCCTTGTGCTATATTGTGCTTAAAAAAAACATTTATTCTAGGGACAGAAAACTCTAGGTAGGGACAGTGTCAGTTTCTTTCACTCTGCAAGTCCTTGTTTCCAGGGACCTGTAAGGACAGTGAGTTAATTTTCCTTGTGCTATATTGTGATTAAAAAAAACATTTTTTCTAGGGACAGAAAACTGTAGGTAGGGAGAGTGTTTTTTTTCTTTCACTCTGCAAGTCCTTGTTTCCAGGGACCTGTAAGGACAGTGAGTTAATTTTCCTTGTGCTATATTGTGATTAAAAAAAACATTTTTTCTAGGGACAGAAAACTCTAGGTAGGGAGAGTGTTTTTTTTCTTTCACTCTGCAAGTCCTTGTTTCCAGGGACCTGTAAGGACAGTGAGTTAATTTTCCTTGTGCTATATTGTGATTAAAAAAAACATTTTTTCTAGGGACAGAAAACTCTAGGTAGGGAGAGTGTTTTTTTTCTTTCACTCTGCAAGTCCTTGTTTCCAGGGACCTGTAAGGACAGTGAGTTAATTGTCCTTGTGCTATATTGTGCTTAAAAAAAACATTTATTCTAGGGACAGAAAACTCTAGGTAGGGACAGTGTCAGTTTCTTTCACTCTGCAAGTCCTTGTTTCCAGGGACCTGTAAGGACAGTGAGTTAATTGTCCTTGTGCTATATTGTGATTAAAAAAAACATTTATTCTAGGGACAGAAAACTCTAGGTAGGGACAGTGTCAGTTTCTTTCACTCTGCAAGTCCTTGTTTCCAGGGACCTGTAAGGACAGTGAGTTAATTTTCCTTGTGCTATATTGTGATTAAAAAAAACATTTTTTCTAGGGACAGAAAACTGTAGGTAGGGAGAGTGTTTTTTTTCTTTCACTCTGCAAGTCCTTGTTTCCAGGGACCTGTAAGGACAGTGAGTTAATTGTCCTTGTGCTATATTGTGCTTAAAAAAAACATTTATTCTAGGGACAGAAAACTCTAGGTAGGGACAGTGTCAGTTTCTTTCACTCTGCAAGTCCTTGTTTCCAGGGACCTGTAAGGACAGTGAGTTAATTGTCCTTGTGCTATATTGTGCTTAAAAAAAACATTTTTTCTAGGGACAGAAAACTCTAGGTAGGGAGAGTGTTTTTTTTTTTTCACTCTGCAAGTCCTTGTTTCCAGGGACCTGTAAGGACAGTGAGTTAATTTTCCTTGTGCTATATTGTGATTAAAAAAAACATTTTTTCTAGGGACAGAAAACTCTAGGTAGGGAGAGTGTTTTTTTTCTTTCACTCTGCAAGTCCTTGTTTCCAGGGACCTGTAAGGACAGTGAGTTAATTGTCCTTGTGCTATATTGTGCTTAAAAAAAACATTTTTTCTAGGGACAGAAAACTCTAGGTAGGGAGAGTGTTTTTTTTTTTTCACTCTGCAAGTCCTTGTTTCCAGGGACCTGTAAGGACAGTGAGTTAATTGTCCTTGTGCTATATTGTGCTTAAAAAAAACATTTATTCTAGGGACAGAAAACTCTAGGTAGGGACAGTGTCAGTTTCTTTCACTCTGCAAGTCCTTGTTTCCAGGGACCTGGAGAGACATTGAGTGAATTGTCCTTGTGCTATATTGTGATTAAAAAAAACATTTATTCTAGGGACAGAAAACTCTAGGTAGGGACAGTGTCAGTTTCTTTCACTGTGAAAGTCCTTGTTTCAAGGGACAGAGAAGGACACCTGAAGGTAGCCCTTATTGCTTTTTTCCCATCTCCCTGCAGGCCATCTATTAGAATGTCTGGAAGGCAAACAAGGAGAGGCAGACAGTCAGGAGGCAATAAAAGAGGGCAAGCAGGCTCTGTGTCTGGGGGCAACAGTGCTGGTCGTGGACGCGGTGCATTGTCATCAGCACATGGCCATGGGACACGCTTGTCCTTCTTTTCGGCAGCTGGACATGTTGAGCCACATCATGCCGAAGACTTGGTAGAGTGGATGACCAAGCCCTCCTCCTCCTCCTCATCCTCTCTCACCCAGGCTCAGGGTACTGGAAAAGCAGCTGCCAAAGCGTCGTCTTCCCTGGTATCAATGTCAGACAAATCATCAGTCACTCCTTCCCTAGACCCACCATGTCCTCCTCCTGAGGAGTCCCCCGAACTGTTTCAGCACAGTGTTGGGTACATGCTCCAGGAGGATGCCCAGCGTTTCGAAGGGTCTGATGATGAAACCCAGCTAGAGGAAGGCAGTAGCGTGAGAGCAGACAGAGGGGATGCTCAAGAAGGACACCAATCTGGCAGTCATGTTCCAGCAGCTGCAGCATACTGCCAGATTGGCTCCAGTGATGAGGAGGGAGGGGATGATGAGGTCAATGACTCCACGTGGGTGCCTAATAGGAGAGAGGAGGAGGAGGAGGATGAGGAGGAGGCACATCTCCAACGAGGCAGGATGCCCTTTGGTGGCCAGCGTAAGGGCAGTACACCGACGGAATCACACCGCAGAGCTCCGCCTGTGCAGGGCGCTGCCTCTGCCCGTCATTCAAAAAGTTCTTTGGTGTGGGCCTTTTTTGAGGCTAGTGCATCAGATCGCACAGCTGCTGTTTGCAACATATGTCTCAAGCGTATATCGCGTGGCCAAAACATCAGCCGCTTGGGTACCACATGCCTGACCAGACATATGTTGACCTGCCATGCAGCTCGTTGGCAAGCCTACCTCAAAGACCCACACCAAAGAACCAAGCGGACCTCTCCTTGCACCGCATCAGCTGGGATCTCCAACCCTACTATAACTTCAGTCCTCTCTGAAACATGCACTGAGAGGAATGAAGGTGTAGAATTAGGTGTGTCACAGCCAAGTACTTGCGCCCACTCTGCTAGCAGTACACCGACGTCCGATTCTAGCAGGCAAATTTCCCTGCCCCAGCTGCTGGACCGTCGAAAGAAGTTCACTCCCAGCCATCCACATGCCCAGCGGTTGAATGCTAGCTTGGCTAAATTGCTAGCGCTTCAACTGCTGCCTTTTCAGTTGGTAGACTCGGCCCCCTTCCGTGAGTTTGTGCAATGTGCGGTTCCTCAGTGGCAGGTTCCCAAACGCCACTTTTTCTCACGGAAGGCTATTCCGGCTCTCTACCGGCATGTGGAAGGCAATGTCTTGGCCTCGCTGGACAGGGCGGTCAGCGGTAAGGTGCATATTACCGCTGACTCATGGTCCAGCAGGCATGGACAGGGACGTTACCTTTCTTTCACGGCCCATTGGGTCACTCTTTTGGCAGCTGGGAAGGATTCAGGACAAGGTGCAGTAGTGTTGGAGGTTGTCCCACCGCCACGCCTCCAAAATGCTACTACTGGTTGTGACACACCTCTCTCCTCCACCCCCTCCTCTTCTTCTTCCTCCATGGCCTCTTCCTGTGGTTTGTCCTATGAACCAGCGGTGCTCCGTAGCCGTTCACGGGGCTACGCAAGTACGCAGGCAAAAAGATGCCATGCCGTGCTTGCGCTGGTGTGTTTGGGGGACAGAAGCCACACTGGGGCAGAGGTCCTGTCTGCTCTGCAGGGCCAGGCCGAGAGGTGGTTGACGCCACGCCAGCTTAAGCCAGGAATGGTGGTTTGCGACAATGGCACCAACCTCCTCTCCGCCCTCCGACAGGGACAACTGACCCATGTGCCCTGTGTGGCTCACGTCCTTAACCTGGTGGTGCAGCGCTTCTTGGGCAGGTACCCGGGCTTACAGGATGTCCTGAGGCAGGCCAGGAAAGTCTGTGTGCATTTCCGCAGATCTTATAATGCCAGTGCTCGCCTGGCTGAGCTGCAAAAGGAGTTGAACCTGCCCAAGAACCGCCTTATATGTGACATGCCCACCAGGTGGAACTCAACGTTGGCCATGCTGCAGCGGCTGCACACGCAGCAGAGGGCCATCAATGAGTACCTGTGCGACTACGGCACCAGGACAGGGTCAGGGGAGCTTGGTTTTTTTTCTCCACGCCAGTGGGGCATGATCAGGGATGCATGCACTGTCCTGGCACCATTTGAGGAGGCCACGAGGATGGTGAGCAGTGACAGTGCATGCATCAGTGACACTGTACCTCTTGTCCACCTGTTGGAGCACACGCTGCGTGGAATAATGGACAGGGCACTTGAGGCAGAACAGAGGCAGGAAGAGGAGGACTTCCTTGCCTCTCAAGGCCCCCTTTACCCAGACAGTGTTCCTTCTGTCCCACCCATCGCACAGGAAGAGGAGGAGGAGGAGGAGGAGGAGGAGGAGGAGGAGGATTGTGTCAGCATGGAGGTGGAGGCTGGCACTCAGCATCATCAGCAGCAGTCTTTTAGGGATGATTTACAGTCCCAAGAAACCAGTGGACTTGTACGTGGCTGGGAGGAGGTGGCTGCGGATCATGTCGTCCTTAGTGACCCAGAGGACTCCGGAGCGAATGCCTCAGCAAACCTACGCTGCATGGCCTCCCTGATCCTGCAAAGTCTGCGGAAGGATCCTCGTATTCTTCGGATCAAGGAGAGGGACCATTACTGGCTGGCCACTCTCCTTGATCCACGGTACAAGGGTAAGGTTGCGGACCTTATGTTACCGTCGCAGAGGGAGCAGAGGATGAGACAACTCCGGGAGGCCTTGCAGAAAGGTCTGTGCAACGCGTTCCCAGAGACTGGGAGGTTGCAAACTCCTGGTCCTGGACAACGAGTTGCTGAGGCTTCGGCCAGTCAAAGAAGGAGCGGTGGGGAAGGTGGCCGTCTGACCGATGCGTTCAGACAATTCTTTAGTCCGCAGCCCCAAAGTATGATCGGTTCCAGCAACCATCGCCAGCGTCTGATAAACATGGTGCAGGAATATCTAGGGGCAAGGTCAGACTTGGACACCTTCCCCACCGAAAATCCTCTGGCTTACTGGGTCTTGAGGATGGATCACTGGCCAGAGCTTGCACAGTATGCAATTGAGCTACTGGCCTGTCCTGCATCCAGCGTTCTTTCGGAACGCACATTCAGTGCTGCTGGAGGATTTGTCACGGATCACAGGGTGCGCCTGTCCACCGACTCGGTTGATCGACTGACTTTCATCAAGATGAACCAGTCTTGGATCACCACCAGCTACCACACACCTGATGCTGATATAACAGACTAATTGATTTTAAAATGTCACATCCCTTCAAGACTGATGCTGATGCTGAGTGCCTGTGCTGTTATGTTGACTGGCTATCCTCCTCCTCCGAGTCCTCAATGATACGATTGATGATGATAGCTTGGAAGATCATTTTTGTTTATGGGTGCCGCCACCAGTGCCTAACGCCCAATTTTTCAGCCCCTGTTTAACAGGGGCGTGTAATTACAATTTTTGAAGCAATACTTTGCAACAGGGCTCATTGCTGTGCTCCAAGTACAGTATCTGTGAGGAGTTGCAGTGTTGTGCCACCAGTGCCTAAGGCCCAATTTTTCAGCCCCTGTTTAACAGGGGCGTGTCATTAAAATTTTTGAAGCAATACTTTGCAACAGGGCTCATTGCTGTGCTCCAAGTACAGTATCTGTGAAGGGTTGCAGTGTTGTGCCACCAGTGCCTAAGGCCCAATTTTTCAGCCCCTGTTCAACAGGGGCATGTAATTACAATTCTTGATCTAATAATTCACAGCAGGGCCCATTGCTGCACCCACCAAGAGTAACTGTCAGGGCTTACAGTGTTGTGGCACCAGCACCACCATCAAAGGCCCAATTTTTACTACCACTGTTCAACAATTATATGTAATTAAAATTCCTGATATAATAGTTGACAGCAGGGCGTTCCAGCACCAACCAAGAGTAACTGTGAGTGCTTACAGTGTTGTGCCAACACCAACAACTAAGGGGCCTATTTCTGCAGAGTATATACGGCAGGTCCCTACTTTCAAACATCCAACTTACAAACGACTCCTACTTGCAAACGCAAGAAGACAACAGGAAGTGAGAGGAAATCTACCACTAGGAAGGAAAATTCTCTCCTGTAAGAATAAATATGGGAGAAAGGTGTCTCCTCTGTACTGATGCTTTATCAGCAATCCTTGTTTCAAGAAAAACACCACATTTCAAAAACAGTTGTCATTAGGACGGAAAGTGAGGTGAAATGTTCTGAACAGGGGCACAGACAGCAAAACAAATGTTACAGGGGTGATAACCCTTACCTATGTTTTCCAAAAAGTTTAAAAATAGATTTTTGGTCTGGAGCTACACTTCAACAATGTACCTGTTCAAAATTACAAACAGATTCTACATAAGAACAAACCTACAGTCCCTGTCTTGTATGCACCGCCTGTATACGGCTGTTCAGAGTATATAGGGCCTTTTTTATTTTATGTGCGGGGTTCCCCTTAATATCCATACAAGACCCAAAGGGGCTGGTAATGGGCTGGGGTAGGGGGGGGGTCATGGGGTAGCTATGCCATTTTTCTTAAAGATTTTCATCCATATTACCGGGACCAGACATTACATTAAAGCCGCAAGCAGTTTTAAATGGCTTTTTTTTCCTTTAGAAGTGTCATTTTGTGCAGGGACAGTTCTAAACACGGGAAACACGTGGCACTTCACAGGCATACTTTAGACACCCCCCAGGTACGATATTTAAAGGAATATTTGACTTTTTTTTTTTCACTTTATGCATCATTAAAATGACTGCTCCCGGAAAACGACCGTTTTTAAAACTTATTTTTGCATTGATACATGTCCCCTGGTGCAGAACCCGGGTTCCCAAACCCTTTTTAGGACAATAACATGCATAATAGTTTTTATAATTAGCACTTTAGAATTCGAACGTTCGCATCCATTGTATTTAATAGGGTTCTAATGTTCGTTCGAACTTTCGGTCCGTTCGCGGGTTCTGGTGCGAACCGAACCCGGGGGTGTTCGGCTCATCACTAGTTGCCATTTTAAATGATTACAGACAATGGAGTACATTTACTAAGACTAGTGCACTCAGAATCTGGTGCAGCTGTGCATGACAGCCAACCAGCTTCTAACCTCAGTTTGTTCAATTAAGCTTGGGCAATAAAACCTAGAAGCTGATTGGTTTCTATGCAGAAGTGAGCCTGATTTTGCACTCTCCAGCTTTAGTAAATAAACCCCAATGTGTCAGTACACTTTCTACTGTTTGGTATTTTGGTTGCAGCTTTTCCAATTCTTCCATAGAAAATCCAGTTGTCATGCTCTAGCCTTTAGTATTCATTGTGGTCTGAAAGTTGAATTCTCCCAGGTTATCTTTTGTGGCTGTTGCATCTAATATATTATCATATATGGCATCTGTTTGCATTTTGCAACATTACCTAACTATGGGGCAAATTATGAACTAGTCCCTAAACATTAGAGCTTTTGTTTCGTTTACATGAGTTGCAATACATGGATTTCATAGGGACAGGGATTTGTGAAATCATCAAACCTTTTCAGACAACCTGATCAGAGCACCTTAAAGTGGTATTAAAGGTTTGGCTTAAAAAAAAAAAAAAAAACATGTTATACGTATCTGCTCTGTGCAATGGTTTTGCACAGAGCATCCCTGATCCTCCACTTCTTGTGTCCCCCTTGACCAGTGCCCCCAATAGGAAGCCGCTTGCTATGGGAGCACTGGTGCATGTTTCCGAGCCCTGCTCTATGTGTCCATAAGACACATAGCGATGTGGCTCGCCACTCGCTTTCTCCTCATTGGCTCCCAATGGCTCCCACTGCTGTTTCAGCCAATAAGGAGAGAAATTCCCTGGACAGCCAAGGCTCCCATGCACATCGTTTGATTGAGAGGGGGCTCAGGTGAGTATTGGGGGGGGGCAACATACAGAAGGTTTTTTTCCTTCAAACATGGAATACATGAAGGTAAAAAACCTTCAGCCTTTACAATCACTTTAATAATAGCCCCAACGCTCGAATACTGAGTTGTACATGTTTACTATTTATGCAAGTCTGAGTCAGGGCCAATGACTTCTGTATGAACAAGTCACAGAAAGCCATTCATATATGACTGCCAATGTGTCACTCTTGTTAAAACAAACTTTCATAAAAAGTTTAAATATGAACTTTATGAATATGAGCTTTTTACTTCCATTTATCAGAGAAAGAGGCATTAAGAATGCTCCTTTGTATCACAGGTTGGAAGCCATATTGCATGTCTGTTAAAGGCTTTGAAAGAGTTTTACATAAGGAAACTATTAGGCAGAAATATAATTTCTTCTATACCCTTTATTCCCTTCTATTCTATGAGAATAGTAGCTAACACAGACATTTTTCACATCATCAATTACATTTTTTTCCAGTTGTTTTCCCCTTTTGTATACTGTTTTTGCTATTATAGTGAAATAATAATTGCTTTTCAATTAGGAGATGAATGTTAATATACAATATACCGTGTTTTTTTTTTCCTCCTTAAAGCCTACTCTACACTGGGCACATCTGTATGGGATAAAAGGGTGATCTTTCTCAATCAGTTTCTAAGATAGAACAATAATGCATAATAAGACAACCTGATGAAATAATATATGGAACCCCAGAGTACTGCAAGCCTACAATGAATCCCTCTTATAACTTAAGTACAGCTCAAGTGGCTCACAAACACAAAAACATTCAGGCATGGCCACATCCCTGCTATAGTCTTGAAGACCTTGAATCATTGCTTGACGTTTGAAAAAATTAGTTTAGGTTTTGACAAAAGAGAATGAAATAAAGAAGCTGGAGATGGAATAAAATGTCTGATAATTGTGAATAAGAACAAAACAATACAGAAGATACAAGAATTACTTCTGCATCAGTCTTTTTAGCCTATGTAACTAAACAAATGAATGCCTATATATGGTATTGTAGGAAAAAAAGGTTTTCAAAAATCAGAAAAATCATACTATGAAAATTAGCATAGGATTATAGTAGAAATTACATTTTAACAATACATTAATAAATATCAAATGAAAACATGTTGTGCTACAATCATAGTTACATAGTTAGGTTGAAAAAAGACATCTAGTCCATCAAATTCAACCGATAGAGAAAAAAAACTATCTATAGTATATTTAAACTGAAGAACAAAAATATAATATTATTGTAGCTTACAAATCCTTTGATGAGCTGGCTGCATTTATTTTATGTTTTTTAAGGCTAAGTTCATGTTTTACAGGTACAGAAAAATACCTGTTGATACCAGAAATGTTGTGCCCTTGTAGCTTCCTGGGCACTGAACTGCAATCTCTAACAATGTAATGAACCTTCTCAGTTCTTTCTGGGAATTTCAGAACAGCTTACCTATGTTATGAAGATGAGAATGGGGGATGTTTGTAGTCCAAATCAGGAGAGCAGCCTTGGGTGACAAAGCCGCTCCTTCATAGATTTCCTATAACTGAAAGTATGTAGCTAGGAAAATCAACAGGTACAAATTAACCACTAGAGGACCAGCCGCCGCAGTTATACTGTGGCAGGTTGGCTCTCCTGGACAAATCGGCGTAGCCATACGTTGGCCGCTTTAAGACTACTAGGGGCGTGCATGCGGAGTGACAAAGGAGCTGATGCGCGTGCCCGGGGGGCGTGATGTCCACCGGGCACACGCGATCGCTTCTGAGAGAGACAGAATGGAGATCTGTCAATGTAAACAGACAGATCTCCGTTCTGTGAGAGGTGAGGAGACTGATCTGTTGTTCATACTAAATATGAACAACGATCGGTCTCCTCCCCCAGGCAGTCCCATCCACCCACAGTTAGAATCACTCCCACATTTAACCCCCTGATCAGCCCCTAGTATTAACCCCTTCCCTGCCAATGACATTTATACAGTAATCAGTGGCTATTTTTAGCTCTGATCGCTGTGTATAAGGAAAATAATATGATCTTTACAGGATCATACATCTTAGTGTAAAACACGTTTATGGTCAGCATTATATGCAAAACACATAATAATAATAATGCTAGTTATAAACATTATATAAAGTGTGGTTATACGATATAGAAGCTAAAATGGCGATTATGGATTTGTTTGAGAATACCATGCTGCCATGTCCTAATCTCAAGAAAACATGTTTGTGAAAACATACCGAAGAGCGAAGATGAGCATGGTACTCTCACTCTGCAGCTGGGCTTGGGTGACTTGCTGATAAGACACCCTATAAAGGGGATATTAAAGCAGAGCTCTGCCGAAAAAAAAAATTAAAAGCCAGCAGCTACAAATACTGCAGCTGCTGACTTTTAATATTAGGACACTTACCTGTCCTGGAGTCCAGCGACGTCCGCAGCAGAGGACGAGCAATCGCTCGTCACTCTGCTGCCCCCACCGCCATCCTCGGTGAGGGAACCAGGCAGTGAAGCCTTGCGGCTTCACTGCCCGTTTCCCTACGGCGCATGAGCGAGTCGCGCTGCGCCGTTCTGACTGGTCCCCGTGTGTTCTGGGATCTGAGTGTCTCCCAGAACACAACGGGTATTCTGCGGGAAGTGACGTACTTCCCGCAGATTTCCCGCAGAGAGGACTCCCGGAAGTGGGTGAAAATACCTGTCTTAGACAGGTATCTGCACCCCCCCCCCCGAAAGGTGTCAACTGTGACACCGGAGGGGGAGGGTTCCGATGAGCGGAAGTTCCACTTTAGGGTGGAGCTTCGCTTTAAGCTGTATTGAATTCAGAGCATATTCTGACGGCCTTATGTATGTGTGCTCTCCGTAATTATGTAATGTAATTGCGTAACAAATAAACATGATTTTGAACTCCCTCATTCTGAAGGTAATTTCACAGGTTTCCTGTAACATAAGGAACCTTGAGGTTAAATCCCTATTCAGCTGTATAAATGTCAATGGTCCCAAAATAGTGTCAAAAGTGTCCGATCTGTCTGCCGCAATGTCACAGTCCCAATAAAAATTGCAGATCGCCGCCATTACTAGTAAAAAAAATGAATAATAAAAATGCCATAAATATATCCCCTATTTTGTAGACGCTATAACTTTAGCGCAAACCAATCAATATACGCTTATTGCGATTTTTTTACGAAAAATATGTAGAAGAATACATATCGGCCTAAACTGAGGAAGAACTTCATTTTTTTTATATTTTTTGGGGGGATATTTATTATAGCAAAAAGTAAAAAATATTTCTTTTTTTTCAAAATTGACGTTATTTTTGTTATTTATAGCGCAAAAAATAAAAGCCGCAGAGGTAATCAAATACCACCAAAAGAAAGCTCTATTTGTGGGGGGGGGGGAAGGATGTCAATTTTGTTTGTTTGACTGCGCAATTGTCAGTTAAAGCGACGCAGTGCCGTATCACAAAAATTGGCCTGGTCATTAACCACTTGCCGACCAGCGCACGCACTTTTACGTCGGCAGAATGGAAGGGACAGGCAAATGGGCGTCCAGGTACAGGTACATCCCTTTAAATTCACCGCCAGGTGGGCGAGCGCGCGCGTGCGCTCCTGCCGCGAGCCTTGTGACCGTGCGCACGGGAACCGTGGACTCGATGTCCGCCGGTGTCCAGCGATCGTGTCACAGAGCGGAAGAATGGGGGGATGCCTGTGTAAACAAGGCATCTCCCTGTTCTGCCTAGTGACAGGACACTGATCGTCTGCTCCCTCTCATCGGGAACAGTGATCAGTGTCATGTCACAGTAAGCCCCGCCCCCACACAGTTAGAATCACTCCCTAGGACACACTTAACCTCTTCCTAGCCCCCTAGTGATTAAACCCCTTCCCTGCCAGTCACATTTATACAGTAATCAGTGCATTTTTATAGCACTGATCACTGTATAAATGTGAATGGTCCCAAAATAGCGTCAAAAGTGTCCGATGTGTCCGCCATAATGTCGCTGATCGCCACCATTACTAGTAAAAAAATATATTAATAAAACTGCCATAAAACTATTCCCTATTTTGTAGACGCTATAACTTTTGCGCAAACCAATCAATAAACGCTTATTGAGATTTGTTTTTACCAAACATATGTAGAAGAATACGTATCGGCCTAAACTGAGGAGAAAAAAAATTCTTATAAATTTTTGGGGGATATTTATTATAGCAAAAAGTACAAAATATTGCTTTTTTTTCAAAATTGTCACTCTATTTTTGTTTATAGCGCAAAAAATAAAAAAGACGCAGAGGTAACCAAATACCACCAAAAGTAAGCTCTATTTGTGGGAAAAAAAGGACGTCAATTTTGTTTGGGAGCCACGTGGCACGACCGCGCAATTGTCAGTTAAAGCGACGCAGTGCCGAATCGCAAAAAGTGGCTTGGTCATTTGGCAGCCAAATCCTCCGGGGCTGAAGTGGTTAAGGGGGCAAATCCTCCTGGGGCTGAAGTGGTTAAGAAAACAAAGTTTAATTAAAAAGACAATGCAGCCACAGAACCTAAGCAGGTGCCTATTGCATGTCACTATTTTGTTATATTTTGCCTATGGTACTTATTGTGGTATTCTGTATCTTTAAATATTTTGTCTGACTGCTGCAGGAGTCAGGTTGTGTGTGACTTGTTCTGCAGGGATGTCAGGATGTCAGGATGGCTCCAAGGAGAGGGTCCCATGGGAAAAAAGCCGTGAGGACCTGCTAACCTGATGTGAATTCTTCTCTGCATTATTCCTGCCTCCAATGAGTCTGATCTCTGGGAAATACAAGTTTCATAGACATTTGTTGCTAAGGACTTATTCAACTCAGGTATGGGATGCATTATGTTGCCATGCACCTACTCCAAGGTAATAGTTAGGAACAGTGTTTTGTAGCTGCAGCACAACCATCAGCACAGCCATATTGTTGATTTGTACAGCCAATTTAATTGCACATGTATGTGGAGGATGTCTAGAGGAAAGATACGTGATGTACGTATCAATTTTTACTACTAATAAAAATAACTTTATTCAAGTGAATCAGTTGTCCATGTCACTTATTGAGAGAAGTGCTTAAACAAATGTAGCGGCCTCCACTCTCACACTCCCTGGCTTCGTTCTTTTGCGTGTCTAGGGGTTGCTCCGGAGGAGAGAGTGCGGGGTCACCACGCCAAGCCTTCACCACAGATGCCTGTGAGGTGAAAGCAACGTTTCTTTACCCTCGGGTCGGTGTCCTGCCCTTGGAACCTCCACCTCCTCTCTTGAACAGTGTCTGCCAGTAAAATGAGCCCCACACCATCAAAAGTCCAACACTCCTTTATTCTTCTCGCTCATAGCAAAATACAATCAGTTGGACTCCCTCAACAAACAGAACAGACAGGGGGTGTGGATGCGAGTAGGCCCAGGCACAACTTACTCTCCTCTTTCCTTCCCGAAAGTGGCTTTCGGTCCCTTGTTTGGGGAAGACATCCCTCCAGGCGGTCTCTGGAGGCTCACCCGGCACCGGCAATTTGCTGCACCAGGTCTTCAGGTGAGTGACTCCTCCGGTCCCTTACGCCTCAGGATTCGGGTACCCACTCCCGGGGTCCCCTAGGAAATCCTTCCCCCGAGGAACCCAACGGATGACACAGGGCTCCAGACCTCCATCCGAGTACCTCACCCCAGGCTAAAGGTGCCTGGGATGGAACACGAACTCCCGGGGTGGCCTCTAGGCCTAGCCCCCCCCCCTCGAACACGAACCACCGTCCTCAGGCTGAAGGTGCTTGGGACTCCCCCTGGACAAAGATGGCCGGCCCCCTTTATACCCTCCCCCAGCCAGCACGGCGGGCTCCCCGCCTCACCATACAACCGCTGAGAGAGGCCAAAAAGGGGTACGGCACTCAGCAATGGTTCAACCCCAGCCCAAAGTGACAGCGCCACCTGCTGGACTCCAGGGAACTATACATCACTGGTGTCTCTGCCAGTTTAAAATATACTTGTAAAGTATATACCCGCTACACTCTCCCCCGGGTCATTTGACACTGGTCCCCAGGGTCTGGAACAAACTATGCCCTCCATGGCTGACATAGCCCAATCCAGAAACCAACTATAAATTGGAAAAAATTGAAAACTTTGGAAAATAACTACTAGAGCAGTTGTACCTGAGCCTCACATGAAAAGGGAGGGAAGGAAAACCGCAACACATAACATCAACATTGAGAATCATAGTTCACATAACATCTCTCCCCACCCATCCTGGCTAAGACCCACCCCATTCTCAGTGGTCTTGATGGGATGCTCTCCTGCAGAGGGGAAAAGAGAATTAAACACACAAATCCCTGACACAGATGTTCGTGTGAGAACGAAAAGACTTCTCCGCAGAGAAATCATTTCCTTCTTAAAGTGTGTGTGTGGAAAGTAAATACCGATGCACGACACTGCCCCCTGGTGACAGCGTCGTGGTAACTGCACTTGTGGAGACCTCTTCTTCTTTGGCCCTATCTACCCCAGAGTCCATGATCACTGACTGAAGAATGAAGAACAAACAGATACAGTCCTTCCATTCCTTTGAAGAGCATAAACACCCTTAGCTGGACACAGTCACTGAAGTTCCCCCGGGTAATAAGAACAACAACCCCGGAAGGTTCAGCAGTGTAAAGAAAACAAGAATGGAGTCTACTTTTCTCCTACAGATAGAAACGAGGGTGCGGCAGGACAAGTGGTTTCAAATGCTGGTCCATGGTTTCCAAGTGGTATTCAACGTCTTCTCCTTCCTTGCGTCGAATCAGCACCTTGTCCGCGTGGATATGCCGCCCCAGCATCCATTCTGCCTTGCAGTCTTTGAAGCGCTTAGACGCCTTGGGAGAACACGCGAGATACCTACGGGCATGCGGGACCTGAGGGTGGGTCCACACAAAGTCATTGTACCAACGCTCCCGGCAAACTTCCACTTCGTACAACAACTCCTTAGACAAGTATGGGTACTCCCATCCGTACTCAGCCACAACCTTCTGGCAGATTAGGCGTTGCAGTCTCGCCAGTGGAGGCATGGTGGCTTTGTCTCCTTCACCTGGCAAAACTATAGCATCTGGATGGCGAGGTGCTGTGGTCACCTCCGCTCCGGGCCTAGGTGCCCGCAGCGACAGTCTCTTATCCCCAGCATTAGGTGCAGGTGGCACCGAGGATGCAAGAGTAGGCTGAGGACAGGATCCCTCCTCAGGCGCTGGTGCCTCCACCTGGGGTGTACTATCCCCTGTAGACATGGGTGGGTCCCTGGTTCTGCGGAACGAGGCAAGAGGCACTTTGTCCCAGCCCTTTTGAGCAAACAGCTCATCTATGGCGACATTGTCTCCCAGATCGGAGAGTGACTCCAGGTCGGAGGTGTCACACTCCTCCGCGGGCAGGTAGCCTGTAGTGGAGACTGAACTGCCACCTCCCACGGACACACAGGGCCGTGACTCCCCGACACCTCCGCCCATACACCAAGTCCCTCCGCCTGGCTTACCTCGGCCTTTACTTGAGACGGGATGTCCGGAACTCCTCTCACCGGTTCCATCCGGGCCGGGCGTAAGCGGGCAGGATGGTACACCGCGACCGCTGGACGGGGCTACCATGCCGGTCTTCTTCTTCTGCGGTGGACGCTGTGAGGCAGTGGTGACCGAGTCAGCATCCTCGGATTTCTCCCGTGTTTGAGTGACTATGACTTCCTCCGCGGTCGCTGCAGTGCGCATGGGGGCGGCTACAAAATCGGTAATTTCTCCAACTTGAGTGGTGCTGCCTGTGGTACGACCGGGGTAAATGGTTCTTGGCTTCTCGATGACCGCATCCACCTCGAATAAGAACTCCCCACAGGCTTCGCATCGCCCGAATGGCTTCAGCTGACACACCAGTCCCGAGCAGCCGGGACAAATCACACCCAGGGCCTCAACGTCCATGCATGAGTACAGGCGAATCTTCCCCGGGGCTTTAGCCGGATCCCTGTATCGGTCACCGGAGCAGCAGTAGTCAAGGTTGTGGTAGAAGGGTGAAGTGGAATCCACAATGTATTTCCGAACATGGCGACTCGCTGCTGATCCATTGCGCACTGCAAGTTTGGCGCCAAAGTCCCCACGTGTAGTCCTTCACACGGCTGGACTCCTCCCCTCTTGCGCTCTAGTTCGCGGGCTTTCTCCTTCCCTGGGTCACGCCCACGAACTGAGCAGGGAGGGTGTGCCTCGTAACGCAGTGCAATAAAAGTCCCCACGTGTAGTACCTCACACGGCTGGACTCCCCCCTCTTCTCGCTCTTCTGCGTAGTCCTTTCCCTACTTAGGGTCATTCCCACGACTTCAAGCAGGGTTGCACTTTGGTCAAAAATATGGCCGACCTACTCGGAACTCCTCCCGGCAGACATGTTCAACTCCGTCCATAGTACACAACACTATCCCGGACGAGAACCCCCACGTGTAGCGGCCTCCACTCTCACACTCCCTGGCTTCGTTCTTTTGCGTGTCTAGGGGTTGCTCCGGAGGAGAGAGTGCGGGGTCACCACGCCAAGCCTTCACCACAGATGACTGTGAGGTGAAAGCAAAGCTTCTTTACCCTCGGGTCGGTGTCCTGCCCTTGGAACCTCCACCTCCTCTCTTGAACAGTGTCTGCCAGTAAAATGAGCCCCACACCATCAAAAGTCCAACACTCCTTTTATTCTTCTCGCTCATAGCAAAATACAATTAGTTGGACTCCCTCAACGAACAGAACAGACAGGGGGTGTGGATGCGAGTAGGCCCAGGCACAGCTTACTCTCCTTCCCGAAAGTGGCTTGTTCGGGGAAGACATCCCTCCAGGCAGTCTCCGGAGGCTCACCCGGCACCGGCAATTTGCTGCACCAGGTCTTCAGGTGAGTGATTCCTCCGGTCCCTTACGCCTCTGGATTCGGGTACCCACTTCCGGGGTCCCCTAGGAAATCCTTCCCCCGAGGAACCCAACAGATGACACAGGGCTCCAGACCTCCATCCGGGTACCTCACCCCAAGCTAAAGGTGCCTGGGATGGAACACGAACTCCCGGGGCTGGCCTCTAGGCCTAGGCCCCCCCCCTTGAACACAAACCACCATCCTCAGGCTGAAGGTGCCTGGGACTCCCACTGGACAAAGATGGCCGGCCCCCTTTATACCCTCCCCGCCTCACCATACAACGGCTGAGAGAGGCCAAAAAGGGGTACGGCACTCAGCAATGGTTCAACCCCAGCCCAAAGTGACAGCGCCACCTGCTGGACTCCAGGGAACTATACATCACTGGTGTCTCTGTCAGTTTAAAATATACTTGTAAAGTATATACCCGCTACACAAAGAACCAGTGTAATCTTGGTGTATCTGAAGAATCTTACATTGGGAGTTCAAGCCATTTACCACTCTGGGTTATGTAGCTTTGGGCTGCTGTGAGAACATTTGTACCAGGTAACCCCTCTAGTTGAGTACATTTACAGAACACACACTCTAACCTTATAAGTTGGGATACAATCTCAAGTGATGACAGCCAGTCTGAAGAGAAAGTGGGTGACTGTGGTGTGTGAGACAGGTGCGTTTTATGTCCCTCACCCTGAGGTGGGATACTCATATTTGGACCTACTGTGGTGCAGGGATGACACCTGGCCTGGGTAATCATGGGAGCCAGGCCTTGTGTTAGCTTAAAGTGGTGGCTTCCTGTGGTCTGAGCCTTTATGGTCGAAGAGAATTCATAATACAGTGTGACAGTATTGTCCTAGTGGTTGTGTCCAAGAAGGGACACGGGAGACTGGTGAGGTATGAGGCACCCCCAGTCTGAAACAGGTAATTATTTTGAGAAGAGTGGAACACTGGTGTCTGTTGGTTTCAGGTGTGAAGGGGTTAGGTGCCTAGTAACGGAAGTGTGAAAGACTACTTTAATGGCTTGTGGTTTCCAACCTGCCCCCTAATAGGTGAGCTCCAATTCCTCCACCACAGACTGCTGATCTGCAATACATTGCTTTCTTTCTTGGGTTTAACCACTTCCCGCTCGTGCTATAGCTGAATGACAGCTACAGCACGGGCCTCAATTGCCGGGAGGCCGTCAATAGACATCCTCCCGTGCATGAGCTGCCTGAGCGCCCCCTGTGGGGCGTGCGCGGCACGCTCTGTGATCACTGAGTCAATGAGGCTCGTCTGATCACAGATCGGAGGCGCCTTACCACATATTCAGATGTCAGCTAATGACAGCTGATCACATAATCGGCTTTTTTTTCCCTTAAAATGACAGCGTGAGGGGAAAAAAAGGCTGATCACTGGCTTCTGACAGAGGGACATCGGTCCCAAACAGGGAGGGGCACTGCTGCTATGCAGTGCCCACCAGTGCCACCTACAGGTGCATATCAGTGCTGCCTACCAGTGCCCACCAGTGCCACCTATCAATGTCCATCAGTGCCACCTATCAGTGCCCATCAGTGCTGCCAACCAGTGTTCATCAGTGCCTCATCATCAGTGCCACCTATCAGTGCTGCCTATCAGTGTCACCTACCTGTGCCCACCAGTGCCCAACAGTGCCACCAATCACTGCCGCCTATCAGTGCCACCAAATAGGGCCCTTCAGTGCCGCCCATCAGTGCCCTTCAGTGCCACCCATTAGTGCCACCTCTCAGTGTCCACCAGTGCTGCCTCATCAGTGACCACCAGTGCCACCTATTGGTGCCCATCAGTGCCACCTTATGAGTGCCTATCAGTGCAGCCCCTCAGTGCCCATCAGTGCAGCCTATCAGTGCCCATCAGTGCTGCCTCATCAGCGCACATCAATGAAGGAGAAAAATTACCTGTTTTCAACATTTTATAACAAACTATGTAACAGGTTTTTTTTTTCAAAATTTTCAGTTGGCAAAAAATAAAAAACCCAGCAGTGATTAAATACCAGCAAAATAAAGCTCTATTTGTGTGAAAATAGATTGAAAAAATGTCATCTGGGTACAGTGTAGCATGACCACGCAATTGTCATTCAAAGAGTGACAGCACTGAAAGCTGAAAATTGGCCTGGGCAGGAAGGGGGTTTAAGTGCCCAGTAAGCAAGTGGTTAAATGCACTTTATCTTATCACCTACCTTATGCGTAATATAAGTGAAGAGACATGGCACTATCTTTTTAGGAGGCATGTGATGTTTGCTTGAGATGATATTGCTTAAAGGATTTGACATATGAGAGCCCTACATGTTATTATCATCATCACAGAAGGGTTAGCATATAACTGATTTGGCCATACTGTATAAACAAAATCATTTGTTTATACAGTATGTTGCTAGTGTAGGGTCCAGGAATACAGTGGCGCTGACTGAGGACTTGAGGAGTAAATGAATAAAACAACAGAGGGCTAACTAGATGGCAAACATATGCTTCCGGGGAGGGTAGTCTGGTGGTATGGGTTGCATAGGAAAAGCATACCTGTAGGTTCACTTTAAAGATTCTGGAAACATGAAGTGGATATTGTCAAATGTGTACAATCAGATGATAAACCCCCAAAGTTTGAGAGAAGAACAGGCAGCGTTTATTAGGGGGACTATTAGATAGAATCATTTAGATTATAGCCGGTTGTGGAAGCTAGCCTACAAAACCTTTTTACACTCATAGAATTTAAAGTCAGACTTTCTCACGTGAATGCACACCCAAGACCATGCATGGTTAGAGCTATACACAGTTTAGGTAAAAATAAATTGCCCATAGGAGTACAAAACAAGCAATCAGCTTTAAACCCTCAGGAAATTTTCTCCTAATTCAAGCTAGAACCAAGATCAAGCAAGAAATCTAAGTGCTAACCATAAAGTCGCCATCACAAAAATCCATGCCTACAAATATGCAAGAAGTCAATATTCTACAGCACATGACTACAAGCTTACAAAGTTATTCAAGTTTAAATTTTCTTTATTTCAACAAAACGGAAAGGACAACACAAAAGGAAGGTGAATCTCAAGACATCTTCCGTATATCATTATAATAACATAATTACATAGTTGACCTATTCCTCCATCAGAATAGTTGTTATATTTCAGAATTTACTTCATAGTCACATAATTTTATTCATATTTACCATAAATCCCTTGTTTATTTCTCCCGGTGTCCATTTCCATTTGGTCATGCATCTATAAGCTCGGTCTATTCCAGTATTCTTAATACGGTGTCTGTCTCTATCCCTCCTCCTAAGTTACCCCCCCTCAAATACAAGACGAAACAAGTCAACAAAGTACATACATAACCCAATGACAACAACCAAACAACAACCCAACGTACAAACAAACCAAAAAAATTAAAAATAATTACTTGGGAACAATGATACCAGCTGATCTTGCAAATACTTTCGATCTGAATTTCCCACCCCTTCTAAAAAGGGTTTGTAGTCTCCTGGATAGGTGGCACAAGGGATTCCATTCTTGGCTTGGAAGAGGAAATATACTCAAAATGAACATTTTACCAAAATTCTTATATCTATTTCAAGCACTACCCATTGCCATCCCTAGGCAATACTTTAAACAGATCGATACACTTTTTTCTGGATTTATTTGGGCACAGAAACATCCAAGGATCAGAAGATTCTTGTTAATTATCTCCAAGCAATATGGTGGACTAGCTATACCTGACATATATAAATACTACCAAGCAGCCATATTGAGTTGAATAATTGATTGGTGCCAACATAGAGACTTAAAGATGTGGCCGAACCTGGAACAAGCACAGAGCAGGGCTTTACTTTATAGAGCACCTTGGTGCTATAAAGAACTCCCATCCACGGTTAAGACACATCCACTAATAGGCCCGATGATAAAAATGTGCCATTCACTTATTTCTAAAGGGAAGCTCTCAACACTAGAGTCCCCATTATTCCCCATTTTGGGGAATCCACAATTTGCACCAGGACTGAGGAAAGAATTTTTTGGGGTATTACTAGAAAAGGGGTTATATCAGGCCTCCCATTTCCTAGAAACAGGATCATGGTCTAACTGGCAAATACTGAAATCCAGCTCCAATCGATACCAACTAGACTTCTGGCATGCGGCACAATTGAGGCATTTCCTGCAGACTCTATCTCCACCTGATAATTTCAAGCGAAAGTTAACGATATTCAAAGAATATTGTAATGAGAAAGGATTACTTTCCCATGTTCTCTCGAAGATGTATGACCTGCTGATTAGACCATCAGAAGATTTCCAACTGCCATTTTTAGGTAAATGGGAATTGGAATTAGGCAGAACCTTCTCAGAGGAACAACGCACCAGTATAATATACAACATATTTGAATCCTCAATGTGTACGAGGATACAAGAAACAAATTATAAAATTGTTTCCCAATGGTACCGAACCCCAGTTCTCCTCCACAGACTTTTTCCAGAGGTCACAGATACCTGCTGGAGATGCTTTGAGGTACCTGGGACGTTATTACATATTCTCTGGTCATGCCCTGAAATCAAGGATTTTTGGGGGAAGGGCCATAGAATTAGTCAGCAGTTCTGGGAAGAAGAGATACCTGACGACCCGACCTTTTTCTTATTACATGAAACAAAAATGCCAGTAAAGAGATATAAGGAAACGATAGTATGCCATCTCCTAAATGCGGCTAAAGCTTGTATACCTGCCACTTGGAAGCAAAGAAATCCCCCACCAATAAGACTTTGGCTTAAGAAAGTAGAGGAGATGAATTAAATGGAAGAACTGATATGGACAGCACGACAGAAAAAAGAGACATATCGGAAAACATGGTCCGCATGGAATCTCTTTATTAACTCAAAGGAGGGGAGGACGCTTAGGGGAGTAGTATAGAGGAGTAATATATTGCTAGGTGGTCTAGGGAAGAAGGGGAGGACGCAGTGGAGTGGGAGGAGAGGGGGGATTCCCTGATCCTCTGTGAATTGACCCTTTTTTTTTTTTTTACAAAGTTATTATATGCTGTACAATTTTTGCTTGTTAGGCTTTTTTGGAGCATTAGCAATGATGCTGTTGAATATTCCAGGATATTACTTAAAGTGGTTGTAAAGGCTGAAGGTTTTTTACCTTAATGCACCTGTGCATTAAGGTAAAAAAAACCTTCTGAGTGCAGATCCCCTTCCCCCCAAATACTTACCTGAGCCTGATATCAATCCTGCATTGTGCAGTGCCTCTCTCCCTCCAGATAGGCTCTGAGACAGCAGAGGCTGCAGTGAGGAAGGAGCAGGGGTGGGGCAGAGCCATGCTCTGTGTGTCAATAGACACACAGAGCTCGGCTCAGGATTGAGCCTGCATGAGCGCCCCCATTGTAAGTGGCTTGCTATTGGGGGGGGGAAACCAGGGGCAGAAGAGCCAGGAGATCCACAAGGTTTACAATGACTTTAAAGTAGAACTATAGGCAAAACTTTATTTTTAATTTTATATAAAGTAAGGAGGATTATAACCACTGTCAGTATTTTTTTTTTGCCATCTGTGTCTTATTGGGGGGATTTACCTTCACTTCCTGTCCCAGAGCCAAAACAGGAAGTGAGGGGAATTCGCTACAAATTAAGGGAATCCCTTGGCCCCCTTACACCGACCCCCTTCTCCTTCCCCAAGTCACCAGAGCTAGAAGATTTCCCCTCTATTACTTTTCTGGGGACAACCCAAAATTGATGAGTCTCTTTTACTTTCACTTTCAATGATAATGGTAAATAAGAAAAATGGGGATGGTAAATCTCCCCAATGGGGGCACAGACAGCAAAAGGAATCTAATACACTTCCATCTGTCCAAAACTAAAAAAAGAAAGTTTTGCCTTTAGTTATACTTTAAGTTATTGTTTTGTTATTTAAAACTCTAGCTAAAAAACACTTTTCAGGGACCACAATCTTATATATCCCACAGAGCGCAAATATATACCTACTTTATATTATGAGCTGACTCAGACACCTTTCACACTGTAGGCGTTTTTCATGCGCTTTAGCGCTAAATAGCCTCAGCTGCAATCCCAGTGTGAAAGCCTGAGTATAAAAAAGTCCTGCCAGCAGCTTCTTTGCAGCGCTTTAGGAGCGGTGAATACACTGCTCTTAAAGCGCCCCTGCCCATTGAAATCAATGGGCAGCGCCGCCGAATATTTATTTTATGACTATAAGGCCTCATGCCCACTGATGTTTTTACAGCTGCGTTTTTTACAGCTTAAAAATGCCTGTGCATGTTATTGTATATATATTTTATTTTTTTAAAGAAAAAAAAAAACACGGAGCTGAAAAACGCAATCGCAGCATTTTTGCGTGTTAGTGAGCGTTTCTGCGCGTTTCTGAGCGTTTTTTGACGCTCGCGTTTTTTTCTGCCTAATTCTGACGCTGAGGAACGCACTGGTCCTGGGTTTTTTTTACAGCCTAAAAACGTCTATGCTATTTGCAGCTCAAAAACGTCTAGGTGGGCATGAAGCTATAGACTAACATGGACAGGCGTTTTTAAGCTGCAAAAAACACTCAAAAACGCAGCTGTAAAAACGTCCGTGGGCATGAGGCCTAATGGTGGAGTAGAACCATGATTTTGAGCAGTGTAGAACATCACTATTTTTAAGAAGCTGATAGTTGGCCTAATCCACTTAAGCAGAATTACTTTTGGATGGAGTCAAAGTGGCATTAAAATCAAATTTTTATTTTTCATAAAACGTAATGTAGCGGGGTCCCCTTTAAGACTCCCTGAACTACCTTGCCCAGAATCCCTTTCGGCATGTTTCCACCCCAGAGACTCATGGGAGGGGTTATAAAAGGAGGAGGCGAGGCTGGGCTCGGCCTCTTTGGGACACGAGACTTCAGTGACTGATCCTCCTGTGCGGATGTGCCAGAGTGCAAGGCCTGAAGCCTGAGGCCTTGCGCAGCACCAAAGAGCCTTCCACCCCACTGCGAGCCTGGGTGGCATCTGACTTCGCTTATCTACAGCCTTGGTTGGATCGGGGACCCGATCGCTGGAGACACTGTGTGTGAGGACACAGTCGGTGGAAGTTCCCGGACTGGGATCGCGTCCGGAGGGGTGAGCGAGCGTATGCTCAGACCATATACTGTTTGTTGCTGATGTGCCTATAGACTGCCGTGGCCCACAAGTTTATATCTGATACTCTCACTGGAGATCCATATTAGAGCTGAACTCAGAGGTTCTTCAGTAAAGTGTTATTCTATTACAATCTTCCCACTGGATTACAAATGTTATTCCGTTATGTGCACCACCTTTAAAGACTTGCCGGTGAAGAAACCATCATCCCCTATAGACTGAGTTTTAGATATCTGAGCCAGGCCTGGCCAGCTAGTTAGTTCATTTAGTTGCTGCGCCACAGGGCGCCTAGTTAACGGTCGCCCACGCGGTGCACCTTTACTATTCTATTAGTGTATAAGTATGTTTATTGCTGCAGGGCTCTGCAACCTATTTTAGGTGAACTGTTACCACTGTTAACCTTTTACCACAAATCTAAAGTAAATTAGATACCCCTTTCATTATTGCCTTGGTGTCTGAGTTAATCATACAGTATAAGAATTATATTGCTGCCATAACTAACTGTGCCAGTAGGGGGTCGAGTATATTGCCGGGGGTTGGCGGAGCTGTCTTCAGGGCCCAAACTAAATATGCGGCCCTCTTAGTTGAAGGTATCGCTACAGTAAAAAAAAAAAAATTGAATAGATTTTCAGTAAGCTTTTCAAGCTATGACCCGAATGACTTCTAGATCTAAGTCTGCCCACTGTACCCTGAGACCTATGGAGTCATATATGAGTCTCCTGAATCTCAAGTCCTTTTACTTGTGAAGACTGTAAGAAGAATTCTGCAGTCTGCTAAATTGTTTGAGTGTCTTGTGTCCTAACCCTCATGTCCAGGATTGTATTAGAGCTCAATGAACTGTTTTTCTGACTAAAAGTGACTGGCACCCACATGTCCACAAACCCATTATAAGTCAAGAACCCTAAGGTGGAATGTGAGCCAAAATGACCTCTAGGGGATAAAGGGGTGATACATATAGAATCTTTTTTTACTGTCATTGATATACCTAAAAAATATTTTTTCACCTTTCTTAACAGATGTAGCCATTTTTATCCTCTTTCTGGGCTTGTACAGCATGGATGATATGTTTGTGCTTATTTTGTCTGTTTTATGTATTTCTCTATTAGCTAAAATTACTGTTTACTTGTATCTCCTATATGCTGTTTTTTTTCTCCTTTACATCCACCTGATTACTTCTAAGGACCCCTTGTAACTGATCTCCCCTAGTTATTAAGAACCCGGACATGACAAAGATTTAGTTTTCTGCTTCCTGCTGTCACTTTTCCTGACCGCTGTGGTGGGGAAAGAAGAGTCAGTGGAATGTGATCTGTGCTCCATTCGTTTCAGTGGAGTGCAGGGAAGACACTGATGTCTCAGTAAGGAGAACCTGTTACAGTAAAAATGCTATTGGTCTCCTATGTGATAAAAATAAAGTTAAAGTGATTGTAAATGATCACCTTGTAAAACAACCCATTCAGTTTAAAATATAAATGAAAGGCAAAGCATTTGTGTAAAGATATAAAAAAAATGTTTTTTTCCCTTTTTGTTTAGAAATTATCTTTACTGCATAAGAGCTGGGGGAGGAGACACAGCAGAACACTGAGCTTGCAAGTGAATGGCTGTGCAGCAGGGGCATGTCAGGACAAGTTTGATGATTGGAGAACACACTGAGTTCCCAGCACAGCTAGAGAAATGACCACAGTGTGCTCTCCTGCCTAGTGTGGTCAGTGTTTTGTAATTCTTTTATTTTTCCAAATGTTGCAGTTTACAGTCAAACAGAGAAATTAAAAAATGGAGCATAATCAACATATTGTATATAGCATAAACAATGAAAATCTCTCAATTAAGTTTGCAAGCCACTGGACCTAGCAAAAACACAGTAGAAATGGTCAGGTATAACAGATCAAGTATGAGGGTGGCCTACAGTTGTTCATACATGTGCAACAAATAAAATAGTGATGTGAGAGACCAAGCACTAAAACTCGTAAGCTTAAAACTATGCAACCATATTTTAATGGAATAATACATTATACTGGGGAAGCAGGGCTTCCCGTTGGCCAGGTGGACCCATACTGGGAATCATGAAAGTGAGTCAGTGTATAATAGAATATTTGGATATCCAAAAAAAATCAGCCCAATAAAACAGGAAGGGAAGAAATTGGGAGACCCCCTGAAAATAGGCACTAGTATATACAAAATGTTGCCATGGTCTACAGGTGTCACAGAAGATATCCTCCCTGTTGTGCAAGGTCGCTGTAAGATCCTCCATGTCCCTGAGTTCATTGACTTTGGAAAACCATAAGGATTTCAACGGTGGGTTCTCGGATCTTCAACATAGGGGGATGCATGCCTTAGCCACATTCAATAACTGAATTGTGAGGGTGGCCTTATACTTCTTGATTGGATGTTCCGAAAGATGCAGCAGACAAGCCGCAGGGTTCCCCTCCAAGTCAACGTTGGTCAGGTGCTTGACAGTACCAATCACCTCCCGCCAAAAGGGCCCCAATTTGAGACAATCCTAAAAGATATGAAGCATTGTTCCTTCTGCATTGCCACATCGCTAACATGTACTGGGAACTTGAGGATAAAAGCAGTGCAATGCCACGGGAAATCTGTACCATCGGGACCTTGTAACCAGTCTCTTGGATTTTAGTGGCCATGGAAGGCTTCTGTGCAAAATTGAGAATTTTCTCCTTCTGCGCATTAGTGAATTGGGTTTCAAGGTCTGCATCCCATTTAGAAAGGAACCGGGGCACATACCCCGCCATCGGTCGGATCAATGACGCGTAAATCAACGAGAGGCAATGGAGGATCGGTTCTTTCCTATGACAGATATATTTTAGTTTTGCAAGCTGTCAAAATATACCCAGTGTGCGTGAACACCGATGGAGAATGTTGCACAACTGGAGACTGTTCCAGAAGTTTAGAGGGGGGTCTGTAGCTGTCATGCAGACAGAGGGAGAGAGCTGACCATCTGGCCCCAAAAAATCACAGAGATGAAGACGGCCACTTATAGCCAGGCGCTGAAAGTGAGGGTTCTAAAGGCCTGGTATAAATTCTGGATTGCCCAAGATAGGCACCAAGGGGGAAGGTACTGGTGATAATGAAGAGTATCTCAATGCATCCCTAGTAACCGATAATGTGCTGCCAAGAGTGGGGTGGTTGCTGAGGGCCTTTGGTAAGGAAGAGATGATCCAGGGCCAACTCTTCGCCGTGTCATTGGAGTCTTACAGTTTCATGACCACCCACTGTTTCGCTTCACCATGGCAATACCAGTCCACTATTCTGGTAAGATGCATTGCTCTGTAATAGGCCCACACATCTGGGAGCCCGATGCTTTGTAAGATGGAAAAGTTGGATCTTGAGGCAAGGTCTCCGATGGGATTATACAAACTCTCTAAACATAGAACTCACCCGTTTAACCACTTTAGCCCGGGACCATTTGTCAGCCTAAGGACCAGAGGTCTTTTTACAATTTCGCACTGCGCTGCTTTAACTGGTAATTGTGCAGTCATGCAATGTTGTACCCAAACTAAATTTGCATCCTTTTTTTCCCACAAATAGAGCTTTCTTTTGGTGGTATTTGATCACCTCTCTGCGGTTTTTCTTTTTTGCGCTATAAACAAAAATAGAGCGACAATTTTGAAAAAAATAAAATATTTTTTACTTTTCTCCAAAAAATATATAAAAAAAGTATTTTTTTCCACAGTTTAGGGCAATACGTATTCTTCTACATATTTTTGGTAAAAAAAATCACAATAAGCGTTTACTGATTAGTTTGCGCAAAAGTTATAGCTTCTACAAAAAAGGGGACTGTTTTATGGCATTTTTATTAATATTTTTTTTTTTTACTAGTTATGGCGGCGATCAGTGATTTTTATCATGACTGCGACATTATGGCGGATACATCGGACACTTTTGACACATTTTTGGGACCATTGTAATTTATACAGCGATCAGTGCTATAAAAATGCACTGATTACTGTGAAAATGACACTGGCAGTGAAGGGGTTAACCAGTAGGTGGCACTGTAGGGGTTAAGTGTGCCCTGATAAGTGTGTCTAACTGTAGGGGGGATGGCTGTGTGTGACATGACACTGATCTCCGCTCCGACTACTCGGAGCAGAGATCAGTGTCATTGTCACTAGGCAGAGCGGGGAGATGCTTTTTTACATTGTATCTCTCCGTGAGACGATCACAGGTGTCCCCGCGGCGATCGAGTCCGCGGGACCCATGGTCGGGCTCACAGAGAAGGCGGCAGGGTCGCGAGCGCGACCACACGGCGGCATCTTAAAGGGGATGTACAGGTACGTGGTTATGCCTGTCCGTTCCGCTCTGCCGACGTATATGTACAGGCAGCGGTCCTTAAGCGGTTAAAGAACCGCTAAGGGAGATGAATAGGCAGTGCCTGCAGCAAATATAGCACCTTAGGCAGCATGATCTTCTTGGGTGCGTTGCATCGCCCAAACCAAGTTAGGGGGAGGGAGTGCCAGTGGAGTAAATCAGCTTTAAGGCAGAGTAGCAATAGGGCAAAGTTTGCCAAATAGAGAGTAGAGGGGTCAGGTGTGATGTCAACTCCCATATAATGGATTGCGTCAGTTGCCCAGCGAAGAGAGAAAGAGGATCTTAGAGATAAGGCCGTGATTCTGTCTACCATGATGTTCAGAACAGAGGATTTGGACAGGTTAATTTGAAAAAAGGAGAGGGTTCCATATTCCTGTAGAGACTGAAGCAGCTTCGGGAGAGAAATGAGCGGATCCATTAAGAAAAATCGTCAGCAAACACCGCCACCTTGTGCGACCCCGACGCCTTCTGATAACCAATGATGGCAAGATCTACATGAAATGTGCATAGAAAGGGGTCTAAGGAGAGAATGAAAATCAGGGGGGATAGAGGACAACCCTGTCACGTGCCATTGTGGATGGTAAAAAAGTCAGACCTTGTCGTATTGGCCTTAACAGCGGCAGTGTGGTCAGTTAATAACAGAAAAGCAGAGGTACTGGCAGGAACACCAGGGATTTCACATAAAGGAAGCAATACACATAAAGGAAGAACAGGATACTTTCTCATACAAGTATATGGTACAGCAGGCACATACCAGGAATATGAAGTGTTGGGGCAACCAAACGCTTTAATAAGTAACAAAAAAGTAAAAAAAAATACAGGTACCCCCGAAACTTAAACCCAGAACAATTTTGCCCCCCCCCCTCTCTTGTTGAAGGTTGTCATGGCTAACTCTAAACTGATATTGAATTTATAATTTTTCATCATAGGACTATTATATTTGTATTTTTCTCACTTGATTCTTTTTTCACATTTCACTACGGTGCATACATGTGGGGTTTTTGTTTATATTTTTTGGTTTAATTTGATGTACTTATGCTATCAGTCATCTGATATCATGTCAATTTTAGCGCTGCACTTATACTCTTCATGTAATTTTTTGAAAATTATTGATCTTTTTGCTGTGCAAGCTGCTTTATTTTCATTTTTCACTTTTAAAGGGACAGCGCGGTATTCATACAAATTTTCTAAACTGATGATCTGTAATGCTGCGTACACACGATTGGAAAATCCGACAAGAAAACCGTGGATTTCGAGAATGCGTCAAATTGATTCAGAGCATGCGTGTTTTTTGTGCGTCGGAATTGCATACAGACGATCGGAATTTCCGACAAGAACTTTACTTGTCGGGAAAAATGAGAACCAGCTCTCAAATTTTTGTTGGTGGAAATTCCGACAGAAAAAGTCCGATGGAGCCTACACATGGTCGGAATTTCCGACCAAAAGCTCACATCTAACTTTTCTTGTCTGAATTTCCGATCGTGTGTATCGTGTGTATTAGGGCATTAGGGTTTTTAATCTATTGTACCAAAAAAAAATTGTACCAATGTTTCTTGCTATTTCACGTGCAGGTGCAATTTTTAGGCTAGACATATTGGGTATCTATTTACTCAGCACAAACTACTCTTTAATATTTTACCAAACAAATGGTAATCTATTGAGTTTGTGTGCACTACAGGTAACTTTAGTTTATTTTTTTCAGAAAATTTGCACTTGATAGACCACTGTTCTAATATCATGTGACATAAAGAATTAAAACTACCATAATTTTTTCCAGGGTCTTTAATTTTAGAACATTTATACTGTGTGGGATTTTAACTAATCCTAAGATCCCCCCAAAAAATGTAAACATGTGTGCAAAAAACACAAAGATGGCTTTGGTGGGTTATCCCTGTGTTTGTAACATGTAACAATAGTCAAAGCACAGAAAACGGCAGTTCACAATTGTAAATGTTAAATAATGCACCTAGACAAAAAGAGTTCCTAGATAGAGTTAAATATTGGGAATACAATGTTGGCCAGAACTACAGAGGAAAAACATTTGCGGGTACTTTTTGCAGATAATATTAAAATGAACAGTGTGGCCAGGTAGTTGGGAAAGTGACTATAAAACTTTTTAAACAAAGACTATGTATATTGTTTTGAGTTTTTTAAAGTACCCAAAGATTCCTGGCTATTTACTGTATACATATACTTATTTCAATATAATTGGGATAAGGTACTGATTTTAGGACCGTGATTAAGCACATTCACAGAGCGAAAAGCTATGACACAACCGGGAATACCAAAGCTTTGCCAGTCAGGCCAGGTCTGATGGCAGGGCTTGGTGGTTAGTGCATCCAGGGCCATCTTTAACGTGGGCAAAAGGTTCAGCTGTCCTGGGCCCAGTCATCATTGTGGGGCCCAAAGCTGCTGCTCCTTGAGCCCCCCGCTGCCTGTACTTGCCAATTGACTCTCGTAAGCTGCCTGTCCATCATGCTCTTGTTCCCGACTCCTGGATATCAAAGCTGTGGTCGGTACAGCCTACAGCCATTACACTCATTGCTACATCATGTCCACCCATCGTGGATCACTGTTACTCTCAGTCAGGAATTTCTGCCCACTGCCTGGACATGTCCACCCCCTATACCTCCCCCTACCTCGCTCCTCCACCAGCATTTCAGGTGCAGTACTAATGGAATATTCCTGAGGTGGAGCTTCCTGTATTCTGCTGCTTGAGTGGGCAGGATGGGGATGTACCTGGCGTTCGATCTCGCACCCCTCTAGAACAGGGTGGTGTGACAGCACCTGAGCAGAGGGAGCCAAGGGTGTTTGCCTAGAGGTAAAATCATCTAGCAGTACATTGTGTATTAGCATGCAGGCACCTCTGTGCTAAGTCTGCTAAGTTACTGCAGCATAGCATAGAGATACTGCCTGCTTGCTGACAAATGGGATAATGGCATCTTCTTTTTTAATGCAGCACTGTGAGAAATTGGGTTTATTAGAGCATTGTCACTGCCCCCAAGTTTTCACTGTCCCCTTTATGTGCACCCTCCTGACCCCATACTGTGCCCTCCCAACCCCCATGATGTGTGCCCTCCTGACCCCATACTGTGCCCTCCTGACCCCCTGGTTTTTGCGTTTTCCCGACCCCCCTGATTTGTGCCCTCCTGACCCTGTACTGTGCCCTCCTGACTCCATACTGTGCCCTCCCAACCCCCATGATGTATGCTCTCCTGACACTCCGTACTGTGCCCACCTGACCCCCCTTGGCTTGCGTTTTCCCGCCCCCCTGATGTGTGCCCTCCCGACCCCATACTGTGCCCTCCCAACCTCCCTTATGTGTACCCTCCTGACCTCCCTAGTGTGCGCCCTCCTGACCCCCCTGGTGTGCACCCTCCTGACCCCCTGGTGTTTTGACCTCCTGGCCCCCTGGGGTGCACACTCCTGACCCCGTACTGTGCCTTCCTGACCTCTCCCAACCCCCTGATGTGTGCCCCTCCAACCCCCCCTGATGTGTGTCCTCCCAACCCCCCTGAAGTGTGCCCTTCTGACCCCCCTGATGTGTGCCTTCCAAAACGCCGTACTGTGCCCTCCCGACCTCCCTGATGTGTGCCCTCCCAACCCCCCTGATGTGTGCCCTCCCGACCCCGTACTGTGTCTTCCTGGCCCCCCTGATGTGTGCCCTCCCAACCCCACTGATGAGTGCCCTCCCGACCCCCCTAATGTGTGCCCCCGACCCCCCATTGTGTGCCCTCCAGACTGTATAGTGTGCCCTCCAGACCCCGTACTGTGCCCTCCAGACTCCATACTGTGTACTGTGCCCTCCCAACCCCCCGATGTGTCCCCTCCTGACCCCCTGATGTGTGCCCTCCCGACCCTGTACTGTGCCCTTCCAACCCCACTGATTTGTGCCCTCCCGACTCCCCGATGTGTTGCCTCCTGACCCCCCGATGTGTGCCCTCCTAACCCCCCCCGATGTGTGCCCTCCCAACCCCGTACTGCGCCCTTTCGACCACATACTGTACCCTCCCAACCCCTCTGATGTGTGTGCCCTTTAAACCCCCCATACTGTGCCCTTCCTGTACTGTGCCCTCACTTCATGAACTGTGCCCTGCATACTTCTGTACATTGTACATACATCCTACTGACCTCTGTACACTACCATACAACCTAAGGCTTGGTTTACTCTTGAGCGGGTTTGCGGTCCTTATTTGCACAGGCACGGAAGCCCAGTCATTTGAATGGGCTGCTGTGTCTGCAGGTTCCACAAAAAAAGGTGCCTGCACCTTTTTCAAAAGGCAGCTGCAGGGAAACTGAATGGGGATTTTGCAACATGCGATTTCCATGCGATTCCCACACCTGCAACTACCCACTATAGTATAAACCTAGCCTAATGCCCATAAACGCTCCAAAACTTTCTTGTGCAATGCGAGCCACCATGAGTATTTTTTAATGCCACTTTTTCTGGGAGAGGTTCTGCCATTTTTTCATCTCCTAGTGTGCATGTACCCTTAAGGTAGGGTACGTTTAGATTTTTACAGTGACATCTGTGGTATTATATTTTTCTAATTTTTCTTCACGTTTTTGTTACTTTTTATTGGAAAGTGGAAAAAATAGCACCGGACCTATAGTGTTATCTCATTGATATTTTTATCTTAATGTATTGAAGTTGATGTGAATGATATGATTCCCAGGCAGGTAGCTTCAAGTAGTCATTCCTGAGGCCTGGTGACCAAAACTAAACTGCATATTCCAGATAAGTGCGAACCAGTGTTTTGTAAAGGGGTAGAATAATTTATTTACCTCTGAAATGTATACCCTTTTTACGGCATGAGAATAGTCTGCTGGAATAGTTAGCTGTGGCTTGGCATTTCATGATATAGCTAAGCTTGTAACCTGTGACTTGTTTCTTGTGCGTAAGTATAGTACTTATTATTGTTTTTCCACAGGCATGTGTTGAAAATAAATGGATGATAAAAGGATAAAAATGGATAAAAGACTGTAACCTCTAGCAACCAATAAGTAAGTAGTAATGATGCACAGTAACCTATAGCAACCAATCAGTGAGTGGTAATAATATGCAGTGACCTCTAGTAACCAATGAGTGAACATTGGTGATCTTCTGTAAACTCTAGAAATCAATCAGTGAGCAAGAATGATGTGCAGTAACCTCTAGCAACCAGTTAGCAGCAATGATTTGCAGAAACCTCTAGCAACCTATCGGTGAGCATGGACCAGTTCTGTATGTTGCATTATTAAAGTTATTGTTTTGATAAGTCTATGTGTGTGTTCGTTTGTATTTCGGGAAGTTGGGGTGGAGAGTGAAATTACATGGGAGGGCCCAAGAGAATGTTTGCCCAGGGTCCAATCAGTATTAAAGACAGCCCTGAGTGCATCTATGTGCTGGCAAAAATGGGTGCCTGCAGTTGATGGCTGAACTGAGTTTTTTTTTTTGTTTTGTTGTAGGGTTGCTTCAATTACTTATATTTTAAAACCTAGCTTCTGCTTACAAAGATAAGTTGAAACTTTTTATACACAGTGTTGTAAATGCAGTTTAACTATTCATATGAAACTAGAAACAACTTATCAACTGCATTTCTTTCAACGCCAGAGGGCAAATATGAACAAGAAAAAAAAAAAAAAAAAACGAATAAGGAAGTAACCAGAAACCAGCAGTTTAGACCAAATACCCAGGGGGCTGTATATTAAAAGGTTATGTGCTTCAAGAGGATTAATGAAATGTTATCTGCACGTCAAAAAATGTGAAAGAAATATCACTCTGTGTGTCAAAATATTATCTGTATGTACTGTACTAATAAATACCATGAGACCATGATGGACACTGCTTATACGGATTTTACGTAATCTTCTGAGAATTTGTGAAAGAGCATTATTGAAAGCACTACGCAATATGCTACATTCAAGCAGATGAAATCATGGAAGCCCTGCAACAACAGCAAATACTGGAGACCAAAAGTGCAAAGTTTAGGAGATACTATAGGGAAAGCACAAGATTTCATTTTTCATTATGTATACTTGTCTTTTTTATTTAGGTGCGGCAAGTACATTTTAACATAGGCAGTTACATGTAAATAAAATCAATAACAGTTAGGGCCTATTCACATTACTTGTGGTAGGACTGTGGGCATCTATTCGGGCACAGTCCCTCCGCAAGACAAGGCAAAATGCCTTGTCTCCTACCTGTTCAGATGTGGTCATGTGTGCTGAATACAATTATGGCGTGCAGTACGTATTTACAACACAGCACTGTGAAACACAATCCACTGTCTTGCAACACCCTGAGGCCAATAGAATTGAATGAAGTGTGACTGTGTGACATTTCAATAAAGTTATGGGTGCATCAGCACTACTGACATCCTACTGCACACCAGTGGTTGTGATAAGCTCAGCATCAGTTTTCCCCTCACTTCCTGTCAGCATCAGTACATTTTCCCCTCACTTCCTGTCAGCATCAGTACATTTTCCCCTCACTTCCTGTAGAGACAGGAAGAGATGAAAAATCTCTCCAGTCAGGTCAAAGACAGTACCAAAAACTTTTTTTCTAGTAAAATAGAGAAGGATTAGAACCATTGTCAACTTAATAATTATCTCTTATGCTGCATACATACGATAGTTTTTTCCGATGAAAAAAGACCGATGGACTTTTTTCATCGGAAAAAACGATCGTATGTGGGCCCCATCAGTCTTTTTTCCATCGGTGTAAAAAAATAGAACATGTTTTAAATTTTACCGATGGAAAAAAAACCGATAGCAAATTCTGATCGTCTGTGGGGAACTCCATCGGAGAAAAATCCACGTATGCTCAGAATCAAGTCGACGCATGCTCAGAAGCATTGAACTTAATTTTTCTCGGCTCGTCGTAGTGTTTTACGTCACGGCCTTGTGGACGGTCGGAATTTTGTCTGATGGTGTGTAGGCAAGACTGATGAAAGTCAGCTTCATCGGAATTCCATCGGATTTTATTACATCGGAAATCCGATCGTGTGTACAGGGCATAAGTGTTTTTTCCTGCTCTCATAAGTGGTTTTATGAAAAGAAAGTTAGCTAAAATTTTCCTAGCTGGGTCAGGGACAGCAATACAAATTTGATAGAAGTATTTACTTTCCAAATATATCCAATTCTAAATATACAAATTCTTCCAGATTCTGGACCCAAAAGAAGACAGGGGAAGACATTGGCAATGGAATGGTAAGAGAAAGTGTGGATGTTGCCAAGCTAGAGGAGAGCATTTTATAAGGTGCCATTCTATGCATACTTGCATTTTATAGGAATAGCTCCCATGAGAAGCTATATTTTTTAAATATGCCCCAAGATTAGTTGGTATTATTGGTATTATTTAAGTATATAGTCACAATTTATATAAATCCACTCTCCGCCATAGCCTTTTAAAGCCCGGAGTGCGGGGAGACAATACCAGTCATCCTGCACCAGGAGAGAGAGCAGCAGTGGTAGGTCTTTATTACAGGAAGCTCCTGCACAGTGACAAAGTTTCATCCTTTATGACTGTGCATATCTAGAAGAAATACACACTACACACCAAGATTCAGGTAAGATTACACATGGCTCCTGTATTTAAACAATATTTGCTTATCCTGATGTTCAACTTTAACCACTTGCCACCCGCCCACCGTCAAATGACAGAGGGACGGTGCGGCTCTCATTCTGGATGGACGTCATATGACGGCGTCCCAGAATGGCCGCTGTCGGGCATGCAGCCCGGCCGTCATGGGCACGCAGCGCGGCTGTCATGGCTGCGCCATGTTGCTTGGACATGGTGCAAACCTGGTCTCTGTAAAGAGCCGCTACCACGGCTCTTTAACCATGTGATCAGCTGTGTCCAATCACAGTCGGTCCCATGTAAATACAGAAGTGCTGTGAATCGGCTCTCCTCACCTCAAACTGACAGAGTGTGTGGCTAGGAGTGTCAATCAACGGCATCTCCTCGCAGGGGAGACCTGGGCAGGTAATCAGGGCACTGATTACACGAAAGCCCCATTAGTGCCACCAACCAATGCCCATAAGTGCCACCAATCAGTGCCTATAAGTGATGCCAGTCAGTGCAGACTTCCATTGTCCATCAGTGCCTGCTCATCAGTGCTGCCCATCAATGCCTATCAGTGTTTCCCATCAGTGCCCATCAGTACCGCCCATCAGTACCCATCAGTGCCTCCCATCAGTGCTCATTATTGCCCATCAGTGCCGCCCATTAGTACTCATCAGTGCTGCCTTTCCATGCCACCTTTTAGTGCCCACCAGTGCCGCCTATCAGTGCTCATCAGTGCTACATATCAGTGCCACCTATCAGTGCCCATCAGTGCCGCATATTAGTGCCTCCATCAGTGCCACCTAATCAGTGCTCATAAATGGCGCCTCATAAGTGCCGCCCCATCAGTGCAGCCTATCAGTGCCCATCAGTGCCCATAAGTGCAGCCTCCTCAGCGCACATCAGTGAAGGAAAAATACTGTGGTAGTGTGCCTGGCTCTCCACACTCAAAAAGAAACCAAATTCATCTAGTCTCGTTTCCATAGTTCACTATGGTAATTTAGTCTATTAATTTAAATTAAAAAAGCAGTGTTAAATTATACTGAATTCTGAATTTTAAAATGAGCCATAATAATAATAATATTTTACAGCACTGCTCATGATCAAATAAATAATTGCTGCTTTAAAATCTAATATATATTGTCATTCCTAGGGGCAAGGCTGGAGGCAGGCTTATTGATGTTTGAAACATTTTATTAATCATTTTAGAGCTTGTGGTTTAACTGTTTAAAATCTATTAAAACCTAAAAGACCCACAAAGATGCAGATACTATTTTATACATAAGTAGTATTCCTAAAGAATAATGAAGTCAGTTGTCACAAATCTTTAACAACTTAACAGTAATGACTTGAAATATTTCTCAAGGATTGCAATGGTAATCATGGAGATTGGCCTTCATGGGTTTTTTTTGCATGTGCACACACACATAGAACTCAGGATTTACTATACACTTTAATTAACCTGAAATAGGTGGAGTTTATATACATTTACAGTGCAGATGTATAACAATGGATGAACAATTTAGGGAAGAGCTACATTTTGCTTGGTTCTCTCTTCTATTTTTTGAAAAAAATAAAAATAAGAGTCATCTTTGAGAAGGCCTGAGAGTCCTCTATAATTTGGTCCAGATATATTCTAAGCTTCCCTAAATATTCCCTGCTAATTATTGGGAGTTTTAAAATTGCTAAAATAATATAGATTTTACAGCAGGAAAAACTTGTCCAAATATCTCCAAGCCTAATGTGGTAGTTTGAACAAAATCTGGAAATTTCACAAAAAATTATTCGGGGTCACCACTACATTTTAATTTACTTAAGCTGAGTATACACACTTCGTGTTTTTTCATTCGGCTATAGGGCTAAATGAAAAAGAACGAACAGATTACCCTATCCACATAAGCAAGGTGGACAGAGGAATTCTCCCCGCTGTGCTATTGTAGGATTCCTCCACTGTCAGAATACATTGGTTAGCGCTGCAGGCGATTGGCTGCTGTGGCTGATTGAATGAAACTTTTCCAACAGTCCCATTTGACAGGCGTCGATCTACTGGGAGAGCCACACACAGATCGTAATTCACCCGGTCCCTGCTGAACCTCCCGAATTTCAATCTGCATACCCACCTTAAAGGGGTTGTAAACAAAGTTCCACCCAAAAATTGAACTTCCGCCTTTCGGGAATCCTTTCCCCCTCCGGTATCACATTTGGCACCTTTCAGGGGGGAGAGGGGAGCAGATAACTGTCTAATCCAGGTATTTGCTCCCACTTCCGGGCATAGATCGCCGCAGGCTCCATGGCGATCTATGCCATGTCCAGCCCCTCCTCCCTCTGCTGTCTTCTGAGAGACACACAGGTCCCAGAAGACAGCAGGGACCAGTGAGGATGCGCAGCATGACACGCGAGTATGCAGTAGGGAACCAGGAAGTGAAGCCGCAAGGCTTCACTACCTGATTCCCTAACCGAAGATGGCGGCGCCTCCACACGAGAGCTGGGGGACAGATCGGCTTCGGGCGAGGACGTCGCAGGCGCCCTGGACAGGTAGGTGTCCATATTTTAAAAGTCAGCAGCTGCAGTATTTGTAGCTGCTGTCTTTTAAAAAAAAAAATTGCCAAAACTCCACTTTAATGCATCTTACAGTGACCGGCCCCCTAGCCCCCCGTTTTAGCCCGTTCGTTCCCTCGGTGGACCTCTCTGCCCGGGGTTCTCGGCTCTTGATTGGATAGATTGATAGCAGCACAGCCATTGGCTCCCGATACTGTCAATCAAATTCAATGACGCAGTGCAGGGGGCCAGGCTGAGCTTGGCATTCTGTGTATATGGAGGCAAATGCTGGACTCAGGAGCGCACCCGCAAGATTACCCCCTGGGAGAGCACTTCTCCTAGGGGGTTTACCGATGCAGGGAGAAGCAGCGAGCGCCATTGGGGGACCCCAGAAGAGGAGGATCGGGGCCACACTGTGCAAAACGAACTGCACAGTGGAGGTAAGTATGATATGTTTGTTATTTAAAAAGCTTTTTCAAAGCTTAACTGAACAAGCTGATAATAGAAGTTGCTATTATCAGAAGATTCTCTCTGCTCCAGGTTTAGTAAATTCCCCAATGCATTTTACATTCTATTGTTAACAACAATTTTAAAAAATCTAAATCAATTGGCTAGCATATCTATGGTGAAGGTGCTCATAGTGTCCAGTCCTGCTACACCAATACCAGCAGACTCCTCACCACCTTCAAGCAAATGTCAAAAAATGGGTGTCCTAGAAAAAAAAGGCACCCACTGTATGTGATTCTAACAAGCACCCGGCTCTTTACATCCCCTGTGTCCAGGAGTTGGTGTGCCATTTATACGCAAGTCACCTGCTCACATAAAAGTATTCCTGCTCTTTTGAACTGGTAAAAAGGTTCAAGGAACTTCTTACTATTTATCCAGCACATGAAAAAGCTAATAAAAAGACCAATATTGATTTGAAAATAAATGTATAATAAATTACATTTGAAACAATGTTGCACCCCACATCTACCATTCAATGTTAAAGTTGGTATTGCAACAAACATTCACTGATTATTTTTGAATTTGCAATTGCCTATGGAAAATATGGGATCTAGAGCAATATTATGCTTAGATGCCCAAAAAGCCTTTGATATGGTGGAGTGGGAATATTTATGGACTGTATTGGAGGCTTTTGGAATAGGTACGGGTTTTTTAAAATGGGTGAAATATTATACAGGGACCCTAAAGCAAGGGTAAGAATTAATAATACACTATCCAGCCCGTTTACCTTATCTAGAGGGACAAGGCAGGGTTGCCCCCTATCGCCATTACTGTTCCCTATAGCAGTAGAGCCCCTTGCCCTTGCCATTAGACAATCAACCAAAATAGTCGGGTTTTGTCGGGCAGGAAGAGAGGATAAAGTGGCCCTTTATGCAGATGACGCTCTTATTTTCCTGGGGGATACCTCAAACTCATTATCGGAACTTATGAGCCTTATCTCCATATTTGGGCTATTTTCGGGCTTCCAGATTAACTGGGATAAATCCATACTATTACCATTAGATGAGTTAAAAACCCCATTATTAAACCAATCCTCTAAAATCCAAATTAAGGACACACTGAAATATTTGGGGATGGAGATTTCTCGGAGACTATATTAATTTGAAATTGAAACCATTATTAGCAAAATTCAAAGACAAATGCCGAAGTTGGTGTAAGTTACCTCTGACGGTGATAGGAAAAGCAAATCTTATCAAAATGATTTGGGCTCCGCAATTACTTTATGTGTTTAATAATTCACCCATATGGATTACAGCTTTTTGGTTTAGAAAAATAGAATCTGGCCATCGCTCACTAGGAGGCTCGGCAGCTTGGCGGGAGGACGTGTTACTTCAGAGCTCCAGGCACCTAACGCTACCTCACTGCCATCCTCCGCCTGATTTGCTTGGGGCCCCGGTCCGCCTGTAATACTCCCTGGACATCCTGCTGCTGCCCCTGGAGGATTTTGAGAACTTTGTGCAGCTGGATCCGCTTTGGGCCTGTGGCTAGCTCCACGCTCCTGAAGCCCTCCGCCATCTTGGGGCCTGCGGATCCACTGCCTTTTCAGCATATAACGACCGTGTTCTAGGAGTCATCTAGCCTCGCCTGATGGCCGCGCCACATCCGGAGGATACAGAGCGGACATTGCATTGCTGGGAACCGTTTGGGGACGCATCCTGCGGTCGCGGATGCGGCATTCTAGAGCGCAGTGAGTACCAAGTTACCCGCTCCTGGCTACTTCCCCAGACCGCTCACCTCCAGGCTTGCTTACCGCCAGTTAGGCCCCTGACTGTCCGCCACACCACCCGAGGCCGTCTGTGTCATATTCCACCTGCCCCGCACTCGAGGCCGCGGCTTCGGCCTATTCTCGGAGGTACGGTGGCCATATTGCTACACCCACGGACTGTGTCTTCTCCCCCTGGGGAGGGTAAGGTATTGGAGAACTCTGTATGCATACCTCCCTAGTCTCCCCAGTTGAACTATGTGGCAGCGGTAGTGTTCAGCAGTAATTTCTGGCTATCGATAAATAACAGAAAGCAAGGAAATATACTTTGGAGATATCACACCAGGTTGCAATCAATAAATTGTTACAGTATAAGCTAAAGAAACTGACTTTTAGACAGCCTGTAATATCTGTCTATTACGGAAAGTATGGTGGAAGAAAAGTTTTTTTTTCTCTCTCTAATTACCTGATCTAACCTAGTTAAAGGGCCCACTGAACTTCCATGAGAGTAAACTGTCTGTATGTGTGTGAACAAAGGTTGATACCTAGACAGCGGGCCATATCTGCTGTGTATGGACTTGAATAGAGCTGAAGACATTTATATGTGAATCTCCTTTGGCGTGCTTTAAATAAACCTAAATAAACAAACCTTTATAGAATAGAAACAGGAGAAGCCCCACAAACGGTAGGATAAATTGTCAGCGTGTACGTAAAGGGGATAGTTATCTAACAGATATTGTAATACTTTTCTTGGTATCCACCTGAGGTGAACAGCAGATATATATCTGGATTTATATTTTGGCTTTATCACTGTTGTGTGTTACTGACGGTCAGCCCTTCTATTGAACCGTGAGATAACACCCAGAGGTAGCCACTATAAAACACTGGAAAAAGGAAAAGTATAATTAACAGAAATAAGATCAGAAAGACTGTACGTCTGACATGGGCCTGAATAACCATATGTCCCATATTATGCCGTACACATGCTGTTAAGCGAATGAGACTGAGGGGCGCTCCACTCAGCATTCAGCTCTGAAGCTCCAACTATGCCAACAAAGACACCCAAAAGTCGCTCTACAATTCCCAAGAAACATAGTAAAGGAACGGCGATTAACCAAGCCGTCTCTAGCTCTATACAGCGTTTCCTGGTTACCAGTGGAACCAGCGCCGGCGCATGTAGCAGTCAAGCTAGATGCACGAGACGCAACGCATCTCTCGCTTCATTAGCAACCTCTGTAAGAGAAAGTTCGCCTGCATCATCTTACTGCTCAGATCTCATGGAAGAACCTGAGTCTCCCACAGGCTCAGATATGTCGTCTCTGCTGAGCGGCATTAGAAAAGACTTAGCCGGGATGTTCCATGGACTTGAAAAATCAATAAAAAAGGAAATAACGGGGGTAAGAACAGATATGGCGCATATTCTCGATAGGGTGGAGAGCACAGAACAGAGACAAGATACTCATGAAACAGCTATAAGAGAACTACAAAAGACTGTCACACAGCTAGCCTTTGCTCACCGTGCCTCACTATATAAGCTTGAGGACCTCGAGAATAGAAATCGCAGAAATAACTTGCGAATTAGAGGTCTGCCCGAAGCGACTGGCGATAATGATTTGGAGTCGTCGATCAGCGGTATATTTAATTCAGTGTTGGGAAATGCACCCACTGATCTGCTGCGCTTTGTAATATTGCTACTGAGCAACCCAGAGACGTAATATGCCGTCTACATTACTTTACAGATAAGAATGCCATCATGGTCAAGTTGAGGAGCATTCCCAAGTAAAGGGTGATTATGCCTATGTGCTTGTCTCTCTTTGGTTGAGTATGCCAGTAAGCTATTATATCTAATGAGATGTAGACATGTGCGGTTAGTTTCGTACGAATCGAAAATTCGTACAAATTTTTCGAAATTCGTACATTTGTACGAATCCGAATTACGAATTTTTTTGAATACGAATTCTGTACGAAATACGAAATTTCGAAAAATTTGTACGAAATTTCGTATCCAAATTATCCGAATCCAAACTACCAAATAAGACATGAAAATTAGACAAAGCGATAGGTAAATATTTTTTGGTCGAATGTGACTAACCTTAACTCTATTAGTCCAAGATTATTCTACATAGAGAGAAAAGATTCGACATAGAGAGAAAAGATTCAACATTATAGAGAGAAAAGATTCGACATTATAGAGAGAAAAGATTCAACATTATAGAGAGAAAAGATTGCTGCTGGAATTGGGTGGGGGAAGTACATTTGCGGTCGAATCATTCGTTCGTTCCAATTCTACATTATAGAGAGAAAAGATTTGACATTATAGAGAGAAAAGATTCGACATAGAGAGAAAAGATTCGACATAGAGAGAAAAGATTCGACATAGAGAGAAAAGATTCAACATTATAGAGAGAAAAGATTGCTGCTGGAATTGGGTGGGGGAAGTACATTTCCGGTCGAATCATTAATTCGTTCCGATTCGACATTATAAAGAGAAAAGATTCGACATTATAGAGAGAAAAGATTGCTGCTGGAATTGGGTGGGGGAAGTACATTTCCGGTCGAATCATTCGTTCGTTCCGGTCGAATCGTTCGTTATACGTGTCGTACGGAATTCGTATTTCGTACGTATTCGAATTGAATTCCGTACACGGATTACGAATTACGATTTTTTTTTAATACGAAACGGAACGGAACGGAACAAATTTTTCGACGGCTCCCATGTCTAATAAGATGTGACTTGGCTGTTAAAGTATATTTGTTCTAAAAAGGTTTATTGTTTATTGTTGGAGCAAAAAGTATTTTTCCGCACATTCTCTGACGCACAGCTGAATGCTGGTGGAGCAGAATGCTCCCATGAGTCTTTTATATGACACGTTCCCTTCCCCTTCTTTCCTTTTGGGGTTGGGGAGAGCGGATAGCCCTCAAGTTTTCTTATCCGTTCTCCTACGGGAGTTCTCTCTCCCCCCATAGGGACCACCGCAGAAATCTGCGTGACAAATTAAGGTCTCCCACATGTGTCCGGATGGACGTTTTTGTTGTTTATGTAATTTTGTCTTTTTGTTTTTCTCAATACTTACCCGTTTCTTTCTTATTTTATTTCCCCCATCAAGGCTGGCATGCATGGCTAAGTAGGTTTAAGGGTTACGCTCTACTGCGATAATGGCCACACTTAAAGTCATCTTCTATAATGTTAGGGGTTTAAATGCTGCGGCTAAACGGCATCAGGTCACCCGCGAATTATGGAAACTTGCCTCTTCTATTGTGTTTCTTCAGGAAACACATTTAACCCATACTACGCAGGTCAAATTGACCTCGCTTTATTTTCCCCAGTGGTACTATAGCCTCTCAGATACGAATAAAGCTAAGGGTGTGGCCATTGGTTTTAGTGGTAGCGTACCCTTTCGTTTTTTAGATATGCAAGCGGATGACCATGGTCGTTTTCTCTTCTTAAAGGGCTTTCTAGGCACCAGCCAATGTACTCTAGCAAACATATACTGCACGAATCAAAATCAACCTACCTTTTTTTCTCAAATTCTTACTGATTTATCACACTTTGCTGAGGGTTTAATCATACTGGCAGGAGACATAAATATGTCTCTAGATCCGGTCTTGGACACATCCCACGGTCGCTCTAATATTTCTTTTAAGCGCCTGTCCTTTGTCAAAAAGAGACTTATAGACCGGCAATTGATAGATGTATGGCGTATTTTACACCCAAAAGAAAAAGATTTCTCCCACTTTTCGAAGACTCACCAGTCTTATTTCCGAATAGATAATATCTTTTTAGACCACCATCACCTCCCACTATTACAATCTGCGAATATAGGCACTGCGACTTTGTCAGATCATGCACCTGTGTCGATGAGTATGACCATGCCCACTTTGACTCAGCGCTCCAATAATTGGAAACTCAACGATTCTCTTCTTTCTAACCCAACAGAAGTTTCTATGTTTGCCTCTCATATATCGCAATATTTTAAAGACAATAAACCTTCTGAGACATCCCCTGCTGTTGTATGGGAAGCTCACAAGGCAACTATGAGAGGCCGATTCATAGAACTTGGGGCAAGGAAAAAAAGAGAGCATGGTCAACAACTTGAGCAGGTCCTTCATCAAATAACAGAACTTGATAAACAACATAAACTCACCTTACACGCATCCCAGCTAGAAGCTCTTACGTTGAAACGAGAAGAACTAAAAAATCTTCTTAACCTCGATACAGCTCGGAAATCCCAACGCTATTCGCAAAAATTCTATGAGTGGGGGGACAAACCTAGCAGACAATTAGCAAGATCCCTTAAAGAAAAACAGACTAGATCATTTATCCCTAAAATAAAACTATCTAACGGAAACTTAGTCCACGCGACTCCTCACATTGCTAAAGCTTTTAGGGATTATTATGCAGATCTGTACAAAGTGCAGTGTGACTCCCCGTCTCTGACTGTGAAGGAGAGACGTAGCCTTATGCTTACATACCTAAAAGAAGCAAATTTGCCCAAACTTTCAAACTCGACTCTCAGGGAACTTGAATCTGAACTTTCGGTTGAGGAATTTCAGGCAGCCCTGAAATCTTCACCGACAGGTAAAGCCCCGGGACCGGATGGTTACACTAGCCGGTACTATAAAACATTTAGTGATGTTCTCCTGCCCCATCTCACGGCTTATGCCAATTCAATCTCACAGACCTCGGGACTACGCCCGGAATCTCTTACAGCCCATATTTCAGTTATCCTTAAAGCAGATAAGGACTCCACCCAATGCAGTAGCTACATGCCAATTTCCCTATTAAATGTCGATATCAAATTATATTCTAAGGTAATGGCCAACAGACTACTCCCTCTTATACCCAGTTGGGTTTCTATGGATCAGACGGGCTTTATGCCACACAGAGAAGCCAAGGATAATTCTCTCCGGGCGATATCTCTTATACAACACGCTCAAAGGTCTTCCCAGTCCACCCTACTTTTTATCCACAGATGCTGAAAAAGCATTTGATAGGGTGGACTGGGATTACTTAAAATTGACCCTGCGACATCTCAGGGCTGGGACCCAAAATGTTCTATCGCATTACTTCCCTTTATTCTAATCCCACGGCACAAATTCGCATAAACGGCACTTTGAGTGACTCATTCCAACTATTTAATGGGACCAGACAGAGCTGCCCCCTTTCTCCCCTCTTATTTGCCCTTACCCTCGAACCCTTTCTGGCAACCATAAGATGTAATTTAAATATACATGGGATTCGAGTAGGTAATAAAACGCACAAATATGGGGCATATGCGGATGATATTTTATTTTTTATCCAGCAGCCCCGTATCTCGCTTCCTAATTTAATGTCAGCGTTTTCTACTTTTCAGACACTCTCCAACTTTAAAATTAATCTTTCTAAGTCTGAAATTCTAAATATTAATCTACCTGGAAGGGAGGTGGAAAATTTAAAACCCCTCTTCCCTTTTAGATGGGTTCAACGAAGCATGAAATATCTGGGAGTGAATCCTACGCCTCACATTCAGTCCCTTTTTAAATATAACTACATCCCATTATTGAATAATATTAGAAGGGATCTACAAAAGTGGAACACGCTGACACACTCATTGCTAGGTAAAGTGAGTATAGTTAAAATGAACATTCTGCCTAGAGTTCTTTTTTTCTTTCAAATGATCCCATTGGGTGTGCCTATAGGATTCTTTTCCCTATTACAGACCATGGTCTCCCGCTTCATTTGGAGGAACAGTCACCCCAGAGTATCCAAGGATGTATTATTCCGCTCCAAGGATGCTGGGGGACTGGCCCTTCCAAATTTTAAGGCTTATTATAATGCTGTGATTCTATCTAGAATTTCCGAATGGAAATATGCCGCTAATTCCAAACTCTGGGTGAGCTTAGAACATGCTCTTAGTAACACAGACTTAGCAACTACACCCTGGCTGCCACGCTTACACAGGCACCTCGCCCCAAGTACCTCCACTTTAACCACTTCCACCCTTGATGTATGTGATGCCTTACATAGGAAGCTCTCGTGGGCATATGCTTCTCCTCTGTTACCGCTTTTGGACCCCGATTATTTCTTACCTGGTCTATTAGACCCTGGATATAGGACGTGGTCGCCAGAAGAACCTCTTTTACTACATCATGTTCTCCGAGCCAATGCTCTCAAGCCTCTTAAGGAAATTCTCGGCCTCAAGCCCATTACGTTTCTTGACAAATGGAGATATAATCAATTGCAAGGTTTCCTCAGAACCTTGCCTCAGCCGCTTAGAGGGATACAGGACTTAAACAGTATTGAGGAAGCTTTTAATTCAACGGATCCACCTGAACATTGTATCTCGGTATTCTACAAATCACTCATCAAGCTCCAAGGAGATACTTACCCTCCCTTCCTTGCTAAGTGGGAGGCAGACCTGGAATCCTGTCTCTCAGACAGCCAAAAGGATAAAGTCCTACAGCTGACTCATATCTCTTCAATTGCATCAAAGATGGCTGAGGTCAATTACAAACTGCTAACCAGATGGCACTATACCCCATCAAAGCTTCATCAGATGCTCCCCGCCAACTCCCCGTTGTGTTGGAGGAATTGTGGGAACAGAGCAACTCACGCTCACATATGGTGGTTGTGCCCACTCAACCGCCCCTTCTGGTCTAGCATTATTCAAATCATCCAACAAATAACCAATATTAATCTCCCTGCTGATGCATGGACCATTCTCTTCCATGCTACCAAGGAACCTGCCAGAAAATACAAATGTTCCTTAGTCCCACATCTGCTTAATACGGCTAAAGCACTTATACCTACCCTTTGGGGTCAGCCTGAGACTCCATCCGTGAAAAAGTGGTTTCAAAAAATTTCAGAGGTCCATCTCATGGAAGATATCACTCATCGTAACAAGGACACTTTTCAACGACACACCCTAACTTGGACTCTGTGGATGGAGTTCAAGGACACCACAACCTATAGGGAGATACTTGTACAATCCCACTGAGACCCAGTCTACATCTATTGAATAAGCTATTTATATCTTAAGGTTGATCGCTTGTGGTTATTCTTTGGCTTATCCCTTAAGAGATTAAAATGTACTGTGACATATATTCTACTGGATACCATGCATGTCGGCCTTCCCTTCATTTCCCTCCTTACTCCCTTATCTTTTCTTTCTTTCTCCTCTTAGAGAGAGTGAGGGAGGGGGATTAGACTTGTTTTTCCTGGGGCTCCTCCCCCTTTTTCCCCCTTTTTTTTTTTTTCCTTTCTCTCTCTTTATAGATATACTAAGAGAGGGATCTTAATGAATTTAGGAAAATTATTCACGGGGCACTAGTGTTTACCAATTGTGATAAGAGATACATACTGTAAATTAACACACAGAGGGAAGGGGGAGTATTTCCTCACACCCCCCCTCCCCCCCTTTTCTTTTTTTTCTTTTTTTTTCTTTTTCCTTACACATAGGTGAGGTCACCTTTCCCTTTCACTTTTTTTTTTTTTTTTTACATGTTTTGTCACTCCATCAATACAGTCACTCGCAAACCTATCCCCCAGTCCGCTATACAGTCCACTTTTAGACTTTAACACTTGTTTTTCAGTTTGTAGTAGTTTTTGAAATCACTTTTTGTCACTCCTCATTATTTACTTTCACTTTAAAGGACACCAACACTAGAGTTATAGCACATAATATACCTGGGGGAGAGTATGGGGGACTTTATTCCCCCATCCCCCCCCCCTCCTCAAATCATCCTTTTTTTTTTTTCTCCCTCTCTCTTTCCCCATCTCTCTCTCTTTCCCTCCTTTTTCTTTCTCTCCTGTGCACTCCTCTCCCTCTCTCCTGCCCGCCCCGGACTCCCCTAGTCACTATGGATTGTGGGGTTTCATGGCTGGGCTTTTTATATGGGAGTGTAGATAATCGATAATTATTAATAGCATTATTACTTTTTTTCTATTTTTTCTGTAATGGGAAATATTGAGATTATATATGTGTTTTATGTATTGTAATGTGTGTTATATGTTGTTGGAAAATTATTAAAAAAGATAATAAACAAAAAAAGAAAAATAGAATCTCTCTTCAGAGAGTTGATTTGGAGGAAAAAACGACCACGTATAAAGTTAACAACATTAATGTTAAACAAGGAAGAGGGAGGTCTCGCAATCCCCCATCCCAAAAACTACTTTTAAGCCTCACAAATACAACATTGCAGTGGATGGACAAAAGTATTACATTCTGATCCTATACAGAATCTGCTATTATCAGTTTATGAAGGTTATCCACTAATTTCTTTATTAGAATCGAGAAATCAATTGTGCGATAAGGGATTCCATACGGGTAAATTATTTGACATGGTATGGCAAGAAATGAGGAAAATTACTGAAGTAAAGGGATTTACTTCATACACGCCAATTTGGAATAATAGTAGATATGTGGAACTGGGGAAATTGGAGGGGTTTGAGTTTTGGAGGCAGAAGGGACTAAGGTATATGCCACAGCTATTTGAGGAAGATGTGATGAAAACCTTTAGTGAATTAAGCAAAGAATATAATATTGCAAATCAAAGATTGAAGTTTAATAAGTCAGTGGTGATAGCCTTGTTGGATAAGACAGGGCAAAAAAAAAGGGTCTGATATCACAATTATATGATATATTATTTGATAAATTAAAAAAAACTGTGGATATATCAGCAAGATTAGCCTGGTCAGGTGATATAGGGCCAATTTCAGATGAACAGTGGGCACAGGCATTATCAGTAATACCTCAGGCCTCCCTATCTCCAACGCAACATTTAACACAATTATTTATCCTACATAGGGCACATTGCACACCAGAGAAATTATTTAAATGGAAATGTAGAGATACAGACCAATGTCCTAGATGTAAAGGGAGAGTAGCCAATCTAATACACATGTTATGGAGATGACCTAAACTTCATCGCTATTGGTCTGGGGTGGTATCTATGATTAATAGTGTATTTGAGAGTGGGATGCTTATGGAGCCTGGGGGTCGTCTTCTGGGTATACTGGATGAATCAAGAATCCCAGAGGATTATACTGTTTCAATAAATAAAAGTCTATTCCAGGCTCGTAAGCTTATTACACAAAAGTGGTTATCACCATACCCACCCACTGTAGCAGAGTGGAAAATACAAGAAAGGGAAACTGTAATTAAGGAAAAGTATACTTTCTTACGCAGAGGTTGTCCAGGGAAATTTGAAAAAATAAGGAGAAGGTGGTGTGATATCTTGGAGGTATGAGGGGAGGAGGGATGGGTGAGTAGAGATGGGAGAGGGGGGAGAACATGGAGGCTAGGGGTAAGGGGGCTGTGATCTGTGTTTTTTGTTATTTATTTATTTATTTTTCTTTGTTTTGTGTTTTTTTTTTTTCTTTTCCTTTCTTTTTCTTTCTTTTCTCTTCTCAGTGCGGGCTTGGGTTGTATGTTGTATTTGGTGTTTTTGTTGTTTGTATGTAAAAAATAAATAAAAAGATGATTTGATTAAAAAAAAAAAAAGTTGGTATACCAATGATATTCTATATTCGCCATTCCATGCTATAAATTATCACCAGGTACACCTACCTCCAACTTCCCTTCCCCCTCCTCCCTCTCCTCCCCCCCTTCTTGGGGGTTCTTTCTTTTGTCACTAACAGTTCCTGAATCTCTGGACAGGATTGGTCTGTTGTGATTCCAGGACATTGTACTACATTACCTTTTGCTTTTTTTTTTTTGTGCCTTTCTTTGGATCTTCGGTGGTCCTCACTACACCTTTCCGCTCTTCTATTTTCACACCTTGGTTAGTCCTGAATCTCTGGACAGTATTGGTCTGTTGTGATTTCAGGATGTCTTATCATGCCCTTTCTGTTTGTCCTGTTGTGAGGCTCCTTGGTGGTCTTCACACCCCCCCCTTTTTTTTTCGTTTCATTCTCATCACTATGGGCTCTTTGCCCTTTGCTTGTTACACCCCACTTTCTCCATTGACCACATCATTTTACATTTCACATAGATTGGAGCTGTCTACAGGTACCCTCCTGTAGCTCAGCCTGGACACTATACATCACTCCCCTTGAGCGTGGTGTTTTCCGTCTTGGCTGCCTGCGGCTTTACACCCCCCCAGCTCCCGGTGGGGACATTTCCCGGCCTTCCTCAGCCATCAGGCTTTAGCATTCCATGACCACTTTTAGAGCTATAAAGTAAGTAATTTGGGGTTTTTTTGTTTTTTTTCCTTCCCTTGCATCCCTATTCAATTCATTGGATTCATTTTGGATATATATTTTTTATAGACGTGAATTCTGCATTTGCTTCTGAAGAAGTGGAACTGTATCCACGAAACGCATCAAGCTTATTAATGCAGTTTTTATTCAATCATGTTTGTATATTATACTTTTCCTTTGATTTTAATCACTTAAGCCCCGGACCATTTTGTAGCTAAAGGACCAGAGCTGTTTTCAGAATTTTGCACTGCGCTGCTTTCACTGTAAATTGTGCAGACATGCAATGTTGTACCGAAACAAAATTTGCGTCCTTTTCTTCCCACAAATAGAGCTTTCTTTTAATGGTATTTGATTGCCTCTGCGATTTAAATTTTTTGCGATATAAATGGAAAAAGACCGAAAATCTTGAAAAAAAATGATATTTTCTACTTTTTGTTATAAGAAAAATCGAATAAACTCAATTTTAGTCATACATTTAGGCCAAAATGTATTCAGCCACATGTCTTTAGTAAAAAAATGTCAATAAGCGTATATTTATTGGTTTGCGCAAAAGTTATAGCGTCTACAAACTAGGGTACATTTTCTGGAATTTACACAGCTTTTAATTTATGACTGCCTATCTCATTTCTTGAGGTGCTAAAATGACCCAATTTTGGAAGGTAGACACCCCAAGGAAATTGCTGAGAGGCATGTTGAGCCCATTGAATATTTTTTTTTGTCTCAAGTGATTGAATAATGACAAAAAAAAAAAATTACAAAAAGTTGTCACTAAATGATATATTGCTCACACATGCCATGGTTATATGTGGAATTACACCCCAAAATACATTCTGTTGCTTCTCCTGAGTACGGGGATACCACATGTGTGGGACTTTTTGGGAGCCTAGCCGCGTACGGGCCCCCGAAAACCAAGCACCGCCTTCAGGATTTCTAAGGGCGCAAATTTTTGATTTCACTCCTCACTACCTATCACAGTTTCGAAGGCCATAAAATGCCAAAATAGCACAAAACCCCCCCCCCAAATGACCCCATATTAAAAAGTAGACACCCCAAGGAAATTGCTGAGAGGCCTGTTGAGCCCATTGAATATTTTTTTTTTGTCCCAAGTGATTGAATAATGACAAAAAAATAAAAATAAAAGAAAATTACAAAAAGTTGTCACTAAATGATATATTGCTCACACATGCCATGGTTATATATGGAATTACACCCCAAAATACATTTTGCTGCTTCTCCTGAGTACGGGGATACCACATGTGTGGGACTTTTTGGGAGCCTAGCCGCGTACGGGACCCCGAAAACCAAGCACCGCCTTCAGGATTTCTAGGCACAAATTTTTGATTTCACTCCTCACTACCTATCACAGTTTCGAAGGCCATAAAATGCCAAAATAGCACAAAACCCCCCCAAATGACCCCATTTTGGAAATTAGACACCCCAAGCTATTTGCTGAGAGGCATGGTGAGTATTTTACAGCTCTCATTTGTTTTTGAAAATGAAGAAAGAAAATTTTTTTTTTTTTTCAATTTTCAAAACTTTGTGACAAAAAGCGAGATCTGCAAAATACTCACAATACCTCTCAGAAAATAGCTTGGGGTGTCTACTTTCCAAAATGGGGTCATTTGGGGGGTTTGTGCCATCTGGGCATTCCATGGCCTCCGAAACTGTGATAGGCAGTGAGAAGTGAAATCAAAAATTTACACCCTTAGAAAGCCTGAAGGCGGTGCTTGGTTTTTGGTGTCCCGTACGCGGCTAGGCTCCCAAAAAGTCTCACACATGTGGTATCCCCGTACTCAGGAGAAGCAACAGAATGTATTTTGGGGTGTAATTCCACATATGCCCATGGCATGTTTGAGCAATATATCATTTAGTGACAACTTTGTGCAAAAAAAAAAAAAAAAAATTGTCTTTTTTCCGCAACTTGTGTCAACATATAAAATATTCCATGGACTCGACATGCCTCTCAGTATATAGCTTGGAGTGTCTACTTTCCAAAATGGGGTCATTTGGGGGGGTTTTGAACTGTTCTGGCATTTTATACACAACATTAGGAAGCTTACATCCACTCTTCTAACCACTTGAAGACAAAGCCCTTTTTGACACTTTTTGTTTACATGAAAACATTTATTTTTTTTGCAAGAAAATTATGTTGAACCCCCAAACATTATATATATTTTTAAAGCAAAGGCCCTACAGATTAAAATGGTGGGTGTTGCGGGGTTTTTTTCTACACAGTATTTGCGCAGCGATTTTTCAAACGCATTTTTTGGGGAAAAAATACACTTTTTTTTTATTTTAATGCACTAAAACACACTATATTGCCAAAATGTTTGATGAAATAAAAAAGATGATCTTAGGCCGAGTACATAGATATGAAACATGACATGCTTTAAAATTTCGCACAAACGCGCATTGGCGACAAACTACATACATTTTTAAAAGCCTTTAAAAGCCTTTACAGGTTACCCCGTTAGATTTACAGAGGAGGTCTACTGCTAAAATTACTGCTCTCAATTTGACCTTCGCGGTGATACCTCACATGCATGGTGCAATTGCTGTTTACATATGACGCCAGACCGACGCTTGCGTTCGCCATTGGGCAAGAGCAGGGCAGGACAGGGGTGCTTTTTTTTTTTTTTTTTTTTTTATTATTAATTTTGCTTTTTTATTTTATTTTTGAATTGTTCCTTCCATATTTTTATTTTTTTATCATTTTTATTGTTATCTCAGGGAATGTAAATATCCCCTATGATAGCAATAGGTAGTGACAGGTACTCTTTTTTTGAAAAAACTGGGGTCTAGACCCTAGATCTTTCCTCTGCCCTCAAAGCATCTGACCACACCAAGATCGGTGTGATAAAATGCTTTCCCAATTTCCCAATGGCCCTTTTTATATCCGGGGGGGGGACATTCCTTCCCACTGCTTGTAAAAGCAGTCCAGAGGCTAATTAGCCACTAGGATTGCTTTTACATGAAAGCCGGCCGCTGGCTGAAAAGAATGATACCAAGATGATACCTAAACCCGCAGGCATCATTCTGGTATAAACATTCAAAGTCCAGCAACATACCAGTACGTTGCTGGTCCTTGTTGGACATGTATTGTAATCTTTTTTTTCATGCAGCCTGTTGGCTGAACGAAAAAAAAAGATTGATCGGTGGGTATGCCCACCATTAGAATACCGCCCTTCATCCACCCACTTCTAATGATGGGCATACATGCACCATTTATATATGCCGAAGCATGGGGGCATCTTCCCGCAAAAGTTATGCCGCGTACACATGGTCAGACTTTTCCACGGGCAAGCCTCCGTCGGAATTTCGACCGTATGTACGTGGCATTAGGTGCAAAATCCCTCCTCTGCTCCTGCTGCCCCAATGTTTCGGCATATATGCTTTTTTTTTTTTAACTGTGGTGGTGAAATCACCTCCTACAGCACTGCAGTCGCAGGGATCAGGCCTGTCTCTGCGAACGCTGCAGTTATGTGTGTTGTGTTTTGCAAGTGACAGTGATCGATCAATACTGCACTTGGGTGGCAAAACGCAGGTGCTAGCAGGTATCTGGGCTGATCCCGCTAACACTGCGTTTTTGGGAACCCTAAATCAGATATTGATCTGTTCAGATACTATACCACTAAGGGGGGTGTATGCTTCACGTGTGGGTGTTAGCGTTACTGGCACTAACCTGACGCTGCCTGGGGTGTGACGCGGACCCTCTCTGACGCTAAAACCTAATTGATATCACCCGCCGGGCGATCAGGGGGTTAAACCTTTATTGGGTTATATACACGGCGGGTGCCCTGACACTATAAAAAGCAAACTAACTAACCAGCGTCACCCGTAACACTTATATGGTGATTACTGGTGAAAGGGTTAACTAGGGGCAATTAGGGGGTTAAAACCTTTATTAGGTAATATATGGGGGTACCTGACGCTATATAAAAACCTGACGGCGAACCTAAAAAAAAATTACTGGCTACCTGTCCGCATCACTGACACTAAGACAGCGATCAGAAAAACGATCGCTTAGCGACAGTGGTGATAGGGGGTGAAAGGGTTACCTGGGGGGCGATCAAGGGGGTTAAACCTTTATTAGATAATATATGGGGGTACCTGACGCTATAAAAACCTGCGGCGAACCTAAAAAAAATTATTGGTTACCGATCGGCATCACCAACACTAAGACAGCGATCAGAAAAACGATCGCTTAGCGACAGTGGTGATAGGGGGTGAAAGGGTTACCTGGGGGGCGATCAAGGGGGTTAAACCTTTATTAGATAATATATGGGGGTACCTGACGCTATAAAAACCTGCGGCGAACCTAAAAAAAATTACTGGCTACCGATCGGCATCACCGACACTAAGACAGCGATCAGAAAAACTATCACTTAGCGACAGTGGTGATAGGGGGTGAAAGGGTTACCTGGGGGGCGATCAAGGGGGTTAAACCTTTATTAGGTAACATATGGGGGTACCCAACGCTATAAAAACCTGCGGCGAACCTAAAAAAAATTACTGGCTACCGATCGGCATCACCAACGCTAAGACAGCGATCAGAAAAACGATCGCTTAGTGACAGTGGTGATAGGGGGTGAAAGGGTTACCTGGGGGGCGATCAAGGGGGTTAAACCTTTATTAGGTAATATATGGGGGTACCTGACGCTATAAAAACCTGCGGCGAACCTAAAAAAAATAACTGGGTACCGATTGGCATCACCGACGCTAAGACAGCGATCAGAAAAATGATCGCTTAGCGACAGTTGTGATAGGGGGTGAAAGGGTTATCTGGGGGGCGATCAAGGGGGTTAAACCTTTATTAGGTAATATATGGGGGTACCTGACGCTATAAAAACCTGCGGCGAACCTAAAAAAAATAACTGGCTACCGATCGGCATCACCGACGCTAAAACAGCGATCAGAAAAATGATCGCTTAGCGACGGCGGTGCTAGGGGGTGAAAGGGTTATCTGGGGGGCGATCAGGGGGTTAAACCTTTATTAGGGGGGGTTAGGGGCTACACTGGACCTAAAACTAACTTTAGTGACACTTTTACAGTCACAAATGTCACTGATTGCAGTGATCAGTAAATAAATGGTCACTGCAATCAGTGACACTGTGACTGGGGGCTGGGGAGTGATCTGGGGGGTGATCTGGGGTGTCTGGGGGGGCCTGAGGGGGCGATTTATGTGCCTATGTGTCCTGGTGTCAGTGTAGTGTTTTGTGCACTAACCTGCATCTTCTCCTGTGCGGCGCTCGGTATATGTGAGCGCCGCAGGAGAGATGACATCACTTCCTCTGCCTGTGTAAACATTACACAGGCAGGGAAGCTCTCTCATTCGCCGGGAGCGATCGAGAGGGGGTGGCCGGAATCGAACTGCTGTCCTCTCATCCCTGATCGCTCCCAAACGAATAACGGCCGCTCACTGTAAAGAAGGGGGGTCCGATGGGACCCCCCAACTATACAAAGGCAGTCACGTAGATATACGTGATTCTGCCTGTCGGTGCCATTCTGCCGACGTATATTTACAGTGGGCGGTTGTTAAGTGGTTAATAAGCGTGTGCAATAATGGAATTTTTATATGTCTATTATATGCCTATCAGCTAGTCATATCTGCTATGTACCATGTCCTATGTATAAAAAACAAGGTAAAAAGAAACGGGACTATAACGGTGCTGATAGATTAATGCTGAACACAATGGAAGACTGAATTACCAAAAGTACAATAAATTTTATTGACAAATTATAAATTAGACACTTTCTTTCATAAATTAGACACTTATTACTGTCTTATTTCTTTGTTTAGAGTGATCTATCGAGTGGTCCTTTTTGGACCTATTGTTTGCTGGATTGGATCCTTGAAAGTTTTTTTCCATAGGATAACTTTGTGGATCTGTACTGACAGGCACGCCCCCCCCCCCCCTCTGTTTTTTGATAAAGTAATTAAATAGATGAGCAGCCCGTTTATGGCTGCGCTTTGATGTTCATAAGGGCGCATATATTTATTTATATATGTATCTATATAGCTCACCTTGATTGAAATTTTGGAATTATTTTTCTCTCTCTTTTGGCTAGGTCTTATGAGTGGTCACTGTGGGGGTTTGGTTGTTCGGAGTTTGTTCCGCCTGCCGCCCTGGGGGTGGTGATTTTCGCCCTCTCCTTTTGGGGTCTTTTCTCCACTCTCCCTTCTTTACATCTAGGGTCCCTGGTGGTAAGTTACCCACTTTATATCATTTGTGGACCTGTCTACAGGTGGATCTCCAACTTTTTAAGTCAATGTCCATTATTTATTTTGTAAGTGGTAATTTTTTTCCTTTTTTCTTCCTTATATTCACTAGCTGTTATCCGCACAGACGTCTGAGACATACTTCCCCTGATGAAGCCCCAATGGGCGAAACATGTTGGGACTATGTATGATCTTCTCAGTTGAATATTGATGCAACCACCATTCTGGAATTACCCTATTGTGAAACTAATCAGTGACACTGCTCATATTTTTATCAAATTTTGTATAACTTGTCAATAAAATGTATTTTACTTTTTTACCAATTGGTAATTGAGTCTTCCATTGTGTTTGGCATTAATCTATCAGCATCGTTATAGTCCCGTTTCTTTTTACCTTGTTTTTTATAATAATTTGGGATGAGGTGCGTTACACTAGGTGTCTACCCATAGCCAGACCACAAAACCATTATGTCCTATGTATGTTTATATGAATAAACCCATTTTGATCGTGTAATTCTTTTGTTTTTTCTAACACACATCTCATTTAAAGTCCTAAATCTCCCCCTTTTTGATATTGACTAACGGGGATGGAAGTGTATGCTCTTTTTTTGACCATATACTTAATTTAAAGTCCCAATTTCCTTCCTTTTACATGCTATAAATTACCCCACTAGGTTTGATTTGGGGGAGCATCACTCCCCCGTTTTGCAGGGTTGCCTGTTTATGTCAAAAGGCTGGCAGTCAGCCAAGATTCTACTCTCCATAGAAAGAAATGGAGAGATGAGCTGTGATTTTAGCACCTCTGTTATGAATTTTGAAGATTAATAATTCTAGATTTAGCAACATGCAAATCGCAACTTTTCCTGTAAAAGTCCAGTTTGACCACTCCTTATTCCTGAACTTACTTATTAGGCAGTACAGGGGAGGAGGGCAGTACTGAGGTTTTGTCCATTGATATGTCTCCTTTCAGCAGCTCTGGGTGGAGCTTGTTTTTGGTGATGATGGCATTGATGATGGTGGCTCATTTATTCTTGTGGCATAAGGAATAAGTGTCAGAAAGTCTCAGCTTATCCATTTGCCTACCAGGTCAATTTTGACACTTCTCTCCTACATGTAAAAATCTACTTTTAGCCCCCCAAATCTCTACTCTGGCCTCCAAGGCAGCAGATCAGACACAGATCGATGAATGACCAGGTAAACAGAGAGGTGGAACAGGACATACTTGTTGCTTCCTGTTTCCAGGGTCACAGAGAGGGAGGAACAATGTCAGTTTGTCTCTCTCTGTTCTGTGCACCCGTCTCCACCAGTTGCATCACTCCCGGGCTCCACAATTGGACAGCAGAGCCCGGGAAAGGGACCCCCTTCCGCCACCTGCAGAACTGATCAAGTAGCTGTTCAGCCACTCTAATCACTTCTTCATTACAGGAAATCACTGACTGAAATTTTTCATACTGGGATGATGCCTACAGGTGAAGGCATCATCCCTGTATAACCACTGAAAACCGAGGATGTCCATGGATATCCAACAGCGGGCAAGTGGTTATTCAGGCATTTAGGATTATCAGCCTCTTCCTTTTTGCAAGCATCGTTCTGGTGTGCTTTTTTTTTATTTTTTATAATGGAGCCAGTCCATGTTAAATTCTCTTTGGAAAGGGCTCTAATGCCCTGTACACACGATCGGATTTCCGGTGGAATTTTCCGTCGGAACTCCGATGAAGCTGACTTTCATCAGTATTGCCTACACATCATCAGACAAAATTCCGACCGTACAAAACGCGGTGACGTAAAACACTCCGTCGAGCCGAGAAAAATTAAGTTCAATGCTTCTGAGCATGCGTCAACTTGATTCTGAGCATGCATGGGTTTTTTCTCCGTTGGAGTTCCACACAGACGATCGGAATTTCCTATTGTTTTTTTTTCCATCGGAAAAATTTAAAACATGTTCTATTTTTTAACACCGATGGAAAAAAGTCAGATGGGGCCCACACACGATCGTTTTTTCCGATGAAAAAAGTCCATCAGACTTTTTTCATTGGAAAAAACGATTGTGTGTACAGGGCATAAGAGTTTGATAGAAGAGTATCCATATGGAAAATGAATTAACTATTAGTTTTATAATTTTCTAATTATTAAATTTTAGAATAATTTATTTAATTATTTATCAAACATATTGTATTTTGTTTTCATCAGGACTGCATATTTGTACATACAGTATGTATATACATTTGTACATCCAATAAACAAATAATTTTTGGTGCATTCCAATGTAATTTACATGGTTACACATAAATATTAGGGATGAGCTCGGTGTTCGAGTCGAACATACGTTCGAACATCGAACGATTTGGGCCGTTCGCGCCAAATATCGAGTGACGCGAACGGCCCACAATACACTGCGCCATCGCAGTGCAATCCCGGCGCTGTGATTGGCCAAGCATGCACTGTGACCCCGCATGCTTGGCCAATCACAGCGCCGGCAGCTAGGAGAGCCATAATTGGCCACAGGCAGGTTGCCTGTGGCCAATTATAGCTCAGGGGGTTTAGCACACGCCCCACACTATAAAAGGCCACCAGCGCGGCGGCCTTGTGTAGTGTGTTCCGGCGCAGGGAAAGAGAAGGATAGGCAGGGACAGTGTTGATATTATTTGTGCTATTCTTGTGTGCAGGGAGAGAGAAGGATAGGCAGGGAGAGTGTCAGTGTCATATTCTTTGCTAAACCTTGTGTGCAGGGAGAGAGAAGGATAGGCAGGGGACAGTGTCAGTGTCATATTCTTTGCTAAACCTTGTGTGCAGGGAGAGAGAAGGATAGGCAGGGAGAGTGTCAGTGTCATATTCTTTGATAAACCTTGTGTGCAGGGAGAGAGAAGGATAGGCAGGGGACAGTGTCAGTGTCATTGTTGCTAAGCCTCCTGCACAGTATACACCTGAAGCTTCACCAACAGGCATTTGCAGCACTTACAGCGGGCGGAGTGTGCCTCCTGCACACAGGCATTTGCAGCACTTACAGCGGGCGGAGTGTGCCTCCTGCACATTATACACCTGAAGTTAGCCTGTATTGCTGTGTTTTCCTGGTGTGTTACACCAACAGGCATTTGCAGCACTTATAGCAGGCGGAGTGTGCCTCCTGCACATTATACGCCTGAAGTTAGCACGTATTGCTGTGTTTTCCTGGTGTGTTACACCAACAGGCATTTGCAGCACTTACAGCAGGCGGAGTGTGCCTCCTGCACATTATACACCTGAAGTTAGCCCGTATTGCTGTGTTTTCCTGGTGTGTTACACCAACAGGCATTTGCAGCACTTACAGCGGGCGGAGTGTGCCTCCTGCACATTATACACCTGAAGTTAGCCTGTATTGCTGTGTTTTCCTGGTGTGTTACACCAACAGGCATTTGCAGCACTTACAGCGGGTGGAGTGTGCCTCCTGCACATTATACACCTGAAGCTAGCCCGTATTTCTGTGTTTTCCTGGTGTGTTACACCAACAGGCATTTGCAGCACTTACAGCAGGCGTAGTGTGATTCCTGCAAAATATACTCCTGAAGCTAGGCCTTATTGCTGGTTTTCCCATCTCCCTGCAGGCCATTAGAATGTCTGGAAGGCAAACAAGGAGAGGCAGACAGTCAGGAGCCAATAAAAGAGGGCAAGCAGGCTCTGTGTCTAGAGACAACAGTTCTGGTCGTGGACGCGGTGCATCGCCATCAGCACGTGGCCATGGGACACGCTTGTCCTTCTCTTCGGCAGCTGGACGTGTTGAGCCGCATCATGCCGAAGACTTGGTAGAGTGGATGACCAAGCCCTCCTTATCCTCCTCATCCTCTCTCACCCAGGCTCAGGGTACTGGCAAAGCAGCTGCCAAAGCGTCCTCTTCCCTGGTATCAATGTCATCATCAGTCACTCCTTCCCTAGACCAACCATGTCCTCCTGAGGAGTCCCCCGAACTGTTTGAGCACAGTGTTGGGTACATGCTCCAGGAGGATGCCCAGCGTTTCGAAGGGTCTGATGATGATACCCAGCTAGAGGAAGGCAGTAGCGTGAGAGCAGAGAGAGGGGATGCTCAAGAAGGACACCAATCTGGCAGTCATGTTCCAGCAGCTGCAGCATACTGCCAGATTGGCTCCAGTGATGAGGAGGGAGGGGATGATGAGGTCACTGACTCCACGTGGGTGCCTAATAGGAGAGAGGAGGAGGATGAGGAGGAGGCACATCTCCAACGAGGCAGGATGCTCTCGGGGGGCCAGCGTAAGGCCAGCACACCGACGGAATCACACCGCAGAGCTCCGCCTGTGCAGGGCGCTGCCTCTGCCCGTTATTCAAAAAGTTCTTTGGTATGGGCCTTTTTTGAGTCGAGTGCATCAGATCGCACAGCTGCTGTTTGCAACATATGTTTCAAGCGTATATCGCGTGGCCAAAACATCACCCGCTTGGGCACCACATGCTTGACCAGACATATGTTGACCTGTCATGCAGCTTGTTGGCAAGCCTACCTTAAAGACCCACACCAAAGAACAAAGCGGACCTCTCCTTGCACCGCATCAGCTGGGATCTCCAACCCCACTATACCTTCAGTCCTCTCTGAAACCTGCACTGAGAGGAATGAAGGTGTAGAATTAGGTGTGTCACAGCCAAGTACTTGCGGGCACTCTGCTAGCAGTACACCGACGTCCGATTCTAGCAGGCAAATTTCCCTGCCCCAGCTGCTGGACCGTCAAAAGAAGTTCACTCCCAGGCATCCACATGCCCAGCGGTTGAATGCTAGCTTGGCTAAATTGCTAGCGCTTCAACTGCTGCCTTTTCAGTTGGTAGACTCGGCCCCCTTCCGTGAGTTTGTGCAATGTGCGGTTCCTCAGTGGCAGGTTCCCAAACGCCACTTTTTCTCACGGAAGGCGATTCCGGCTCTCTACCGGCATGTGGAAGGCAATGTCTTGGCCTCGCTGGACAGGGCGGTCAGCGGTAAGGTGCATATTACCACTGACTCATGGTCCAGCAGGCATGGACAGGGACATTACCTTTCTTTCACGGCCCATTGGGTCACTCTTTTGGCAGCTGGGAAGGATGCAGGACAAGGTGCAGTAGTGTTGGAGGTTGTTCCGCCGCCACGCCTCCAAAATGCTACTACTGGTTGTGACACACCTCTCTCCTCCACCCCCTCCTCTTCTTCCTCCATGGCCTCTTCCTGTGCTTTGTCCTCGGAACCAGCGGTGCTCTGTAGGCGTTCAAGGGGCTACGCAAGTACGCAGGCAAAAAGATGCCATGCCGTGCTTGCGCTGGTGTGTTTGGGGGACAGGAGCCACACTGGGGCAGAGGTTCTGTCTGCTCTGCAGGGGCAGGCCGAGAGGTGGTTGACACCACGCCAGCTTAAGCCAGGAATGGTGGTTTGCGACAATGGCACCAACCTCCTCTCCGCCCTCCGACAGGGACAACTGACCCATGTGCCCTGTGTGGCTCACATCCTTAACCTGGTGGTGCAGCGGTTCTTGGGCAGGTACCCGGGCTTACAGGATGTCCTGAGGCAGGCCAGGAAAGTCTGTGTGCATTTCCGCAGATATTATAATGCCAGTGCTCGCCTGGCTGAGCTGCAAAAGGAGTTGAACCTGCCCAAGAACCGCCTTATATGTGACATGCCCACCAGGTGGAACTCAACGTTGGCCATGCTGCAGCAGCTGCACACGCAGCAGAGGGCCATCAATGAGTACCTGTGCGACTACGGCACCAGGACAGGGTCAGGGGAGCTCAGGTTTTTTTCACCACGCCAGTGGGGCATGATCAGGGATGCATGCACTGTCCTGGCACCATTTGAGGAGGCCACGAGGATGGTGAGCAGTGACAGTGCATGCATCAGTGACACTGTACCTCTTGTCCACCTGTTGGAACACACGCTGCGTGGAATAATGGACAGGGCACTTGAGGCAGAACAGAGGCAGGAAGAGGAGGACTTCCTTGCCTCTCAAGGCCCCCTTTACCCAGACAGTGTTCCTTCTGTCCCACCCATCGTACAGGAAGAGGAGGAGGAGGAGGAGGATTGTGTCAGCATGGAGGTGGAGCCTGGCACTCAGCATCATCAGCAGCAGTCTTTTAGGGATGATTTACAGTCCCAAGAAACCCATGGACTTGTACGTGGCTGGGAGGAGGTGGCTGCGGATCATGTCGTCCTTAGTGACCCAGAGGACTCCGGACCGAATGCCTCAGCTAACCTACGCTTCATGGCCTCCCTGATCCTGCAAAGTCTGCGGAAGGATCCTTGTATTCTTCGGATCAAGGAGAGGGACCATTACTGGCTGGCCACTCTCCTTGATCCACGGTACAAGGGTAAGGTTGCGGACCTTATCTTACCGTCGCAGAGGGAGCAGAGGATTAGACAACTCTGGGAGGCCTTGCAGAAAGGTCTGTGCAACGCGTTCCCAGAGACTGGGAGGTTACAAACTCCTGGTCCTGGACAACGAGTTGCTGAGGCTTTGGTCAGTCAAAGAAGGAGCGGTGGGAAAGGTGGCCGTCTGACCGATGCGTTCAGACAATTCTTTAGTCCGCAGCCCCAAGGTATGATCGGTTCCAGCAACCATCGCCAGCGTCTGATATACATGGTGCAGGAATACCTAGGGGCAAGGTCAGACTTGGACACCTTCCCCACCGAAAATCCTCTGGCTTACTGGGTCTTGAGGATGGATCACTGGCCAGAGCTTGCACAGTATGCAATTGAGCTACTGGCCTGTCCTGCACCCAGCGTTCTTTCAGAATGCACATTCAGTGCTGCTGGAGGACTTGTCACGGATCACAGCGTGCGCCTGTCCACCGACTCGGTTGATCGACTGACTTTCATAAAGATGAACCAGTCTTGGATCACCACCAGCTACCAAACACCTGAAGCTGATATAACAGACTAATTTATTTTCAAATGTCACATCCCTTCAAGACTGATGCTGATGCTGAGAGACTGTCCTGTTATGTTGGCTGACTATCCTCCTCCTCCTCAATGATCCGATTGATGATGATAGCTTGGAAGAACATTTTTGTTTCTGGGTGCCGCCACCAGTGGCTAAGGCCCAATTTTTCAGCCCCTGTTTAACAGGGGCATGTAATTACAATTTTTTATGCAATGCTTTGCAGCAGGGCTCATTCCTGCACTCCAACTAGAGTATCTGGGAGAGGTTGCAGTGTCGTGGCACCAGCACCAGTGCCTAAGGCCCAATTTTTCAGCCCCTGTTTAACAGGGGTGTGTAATTACAATTTTTGATGCAATACTTTGCAACAGGGCTCATTGCTGTGCTCCAAGTACAGTATCTGTGAGGGGTTGCAGTGTTGTGGCACCAGTGCCTAAGGCCCAATTTTTCTGCCCCTGTTTAACAGGGGCATGTAATTACAATTTTTTATGCAATGCTTTGCAGCAGGGCTCATTCCTGCACTCCAACTAGAGTATCTGGGAGAGGTTGCAGTGTCGCGGCACCAGCACCAGTGCCTAAGGCCCAATTTTTCAGCCCCTGTTTAACAGGGGCATGTAATTACAATTTTTGATGCAATACTTTGCAACCGGGGTCATTGCTGTGCTCCAAGTACAGTATCTGTGAGGGGTTGCAGTGTTGTGGCACCAGTGCCTAAGGCCCAATTTTTCTGCCCCTGTTTAACAGGGGCATGTAATTACAATTCTTGATCTAATAATTCACAGCAGGGCCCATTCCTGCGCCCACCAAGAGTAACTGTGAGGCCTTTCAGTGTTGTGTCAACACCACCACCACCACCACCAAAGGCCCAATTTTTCAGCCCCTGTTCAACAGGGGCATGCAATTACAATTCTTGATCTAATAATTCACAGAAGGGCCCATTCATGCGCCCACCAAGAGTAACTGTGAGGGCTCACAGTGTTGTGGCAACACCAACATGTAAGGGGCAAATTTCAGCAGAGTATATACGGCAGGCCCCTACTTTCAAACATCCAACTTACAAACGACTCCTCCTTGCAAACGGAAGGATACAACAGGAAGTGAGAGGAAATCTACCCCTAGGAAGGCAAATTCTCTCCTGTAAGAGTTAATATGGGAAAAAAAGTGTCTCCTCTCCACTGATGCTTTATCACCAATTCTTGTTTCAATAAAAACCCCAAATTTTCAAAAAACATTTGTCATTAGGACAGAAAGTGAGGTGAACTGTTCTGAACAGGTGCACACTGCACAGACAGCAAAACAAATGTTACAGGGGTGATAACCCTTCCCTATGTTTTCCAAAAAGCTTAAAAATAGATTTTTTGGCTGGAGCTACACTTAAACAATGTACCTGTTCAAAATTACAAACAGATTCTACATAAGAACAAACCTACAGTCCCTGTCTTGTATGCACCGCCTGTATACGGCTGTTCAGAGTATATAGGGCCTTTTTTATTTTGTGTGCGGGGTTCCCCTTAATATCCATACAAGTCCCAAAGGGGCTGGTAATAGGCTGGGGTGGGGAGTGTGATGGGGTAGCTATGCCATTTTTCTTAAAGATTTTCATCCATATTACCGGGACCAGACATTACATTAAAGCCGCAAGCAGTTTTAAATGGCTTTTTTTCCTTTAGAAATGTAATTTTGTGCAGGGACAGTTCTAAACACGGGAAACACGTTGCACTTCACAGGCATACTTTAGACACCCCTCAGGTACGATATTTAACCACTTGACCACTGGGCACTTAAACCCCCTTAATAACCAGACCAATTTTCAGCTTTCGATGCTCTCACATTTTGAATGACAATTACTCAGTAATACAACATTGTACCCATATGAATTTTTTGTCCTTTTTTTCACACAAATAGAGCTTTCTTTTGGTGGTATTTAATCACTGTTGGGTTTTTTATTTTTTGCGCTATAAGAGAAAAAAGACTGAAAATTTTGTAAAAAAATGATTTTTTTTCGTTTCTGTTATAAAATTTTGCAAATTACTATTTTTTCTTCATAAATTTTGGCCAAAATTTATACTGCTACATATCTTTGGTAAAAATAAGTACAAATTGGTGGATATTATTTGGTCTTTGTGAAAGTTATAGAGTCCACAAGCTATGGTGCCAATATCTGAAAATTGATCACACCTGAAGTACTGACGGCCGATCTAATTTCTTGAGACCCTAACATGCCAGAAAAGTACAAATACCCCCCAAATGACCCCTTTTTGGAAAGAAGACATTCCAAGGTATTCAGAAAGAGGCATTGTGAGTTTTTTGAAGTTGTCATTTTTTCCCACAATTCTTTGCAAAATGAAGATATTTTTTTTCTCTTTTTTTCTTCACAAAATTGTCATATTAGCAGGTTATTTCTCACACACAGCATATGCATTCCACAAATTACACCCCAAAACACATTCTGCTATTCCTCACGAGTATGGCGATACCACATGTGTGAGACTTTAACACAGCGTGGCCACATACAGAGGCCCAACATGCAGGGAGCACCTTCAGGCGTTCTGGAGCACCCAGGCCAATTCTGACATTTCTCTCCTGCATGTAAAAATCATCATTTGTTTGCTAGAAAATTACATAGAACCCCAAAACATTATATATTTTTTTTAGCAAAGACCTTAGAGAATATAATGGTGGTTGTTGCAACTTTTTATCTCGCACGATATTTGCGCAGCAATTTTTTTAACGCGTTTTTTACGGAAAAAAAATGTTTTGTGCTTAAAAAAAAACAAAACAGTAAAGTTAGCCCAATGTTTTTGCATAATGTGAAAGATGAAGTTACGCCGAGTAAAGAGATACCTAACATGTCACCCTTAAAAATTGCACACACTCATGGAATGGCGCCAAACTTCGCTACTTAAAAAATCCCCATAGGCGACGCTTTAAATATTTTTACTGGTTACATGTTTTGAGTTACAGAGTAGGTCTAGGGACAAAATTATTGCTCTCGCTCTATCGTTCACAGAGATACCTCACATGTGTGGTTTGAAAACCGTTTTCATATGTGGGCGGGACTTACGTATGCATTCGCTTCTGTATGCGAGCTCACGGGAACAGGGGCGCTTTAAAAAAAAATAAAAAATTTATTGTTCATTTTACTTTATTTATTTTAGTTTGACATGTTTTTCCGCCCCAAAATTTTTTTTGATCACTTTTATACCTATTACAAGGAACGTAAACATCCCTTGTAATAGGAATATGGCATGACAGGTCCTCTTTACAGTGAGATATGGGGTCAATAAGACCCCACATCTCACCTCTAGGCTGGGAAGCCTGAAAAAAAAAAAAAAAAACAACAATCCTGGCTTTGATCGTAGCGGTGAGTCGGTAGAAGCACCGGAGGGCGGCGGGGGGGGGACATCCCCTCTCGCCTCCCGTAAGAATGATCAAGCGGCGGAACAGCCGCTATGATTGTTCTTATGGTGTAGGGAATCGCCGGCTGAAAAAGCTGATATCTGAATGATGCCTGTAGCTGCTCTCATCATTCAGATATCCCCGCACAAAGTCAAGGACGTCATATGACGGCCGGCGCGCGGGAAGTGGTTATTGCAGAGTATTGCCGGGCATTGCGGAGTATTGCCGGGCATTGCGGAGTATTGCCGGGCATTGCGGAGTATTGCCGGGCATTGCGGAGTATTGCAGGGCATTGCGGAGTATTGCGGACTATGGCAGGGTATTGCGGAGTATGGCAGGGTATTGCATGGGGTATTGCACAGGGGGTATTGCACAGGGTATTGCAGAGTATTGTGCAGGGTATTGCAGAGTATTGTGCAGGGTATTGCAGAGTATTGTGCAGGGTATTGCAGAGTATTTTGCAGAGTATTGCGCAGGGTATTGCAGAGTATTGCGCAGGGTATTGCAGAGTATTGTGCAGGGTATTGCAGAGTATTGTGCAGGGTATTGCAGAGTATTTTGCAGAGTATTGCGCAGGGTATTGCAGAGTATTGCGCAGGGTATTGCAGAGTATTGTGCAGGGTATTGCAGAGTATTGCGCAGGGTATTGCAGAGTATTTTGCAGGGTATTGCAGAGTATTGCGCAGGGTATTGCAAAGTATTGCGCAGGGTATTGCAGAGTATTGCGCAGGGTATTGCAGAGTATTGCGCAGGGTATTGGCAGAGTATTGCGCAGGGTATTGCAGAGTATTGTGCAGGGTATTGCAGAGTATTGCGCAGGGTATTGCAGAGTATTGCGCAGGGTATTGCAGAGTATTGCACCGGGTATTGCAGAGTATTGCACCAGGGTATTGCAGAGTATTGCACCAGGGTATTGCAGAGTATTTTGCAGAGTATTGCGCAGGGTATTTTGCAGAGTATTGCGCAGGGTATTTTGCAGAGTATTGGCAGGGTATTGCACCAGGGATGGCTGAGCAGGGATGGATGGATGGATGGCTGGATCTGTGACTGCAATTGTCACAGATCCAGCCCACAGCGCTGCTGTCTTGATCTGCTCCCTCCCCCTCTCCTCTCACACTGTACCGATCGGTACAGAGAGGGGAGAGAGGAACCGGCGTCATCACATGACGCCGGTCTGTTTACAAGTGATCGCTCCGTCATTGGACGGAGCGATCACGTGGTAAACGGCCGCTATCAGCGGCGATTTACTGCGATTCGTGATCCACCGGGTCCTCTGGACCCGGCGGTCACGGAGTTTCCCGCGTGCGCGCCCCAGGGGGCGTGCGGGAGCGCGATTCTGGGAGGACGTTATATAACGTCCTCCCAGAGTTAAGCAACCACCTTGTCGACGTTATTTGTCGGCAGGTGGTTGCCAAGTGGTTAAAGGAATATTTGACTTTTTTTTTTCACTTTATGCATCATTAAAATGACTGCTCCCGAAAAACGGACGTTTTTAAAACTTCTTTTTGCATTGATACATGTCCCCTGGTGCAGAACCTGGATTCCCAAACCCTTTTTAGGACAATAACATGCATAATAGTCGTTATAATTAGCACTTTAGATTTCGAACGTTCGCATCCATTGTATTTAATAGGGTTCTAACGTTCGTGCGAACTTTCGGTCCGTTCGCGGGTTCTGGTGCGAACCGAACCCGGGGGTGTTCGGCTCATCACTAATAAATATACATTGGGGTTGACTTACTAAAACTGTAGAGTTCAAAATCTGGTGCAGCTCTGCACAGAAACCAATCAGCTTCTACGTTTTATTGTGAAAGCTTAATTAAACAAGCTGAAGTTAGAAGCTGATTGGCTACTGTGCACAGTTGCACTAGATTCTGAGTGCACCAGTTTTAATAAATCTCCCCCATTGTCATTAAAAAAAATTAGAAACACATGTATTTGTAATCTTGGTGCAAGTACTGTATGGCCAACATAGTTACTGTACTAAAGCATAAGAGTGTATGTACTCCAAATGTCTGGTAACAATGATACTATTGTAATGATCTACAAATGCCAACTCAAACATTTCCAAATATTATCAAATAATTTACAAATCTAACTAACTAATGCCTGTTGACAGGGCACGAAAATCCCTAAAATATTCTTCTTGTGCGATTAAAATCTTTACCCCTATAGATACTCTAATTTCCATTTCCGCCATTTACAATAAAGTTTTTGATGGAATCTCAGAGTTATTTATTGTCTGTGCTTGTTAACAATGCATATTTTAGTACTGTTGTATTTCAACACATGAATATAATAAGCACCTAAGCCATTAGCATTCCATGTGATGAGTTATATAATCAGTGTCAGTTTAGACAAGCTTTGCTTGTTTACTAGCAGTTTGCACAAAGATTGTACTGTTAAGCATAATAAACACTCAAACACATGCTAGCCATGAATACAATATAGGAAGGTTCTCTGTAATAGGTTCATGGTGCTAGTGCCTGGCAACTTTTGACAGCTGAATGTGATGGAGAATTGGCGGCTGACGGCTGCACAAAGGAAAATGTCAGCTACCAAGTTAGAGTATGGAAACACTTCTACAGCACAAACAAAGCAATAAAAACACAGTGTGGATCTATAAATACAGCTTGTTGATAAGTCTATTGAGCCAGTGAGTCAGCTTTTCAGGCAGATACAATGATTAGCTGAAGATTGTTATCAAACTGTAACCGCTACTCAGGCTGTGATTCCTCGTAAATTGCTGTCTGATTAGAGTTTACGATCTTATTTAATGGACCTAATGATTTGTATGTTTTTGTGTCTACAAATGCCAGTGGAAAACAGTAGTATTTTGTCTCATTATTCTCATTCACTAATTTATAAAAGCATCCCACACAGCTGGAAGAACGCATACAACTATTATGGAAAGTTATCTTATCATGGTTAATTACCCAAAAGTGGTTTGAACCAGTGACCATAAAATGGTATGTTTTTGCTTGTTATGCCGCGTACACACACTCGGAATTTCCAATGGAAAAAGTCAGACGGAATTTTTTAATCGGATATTCCGACCGTGGGTATGCCCCATCGGACTTTTTCCGTCGTAAATTCCGACGGAATTAGATAGTGAACATGTTCTCTTTTTTTCTATCGGAATTTCCGTTCGCCTGAATGCAATTCCGACGGACTAAAAACCACGCATGCTCGAAAACAATTCAACGCATGCTCGGAAGCATAGACCTTTATTTTCTCGGCTCGTCGTAGTGTTTTACGTCACCGCGTTCTTGACGGTCGGAGTTTAGTGTGACAGAGTTTATTCCGACGGAAATTTCGCTCGTGTGTACAAGGCATTAGAGAATTAAAAGGCTAGCCAACCCAAAACTGATATTTCAGTAGTGGGTTGTACAAGGTAGGGCAAGTATTAAGCAAATAAAACAAAACGTTTTTGGTCATAGACATGTTTGATTCAATCTTGCTGCAATCTGGTTCAGGTTTGGGGCCTAATTTTTGGCACGTTATATGGCGAGCATGCATGTAGATGTGTTTTAGTTTGTGACACTGAGTGGAGTGTTATATTTCGATGTATACCCAACAGGAAGTGCCATCATGGGTCAAATGACCCCATAGGGGATACATGGGAATACTCCTATCCTTTAGAATGTAAGCTCCAGGAGCAGGGCCCTCCTGTACCTTCTGTATTGAACTTTCTTGTAATTGTGCTGTCCCCCCCCCCCCTACATTGTAAAGCGCTGCGCAAACTGTTGGCACTGTATAAATCGTGTATAATAATAATTTATTTGCTGATTGCTGAAGCACAGCTTTGATGTACTTTCTTCATATATTGTAAGTAAGATGACAGCAGTCCTGAGTAGTTCAATAAGGCACAAGTCCTATGTACATGCAACGCTGTATCCTGGCCTAGGTCAACAAGGCCCAGACCTAGGGCAGCACTTTGCACGGGGGCAGCACGGAAAGAGTTCCTGCCGGCTTACGCTACACTGTTAGTGTAGTGTCAGTCTTATGGGGCAGACTGGGCTAAGAGGCAAATTATTCAAGAGCCCCCATAAAGCGGCCGCACTGCTTTCCCTTATGCGGGCGGCGGGAATTCTGCAACTGTGGGGGGGGCGCTGCTTCTAATTTTGACTGTCCTATCATCCTGGACCACAAACCTTCCTCACTGTGCTATATGTTTTCTGCTGCACCATTGGCATGGTTATATCTTCTTAGTCCTCTCTATAAAATTATCAGAAATTTGTGCTTAAAGTAGAACTATAGGCAACACTTTTTCTTTTTCATTTTGGATAGAGTAAGGGAAGGTTATAGCCCCTGTCAGTTAATTTTTTACTATCCCTGTCCCATTGCAGAGATTTCCCTTCACTTCCTGCCTCATAGCTGAACAGGAAGTGAGAGGAAACCTCTGCAAATTAAGGGAATACATTGCCCCCCCCAGGCCCTCAGAACTAGTGTCCCCACTCAAAATTTTCAGAGTGGGTCTTAAACAGCAATGGGTGTGGCATTGACAGAAAGGGGTGGGTCATATTTAAATTAGGGGGTGCATGAGTTTAGTCAGGCCTAGGGCAGCACAAAACCTAAATACACTACTGTGTACATGTCAGCTGCCCTCTAAAATCTCTAGTGACATGTCAGCAGTTCTCAGCAGTCCTCTTTAGCATACCCAAGCATTCAGTGGTTTCTTATCACGTCAACAAGTCTCTTGTATTGTACCAGATGTCCACAGTGGTCTCCTGTAGCAGATCAACTGTCCTCCAAAGTCTCTTGTAACATGCCTACAATTTTCAGCAGTCTCTTGTTGCAAGTAAGTCACCCTGAGAATGTTGTGATTCCCACGCACTATTTCTAACGCACATGTTCCTGTAAAAGTAGCTGTATGTAAATGTGGGTGCTGAAGTGACCACCGGCTGGAACCATGAACAATGGTGTAAAAAATTATTAAAGCAATAAACCGCGCTAGCCAGTAACATAAATAAATATACAGCAGCACCTGTGATATGTGATAACATATAAAAGTATACAAAAGAATAAAAAAGAACAAGTGCGCTAATGTGAATTGACTAACAATCAAAAATTATGAATCCACACATATATTGAATAAATAAAGTCCAACAGTGATAACAATGAATGTGTCCTGTAAAAATGAATATATCCTAAATAAGTCCCATCAAAAATCAGCAATGAAGGGAAGCCGTGAAGAGGTGAACCGCAAAAAGTTTGAAATTCGGTGCATGCACACCCGTGTCCACCACCAACAATCAAGCTGCTTACCAGAGGTAAGAAACAAATAAGCCCATCAGCAATCCCAGGGGGAGATCCAGAGAAATCCAGATAAACTTCGCAGAGTTCCAATGTCACTTGATAGGCAGTGGATACAGCAAAGATTTCCCAAGGAGAGAGAGGAGGCTCAATAGTGCATTACCCAATGTAAAATTTATTTTTAAAACGGGTTTAAAAACACTTACACAATGTACAATTTAAAGAACATAACAACCGGCCGGTCCGCCGTACCTGTCCCGTAGTGATGACGTCAGCACGCACACCTCCCGACGTACGTTTCGTGTTCCTACACGTCGTCTTGGGGAGAACCATGAACAATCAGAGTGAGAGATGTCACCAGCACACATGCCGCTCAAACCAACCCGGTGCTATAGGAATGTATGTAACAATGTGTGGCCTCAGCCAGCGCTGCTTCGACCATGCCCCTGATGCCTTTCATCCCACCCACGAAGCTTGGTGGTGGGTGGGACGAAACGCATCAGTTGGTGTGGCTGGAGCAGTGCTGGCTGAGGCCACACATTGTTACGTACATTCCTAGAGCACCAGGTTGGTTTGAGCGGTGTCTCAACTTGGTATATCTACCCTGAGAATGTTATAACTTGTCAGCAGTTCTCAGAAATCCCTTGTAATATGCCATCATGTTTTAGCAATCTCTTGTAATACAGCTGTTCACAAATGACTATTGTAATGTGGCAACACTTGTTATCATTCTCTTGTGATGTGGTATCAGTTTTGAGTAGTCTTTTGTAACATTCCAGTAAATTGTAGCAGTTGTTTGTAACATAGAAACTATATCATAACATGGTTACAGAGGTAAAATAGGGTTTCAGGTAGGCCTTCGGCTATCAACTTGGAGTGTTAGGTAAGATTGAAGGTACAAAAAGTTTAAAAAAGGGGATTAAAGTGGTAGTAAACCTCAGACATGAAAAATGAACAAATCACATCCCATTGTAGTGTATACTAGCCTCAGTTCAAAGCATCAAACCGAGTTTCTCTCTGATCTTTCCTTTCTCTGCTATCTGCAGGAGTCACTGAAAAGACTCTAAGCTGACACAACAGCCTGCAGGCAGATGCCCGACCCTTCAGGACACAGCAGATGACTCATAGCCTCAGTTGTGTATGTTTTTTTATATAAGCTTGTTAGAAATGGGTGTGTCCCTTACCTCCACTCAGTTATCAGAAATCAGGGAACTTTGTGCTCTAACTCTGTAGCGTGTGTGATGTCAGATCCCTGCCCCATGCTTGCTAGAGCTGTGAAAATCCTTTGATCTGCGTGTCTATGGGAGAAATTGTTGCCGTAAAACAGGTACAACTTGTATAAGATTTGTTTAATCTCTGTGTATTACCCAAGGGTAGTCACTTCACTGGGTTTATGTAGGGGTTTACACCCACTTTAAAGTAAGGGTGCTCCATTGAAATATACAAAAAGAACTATACAGTATTAAGTGGACTGAGTAAAATTCTCAGTTCTGAAGGGCCCCATAATAGAGGAGAATTCCATCTGATATCTTGCTTCTAATATTTACGAAATAAGTCATCCAATGAGGAAAGTAGTTAGAGACCAATGTGGGAGGCAAGATGTGCTGGAGGAATTGAAAACTTGGCTGGTTTTGAAGGGGGCTCATCATCTTTACTAGATGTGTGAGAAGGAGGAAACGGCATCACAACCTCCATTTTTATTCACAGTCACAGTGTACTGTATACCATTGGCTATAAGGCACATAAAACCCATTTTTTGGTGCATGTCATTATTTTGTTGGTTAACTGGACAAAAATACAGCTGAAAAGCAAAATATGTATGGAAAAGTTGGATGGTTTCCAAAAACAGACAACAAAGTCTCCCAGTCCCAAGTAGGCAATAAAAGAAAAGAGGGAAGAGAGACAGAGCTCTCTCAAAATATTTGGGATTTTAATAGGAGACACCAGTTCTGTTTGTAATGCGGCGTACACACAATCGTTTTTAATGTCATTTTCAAAAACGACGTTTTTCTCGACGTGAATTTTCTTGTTTCCTCTCAAGCCTGTCTTGCATACACACGTTCATTTAAAAAAACGCTCGAGCAAAGCGCAGTGACGTACAACACGTACGACGGCACTATAAAGGGGAAGTTCAGTTCGAATGGCGCCACCCTTCATGTTAGTAAAGTTTGTTGAGCGACGATTCGCGCTTTTCAGCCTCGTTCTTTTCAGTCCGTTACAGCGTGACGAATGTGCTATCTCCATTCCGAACGCTAGTTTTACCAGAACGAGCGCTCCCGTCTCATACTTGATTCTGAGCATGCGCGTTTTTTTCCTCTCGTAAAAGCATACACACTACCGTTTTTCACGTCGTTAAAAAAAACGACGTGAAAAACAACGTGAAAAAATGGAGCAGGTTCTCATTTTTTAGGCCATTTTTCACGTCGTTAAAAATGCTCTGGAGCCTACACAAGATCGTTTTTAATGCCCAATTTAAAAAATTGAATTTTTAACAATGTGAAAAACGATTGTGTGTACGCGGCATAAGGTGAGCACACTAGACAAGATTGGTTTAGAAAACTATAAATTTATTAATAACATTATTAAAATATATTCATTGGTTTACATAGACCATGGAAAGGTTTGAAACAAGATACTTCGTTGTGCAGATAGCCAACATGTTTCATACAGGTGTGCTTCATCAGGGCCTTGCACTCATCTTAAGTTTCATCTGGTCTGTACAGGACATGAAAAAATTTAATTAGTATCAAACAATAATTTTAACAATAACAATATTACATAAAAGTTTATTTATGTCATAATATTTATTACATGTTGGCAGTGAAAACTGCTACTTGCTCACCTAGTCTGAAAAAGTTGGATGATTCATACACAGCTTAGCATATGCGCCAGTACCGATAGGACACACACTGTGACTATCCTGGTGGAGGTCAGATCCAACAGGTAGGTACGTGAGAATGTTAAATCGTTTCAGCCGACCAATCAACAGATCATGAAGGTCTATAGATTTAAAATAAATGATAATAGTAATGATAATAATGATAATGTACTGGTTATATTAAATAACTAAATTTGGCCTATTCTCGATCAAAGACTCTATGATTAAATAATTCCGTGCCCTGAACATGGTCGAAATGACCGAATCCGAGAGACCTCGGACTCTCAGCACCTGGCTTTCAACAGCTATGCCGTTAAGTCAGAGACTGTTAAACAGGATGAAAAATAGGACCTTGAAACATAAGGTCCTCCCATATTGACAACCGCCAAGGAACGTCCGCGATGAGACGTACCAGATCAGCGTACCAATGACGCCGAGACCCACCCGGCGCAAGAGGATCACCAGAATCCCTTCGGCCACAACCCTGCGCAGCAGGCGAGGAAACAGCTGCAGCGGAGGATAACAGATATCAGGTGATAATGACCCCATGGGGCCCACCAACGGATCCGAGGCATCCGCCCAAGGATCCCTGGACCTAGTCACAACCTTGACACCTTACAATTGAGTCGAGAGGCCCTCAGGTCCACATCCGGCATGTCCAGGTGTAAGGACCACTCTCCTGGTCCAGCGTTTGGCGACTCCGATAGTCCGCCTGCCAATTGTCTACGCTTGAACATAGACGGCCGATAGAGACCATGTGGGGAGGCATATTCTGATTGCCCGTATTTCCAGAACATTGATCGGTAAACAGGCTTCGTCCGGAGTCCAAAGCCCTGGGGCTGACAGGACTCCCCAGACTCCACCCCAGCCCATCAGGCTGGCGTCCGTCAGGAACACCGTCCACTGGATGGGGAGGGACGACTTCCCGGACCGAAGAGCCGGGGACTCCAACCAACCACACCAGGGACGCCCTGAGTGGGTGACTCATCTGGATCTGAAGATCCAAGGACAACGGGGATTTGTCCCAAGTGGACAGGATCTCTTACTGTAATGCCCATGTGTGTGATTGGGCATACGGAACAGCCTCGAACGAGGCCCTCATGAGTCCCAGGACTCTCATGCAAAAAACGGGTTGACGACCATTTCCGAGACGTCAGGACCCGCACTACAGACTGAAAAGTCAGTAACTTCTCCAGGATTAGGAATACCTACGCCTCCATGAAGTCCAGGATCAGACCGAGATACTCCAAATGCTAAGCCGGGACCAGGACCGACTTCTGAATGTTCGGGAGCCACCCGAAGTCCCTAAGGGTCTGACTGACAATAGTCACACTTCTTTTAATTCTGAGCCATTGTCTGCTCTTAGAAGAAGATCGTCCAGGTAGCCCATAATAGCAATGCCTCGTTGTCTCAGCAAGGCTAGAACCGGAGCAAGCACCTTGGTAAAAAACCTTTGGTGCCGAGGCTAGGCCGAAGGGAAGAGCCACAATCGATAGTGGTCTTCGCCGATCGCAAGCGCAGAAACTACTGTTGACGTGCGCAGATCGGAACATGCAAGTAGGCGGCCTTGATGTCCAAGGATGCCAGAAAATCCCCTTGATGGAGTGTAGCGAACACCGTGCGAATGGATTCCATGCGGAACTTTTGCACCTTCACAAAGGCATTCAGGCCTTGGGGCCCAGGATTGGCCGAACCCCCGTCCACCTTTTGGGACTACAAATAGATTTGAGTAGAAACCCTGAACAACCTCTCCTGTGACGGAACCGGCACAATCACTCCGGACCTGATCAATCCTGTACGGCCCTTAAGAGGGCCGCCCGACGGGCAGGAAGGAAAGGGAGAATTGAGGGAAAGAATCTGTCTGGGGGCCAGGAACGGAATTCTATCCTGTATCCTGAGGTGACCACCTCGCACACCCACCGGTCGGAGATCCGGGAGGTCCACCGAACCGTGAACCTGCAAGGACGTCTCCCCACCCCAGAGTCGGGCAGGGGCAAGACTCCATGCGGCGGTGGGCTTGGGAGCTTGCTTGGTAGGCTTACGCACCCAGGGACGCTTATGTCCCCCAGCCGCACTTTTTCCAGTCTGGGAGGGCTTACCCGTGGATTCTGACTGACGAGAAGAAACTCATTCTTCTTTGCCGGAAAGGAAGGACCCGGCCTACGGTGGGGCTCCTTTTTCCGTAACAGACTGAGGAAGGAAGGTGCTCTTACCCCTTGTGACATCCATAATAATGGCATCTAGGGCGGCCCCAAACAGTCTACTGCCCTTAAAGGGCAAGTCAGCCAGGAGCTATTTGGAAGCTAGGTCGGCCGACCAGCATTTCAGCCAGATAAGGCGACGCGGCCCCACAGCAGATAGAGGCCCCAGAAATTAAAGGGGCCGCATCACACAGAGACTAAACCCTGCGCCAGTTGGTGAGCCAGGGTAATGGTCTCAGGAGGGAGATTATGCTCCTAAACCATCTGGTGCAAAATCTTTGCCCATCCTGTGAGTATCTTGAGACACAAGTGTCGCCGCCCCTATAGGGCGTAAGGCAGACCCCAGTAAGGTAAACATAGTTCTACTCACCACTTCTGACCTCCTGTCAGTGGGATCCTTAAATGCAGGAGTCCCTTCCATTGGGAGCGTGGTAGCCTTATTCAAAACGGGCGACCGTTGGGTCGACCACTGGGTGGAGAGCCCCTTCTTAACCAGGTCCTCCTTAAAGGGGGTACCTCATTGCTAGGCGCCGCGGGACAGTCAAAGTCTTCTGTGGCTTATCCCAGACTTAGTCAATGAATGTATCAAAAAAAGGCACATATGGAAAAAAACTTTTTGAATAAACGGCTTTAAAGGAACCAAAGGAGACAGCTTCTACCTGAGGTTCCTCAGCCGCAACATTCAGCTTGAGAGTGTTCCTCACAGCATCAATGAGTTCACTTACAAGTACCCTGTCAGTTTTTTAGAAATGGGATCTTCCTCACAGGGAATAGCCTGTTTAAAAACATGCAAATCCTCAGAGCTAGGGTCCTGAGCAGCCATAGCTAGGCCCATATCTAAAACAGAGGACTCCCCTACAGGAGGATGTGTGGGGAGGGGGCGCTTTACAGCTCCTTTGCGCTCGCACACAGCTTTCATCCTGAAAAGGATGATTCCAGGACTGCCGACAACTAGTCGCTAAGGACCGCAGGTGCAGGAGCACTGCCAGTTGCCCTCAGACAAGTGTGGAGAAGCTGGTGAACTAGACTCCATACTACCACCCTCTGACTGTTAAACACTATCATAGTGAGTAACACAGTCCACCCACTGGCTTTGCTGAAGCTGAGGAGGGGACACCCAGAGTACTCACCAACCCCTGTAAGGACCGCTCATTCCGCTGTATGAAACCGCGCTGCCGCACGGGTGAAGCCTGGGGAGAGTGAGGAGACTGGACTGTGAGGAGATTGTGAGATTTGCGCCGCAGTAGCGGCCGAAACTGAAAGCAAAAAGGCTGCGGCTTCAAGAAAATGGCCGCCGGCCGCATACAATACTGCGCCATCGATCCACAGCAAAATGGGCGCCGAGCGCGTTTTTTTCTAAAATGCCTCACAGCGCTAATGGCGCACATATTTCGCGGTTGCTCACTAACCACAAGGCAGGAGCTCCTGCCCTCACTGGCTGTGGCACGGCAAGCGCTGGGGCGGCTGTTGAAACACAAACAGCCCTACTCAGGAACTGAACCTGTGAAGCTTAGCTTTGCTAAGCATGCATGTAAACCACTACTCCACAACAGTATGTCAAACACTCACACACCAGAACACTGCCCCAGTGCCATTAAAACAGACATGAGCTCCCCCAGCCAGGCCAGAGTGACCCCCAAGCACCCCCACACAGCACAGCACCAGTACAGGGTGCAGAGAGCAGCATAACAGGGGGGAGACAGGGAGAAACCCCCCATATAAAGAAACACAGCCAGCATGTACTCACCTGTAGCAGGAGAGACTACTTACCCGTCCCAGAGGGACCCACTGGCTTGTTTCAGACAGACCTATCACAGAGCAGTACTGCCTAGCTGTCGGCCCGGTCCACCGCGAGAGATACAGTCAGTCAGGTACTGTTCAATCTTGAGAGGACCGCGGGAGCTAAAAGCAACCCGGCCACCCCTGGAGTCATGGGGCATGTCGTGAACTGAGTCTCACGCACACAAGGCGAGGATCAGCACGCTCGATAGTCGGACAGGGAAGACTACGAGGATACCAGTGTACCCAACCTGTTGCCCAGCCGACAGTTGATTGAAGGTCTCAAAAATAAAATAATAAAATTCCCAAAGGAATAAAAATTAAAAAGTAAAATCTTCCAGGAGACTGGCTCCTGAGAGAGCCACGTCTTCTCCTTCTGCTAGGCAGAAAAAAACTGAGGTCTGCTAGCCTCAAGTGGGAGGGTAATGTCCGGAGGGACCGCCCCCCTGGACGGGGCTGTTCAGCTCTGGTTTGTTCTAGAATGTTTTAACATCTAACATTCTGCCTAGGTTTTCTCCTGCAAGCAGGGACATATACCCACACGTAAACAGTATGAGAGCTGTGTCAGTCCATGGACGATAAGAGAAAGTATATTTTAGGTAATATATAGAGCAGCATATATTCTTGTCTCTTACACAGTCACAGTAGTTGAGTTATAAAGAAGGATAATAAAAGTTTCTGGTTCCTCGCCATCTCTGTGCATGCCCAGTGTCACTATTCCTGATCCTCAGAGAAATAAAACTGGCCAAAAATACAGCAAAAAATTTAAAAAGGGTGCTGCTTTGGCAGAAAAAAATATATACTTCATTCTAATTTAAACTGAACCCTTTTTTTGGCACTCTTAGAGGCCGAAAAATTCAGCAACATATCATGTAATTAAACAAGTGGAGGGGTGGATAACGTTGCAATCTTCCCTCATCCAATCACAAAACGGTTTACAATGTAAAAAATACAGAACATTTTGTGAATGGATGAGGTGGAATGCTAAACACCCACTATCCTTCCCTGTATGCACTGTATGAGAGCCAAAACTAAGATGAAGTTTGTCACTTACACTAGAAACAAGATGAATAAAACCAAGAGTTGTACATAATACAACAGTATCCCACACCTGGGACACTCATCATTAGAGGTGACTTCTTTAGTAAATATCTAAAAAATATATTTTCCTGGAGTTCAGGTTTAAAGAGGAAGTAAACCCTGATGGGTTTTACTTCCTCTATGTTTCCCTGCAAAGGTAAAGCATAATGGGCTACTATGCATCGCATAGTAGCCTATTATGTGACACTTACCTGCAGGAGAAGCCCGCAATGTCACCGTCTTCCACGCTGGCAGCGAGCGTCTATCTTCACCCCTCTTCTTCCGGGGGCCGCAAACTCCGGCTCTGTGACTGGCCGGAGTCGCGTGACATCACTCCCACGCATGCGCGCGGGAGCTGCCTTTAATGGCATGACCCCAGCTTGAAACGTCATAGGGTGCCCTTTCAAGCCGGCGCATGCGCCGTTGAAGGCATCGCTCAGGGAAATTGCAAATATCTCCTAGACCGTGTAGATCTAGAAGATATTGCAAGCACCTATGGGTAAGCCCTAATCTAGGCTTACCTGTAGGTGTAATTTGTCCCTGAGGGTTTACAACCACTTTAAGTATGTATTTATAAATGCAGAGCTGCAACAATTTGTGTTTTTTTTAGAAATTGCCTAGAGTTCAGCTTAAAGAGAAGTCTGGGATTTTTTATTTATTTTTTTAGGAATCATACTTACCTAGGGGATTGCATCATCAGTCCGATGCTGCATCTATCCCCCAGCCCCTCTACACTGGGAACCGAGCAATCAAACACCGCCGATGGCTCGGTTTTCAGAGCTCCCTCCAAGCAGACTGTCAATCACAGCTCTCTGCTCTGCTCCCTCCTCGCTCATTGGAGCGCTGGGCTGTGGAGGGGGCAGAGCAGCCATCTCAGTGTCTCAGCAGCTTGGCGAGAGGCTGAGCCGGATGTCAGTCCAGGGATCTGGCAGATCCAGACTCCGTGGTCATGATTATGCAGAGCCTGGACTGACAGCAGTGACGTTCTTCCCCCTGTTCCTAGGGGATTCACATTTATCTCTTTACTATGTAAACTTTGTTCCTTTCCTCAATAACATTTTTGAACAAGGAAGATGTAGGGTCTATTAAAGCACCTTTTTAACACCAACCTTGGGACATATTTTCTCCCACTGACCAGTAGTAAGGGGCACAGTATCACTGACCACTGCACTCTATAAACAGTGCTGTATCATGCTATGTTGTACATTATACTCCTGACCCCTGCTCTGTATATGATATACTGTACATTATACTCATGACCACTGCTTAATATATGCTTTGTTGCACATTTTACACTTGGTCCTTGCACTGCATTCAGTATGTTTTACATCATATTTCTGCCCCCTGCACTGTGTATACTATGGTGCACATTATACTCCTGACCCCTTGCACTGTGTATGCTATGTTGTATGTTATACTTCTGACCCCTGCACTGCATTTACTATGCTGTACATTATACTTCTGACCCATGCTCTGAATTCAATGTGATGTACATTCATTCCTGACCCCTGCTCTGCATTCATTATGTTGTATGTTATACTCCTGTCCCCTACACTATATAATGGAAGTTACAGATCTGAAGCCTAGATAACAGATTAAAAGGGAATAAATAGAAATAAAAATGATCCATCAAAGTATTTAGCTAGGTCAAACAAATATAGCTTTCATGCACCTGTTAAATAAAATTTTAATTCAAATTAAGCAAAAAAAAAAAGAACATTTAATTTAAATTTCAGGGTGATTATGATGATTTGGTGTCAAATTTATGCACAGCAAATGTTACACTGTAAAACTAACATCATCCCACAAATAATATGTTCTAAATAATCTAACTGCATTTTGTGGTCATTGTAAAGGAAATACACCACCAAGAAAAGTATACTTGAACATGCAGCAGATGACAAGAGCTGATAAAATGTTTTTTCCATAGTCTGTCAATACATAAATTATTGTTGCACTGCAAAACAAAATTCACTCGGGTTGTGGTCATTTGAATAAATACAGTGTCCAGGCACAGAGCAGTTGGTAGAGACAAGACAAATATTGTGCAATCTACTTTTATATAGTGGTATTCAGTGTGTTGTACATTATACTCCTGACCCCTGCATTGTATACCATTTGTTGCACATTATATTCCTGAGTCCCCTTACCACTACACTGTATGCCATATTGCACATTATGCTCCTGACCACTACACTGTATGCCATATTGCACATTATACTCCTGACCACTACACTGTATGCCATATTGCACATTATACTCCTGACCACTACACTGTATGCCATATTGCACATTATGCTCCTGACCACTACACGGTATGCCATATTGCACATTATACTCCTGACCACTACACTGTATGTCATATTGCACATTATACTCCTGACCACTACACTGTATGCCATATTGCACATTATACTCCTGACCACTCCACTTTATGCCATATTGCACATTATACTCCTGACCTCTTTATGTAGTAAGTAATGCAACAATATGGTTGCTATCTTAAAGGTCAGATCCTAAACTGCTGACAGAGAAGAGCTGGAATTTCAAATCTCCAGACCACTGGAGCAACTGCGAGAAGAGGGGGGAGAGACAGCTCGGCAACCCCAGAGGTAAGTACAGCAGGGACCAAGGAAGTTGGGAGGGTAGCCTGTGTCAACTCACCTTTATATTTTTTCTGTAAAGGCGATTCCTTTAAAGATGAATTTCTTCACAGTGGCTTTGGCTACAGATGTCATTGAGGACTTGTTTAAAAGCCCATGTGCTGCTTTGTAGGAATGTGAATGTCCACAAGTCTATCAATACATCATTACATGCTATTTCATTGCTAAAGAGAAGAGAAAAAGTATACTGGCCTTGATGAACACCTGACAATACTACGACACACAATAAAAGAAATGGCTAATAATGAAGCAGCAAAGATTGCTTACTTGATGTAAAGGTATAGATGTGGATTGCTTACCTGTTGCTAATAGAAGGTCAATGTGCAGCCTTGAAAAAGTTGAAATCTGTTATTCATATAACCTATTTAACATAACATATGTTTGATTTTATCCATATCAAATTACAAAATAAATGAACAGAAATTCATTAAAAGAAACAATACCTAAAGAGTATTTTGTAGGGGAATATATATAAATAAAAAAGATCATCAGAAATACAGAAGGTCGATAATATATAAAGTAATATGTTTTTTCAAGTCTGTCAGTGTGCGAATTAATGTTACAATGCAAAATTACATTTACTTTGGGCAAAGCACACTATTGACTTCAGTGCCCAAGCCCAGAAGTGTCCAGATCGCTGCACTCTACTGTGTCTTTATGGTTTTTTTTTTATAAAGGTTTCAGAGATTTAAATAAAAGCCATGAGAAACCCTTATTTTCCACTATTGATTACATGGCATAGGCAAAATGAATTTAAAGGGACTCTGTCATCATAATTTATACCTGAAGGAAATTAAACTAACATTTTTAGCTGGATGCAAACATTTGCCAAAAACGGGGCTGCACGTCTTACAACTGTAGCGGATGTTTGAATTTAGGGGAGGCATCTGGGTGGTAGTGTAACCCAGATGCATTGATTGTTAGGGAATCTGAGACCCTTTTATGGTTCTTGGAGGACTCTGGTGGTGTGAGGTTCCCTGCGGCCTGCAGGTGGCTCTGTCGCCCTGGGCCGGAGCTGAACACTCACTGCTTCCCTTTTTGTCCTTTCCTGGCGCTGGTACAGCGGGGCGGGGAACCCGCTGTGACGCAATGGGAGAGGAGATAAAAGGGGCGGACGCCCTGACCTCGGGGTTCAGAGTCGGAGGATGCAGCCGCGCCCAGGCACCTTCAGCCTGGGTGCTGGCATTCCAGAGTCCTGGGCCCAGGTGCCCTTGACCTGGCCGGAGCGGGAAATGGAGTCCATCTCAGGCATCTTTAGCCTGGGGTGAGTTACTATGGCGGAAGCCTGGAGCTCAGTACCTTCAACTGATTTCTGCGAGGGTGGAGGAATCCGAGGGGGCCCTAACTCCTTGGGTGCCCGTGTCTGAGACGAGGAGGCCGGTGAGCGGAACTTCTCCGGAGAGTCCAGCGCAGCATTGCTGGTGACGGAGAGGCCTCCGGTAACTGTCTTGGACGGATGTCCTTCCCCTGATAGGGGCTACGTTAGCAAAGGTAATCCATGTTCTGTTCTATATAGTCAGTCGCAGTGACTATTCGCCACTGGTGACACTACAGTGGTTAGCTCTATTTAAAAGAATTGTGCCTTGGCCTACTCCCCACAAAGACTGAAGTGTTATATGGGTCTCAACCTGTCTGTGCTGTATGACTATTTATTGAGAAGAATAAATACGAGTTGGACCTTTTCATTGTGTGGAACTCTGGTTACTAGGAGCAAAGGGGAGTCAATCCGAGGAGAGGATTTGACTCTAGGACACATACACAAAACCCGATAGTTCTGGCCTTCACCTCTACACATTGGAGGACATGGGCCGTGGTGTATCTCATCCCTCCCCCCAGTGTTAACCCCTAGACGAGACAGACAAGCCGTAAATGAGAAGGGGTGAGAGGGGTGAGGTCGCTACACAACTAATAATCAACACAATGGTCACTATAAGCACAGGTTATTAGCCTCACCTCCACCAGGTCTTAAAAAGTAATATGATTTCCACAGAGCCTCAGTCTGCTCTATGACATCATGTTCTTACCAGATTCACTTTAACCACCTCTCCCTATATTTGGCCCAACTAAAAATATTAGCAACTCATCCCGACAAGGTAGAGAACAACAAAAAGAAGAGTGAGTGGGATTTTTTTTCTTCAACGAGCCTAAAATACCCCCCCCCCCTCCTCTCCAGAAAAAAATGTATCAAAAATCATATACTTCAAATCAAAAAATAATTTATTACAGTTCATTTTTAAAATCTTTTGGGGGAGGCAAACCCCTAAAACACATAGATATGTAAGAAACAGCTCAGCCTTCTTGAAATATCATCCTTCCTCATATACACATATCACACTATAAGAAGGATAAATATATAAAGCACAATATAGGCATCAAGAGGGAGGGTGATAGTTAACCCAACGCGTTTTGCAGTTGTAGCTTCTTCAGGGGTTCAGGAGCTGGTATAAACTGTGCAGAACCCGATATGAGGTGATGCTGCTTGAGAGAAATGTGCCCACAACTCCAGTCTGGGGGGGCCAGACTATACATAAGAGGAGGAGACCATGACCAGCTCCTTCAAGTGCAGGCAATGTTTAAATCAAAAGGTGTCCAATGGCAGTAATAAGCCACAGTAAATAATGTATAACATCTTGCACTAAATAAATGGAGCACAAGGTCTAAGGTCTCAGCTTGCCTGGAGAAAAAAATGCAAAGGACGATTTTCTGGGGGACTCGGCACCTCCTCCTACAATACTGACGTATTATAAAAAAATGTTGTGGAGGCGAACATCTATTCCTGCATTGCCATTTATAAACATCGCTAAATGTAATACACAGATGGCCATTGCGCCTGTTAATTGCTGTGAGCTGAGCCATCAGCTGATGGCTTAGATGACAAAGACGCTGTACAGAACCGATAAGAGTGGCTCTGTACCACGCGATTGCTGTGATGACCAATGACAGGAATCACAAATGTAAACAGACAATAATTGTCATTGGACAGCCCTTCCCTTCCTCTTAAAAATGGAGGAAGTAATGAGTGAATCTTTCACTCAATTTTAGAAGATCACAGTCAACAGCAGATTGTAGAGGTATTTACTGGACCGTGGGATTGTTTTTAACCCATTCAGCACCCTCCTCTACTGTACATCCTGTCTCCTCAGCTCCACCCTGTAACTGTATGTGACCTGTATATAAACTACTTCCCCTACTACAATCCTATATATCTGCACATTAAAGTGAAACTTCACACAAAAAGTGATGTTGTGTTGGTTTGCTCCCTCCACCCAGTCTGTAGGCGAGTTACGTTTTTTTTTGGGGAGAGAGCAAGTACCCACTCCCACTTCGGCAATCCTCGCCCACGTTAGGAGGAGGATCTTTGCCCTGCCCCCATCCCTCCCGTCACCTCCTGGGACACATTACATATCCCAGGAGGCTGCAGAGCTTTCACAAAGTGCTGCACAAGCTCGCACATGCACAGTGGGTTACTCAGGAGCCAGCTCCTGTACCCACAAGGGCAGTGTCTGGAGCCCATAGCAGTCTAAAGAACTGGCTGTGGGAAGACAGTGCTGGACTTGAGACACTGGGAAGTACCTCATTTTTAAAGGTCAGCAGCTACAATATTTTTAGCTGCTAATTTTAAAAAAATCTAACTGAAGTTCCAATTTAACCCCCTGATTTCCATCCTCCCACAGTATGTGACCTATACACTAGCCCAGTGATGGCGAACCTTGGCACCCCAGATGTTTTGGACCTACATTTCCCATGATACTCATGCCCTCTGCAGTGTAGTTGAGCATCATGGAAAATGTAGTTCCAAAACATCTGGGGTGCCAAGGTTCGCCATCACTGCACTAGCCCCTTCATCACCTCCTTTTCTGTGCATGACCCGATGCGCTATGTCTGGTGTATCTTTACCAAGCCCTGTGATTTAACCACTTTATTTTACAAAAAGAGGTTGTTTTAAGCTGTTTGTACTATCCTGGCATTTTTACTTGCTACTGTATGTATTAGCAAATAAAGAAAGTACGCAAACGTTTTTTTTTATAGTATTTGATCTGTTTACCCTTATATAGTATAAAAATAAAAAACTCATGTGGTTATTAGAAACTGACAAATTAGAGCTCTATCAGTGTAAAAAAAATGTATATGCTTACCACGGCCGGATCAAGGCTGTCTGATGTAGGGGTGCAGTATAAAATGTCAGGGGGGCAGATAGGTGGTCAGCAGGGCAGTGTACAGGGGGCTAGCAGGGCAGGGATAGGGTTAGCAGTTTGTGGGGCAGTGTACAGAGGTTATTAGTTTGTAAAGCAGTGTACAGGGGTTACTAGCAGGGCAGTGTACAGGGTGTCAGCAGGGCAGTGTACAGGGTGCCAGCAGGGCAGTGTACAGGGTGCCAGCAGGGCAGTGTACAGGGTGCCAGCAGGGCAGTGTACAAGGTGTCAGCAGGGCAGTGTACAGGGTGTCAGCAGGGCAGTGTACAGGAGGTACGCAGGGCAAAGGATCTGAGATCAACAGGGGAGTTTACAAGAATATGTAGGGCAGTATACAGGGGTTTAGTAGGGCAGGGGCACAGGTTAGTAGGGCGGGGGTACAGGTGTACAGGGGTTTAGTAGGTTACCAGGACAGGGGGCAGCAGGGCGTTGTACAAGGTATCAGCAGGGCAGTATACAGGGGCTTCGTACGGCAAAGAATGCAAGATCAACAAGGAAGTGTACAAGAATCTGTAGGGCAGTGTACATGGGTTTAGAAGGGTAGAAGACAGGAGTCACCAGAACAGAATATAGGGGTCAGCAGGGCAGTGTAAAGTGGGTCAGCAGGGCAAAGGATGGGAGATCAGCAGGGGAATGTACAAGAATCTGTAGGGCAGTGTACAGGGGTTTAGTAGGCCAGAGGACAGGGGTTTAGAAGGGCAAAAGACAGGAGTCAGCCGGACAGAAGACAGGGGTCAGCAGGGCAGTGTACAGGAGTCACCAGGACAGAAGATAGGGGTCAGCAGGGCAGTTTACAGGAGCTAGCAGGGTGTAGGACAGGCATGGGTCAGCATGGCAGTGCACAGAGGGTCAGCAGGGCAAAGGATGGGAGATCAGCAGGGGAATTACAAGAATCTGTAGGGCAGTGTACAGGGGTTTAGTAGGCCAGAGGACAGGGGTTTAGAAGGGCAAAATACAGGAGTCAGCCGGACAGAAGACAGGGGTCAGCAGGGCAGTGTACAGGAGTCACCAGGACAGAAGATAGGGGTCAGCAGGGCAGTTTACAGGGGCTAGCAGGGTGTAGGACAGGCATGGGTCAGCATGGCAGTGCACAGAGGGTCAGCAGGGCAAAGGATGGGCGATCAGCAGGGGAATGTACAAGAATCTGTAGGGCAGTGTACAGGGGTTTAGTAGGGAAGAGGACAAGAGTCAACAGAACAGAAGACAGGGGTCAGCAGGGCAGTGTACAGGAGTCAGCAGGACAGAAGATAGGGGTCAGCAGGGCAGTTTACAGGGGCTAGCAGGGTGTAGGACAGGACTCAGCAGGGTGGAGGACAGGGGTCAATGCTGACAGGCCACTCAGTAGAGCTCCTTCTCCCATCCCTGCATTTCACAAAGCCTGGGCTGTAGCTGGCTTCTGTACAACCTCCCTGCCCCTACATGGATTGAAATTTGTCCAGTCCCTGAACTGATGCATAATGTGCTATTTCAATTTAATTTTTGGCCTTTAAATAATCTGCCTTTTTTCGACAACTAGTGTCAGAAGATTTTCCATTTGATCTGCGTAGATGAAAGCCAGCATCTCGGCAATGAAGGGGTTAGCGCACCTAAACATACCACAGTAGCACGCCACCTTCAAAGTGACAAGCGACAAACAGGGCAAGCTAGTCCGTCCTGACTATCAAGTCAATTTGTTACTTAAACGCTTGTGACATAGTTTGTGCTTTCATGGCTTGAAAATACACCAAGAGAACAATGCGTAGTTACTAATAACCGGGCAAGATAAGCATCGCAGGGAAATGTAAACATACACTAAAGACAAAAACATTCTCACGTAGAGAAGAAAAAGGTGTTTAGGTTGTGTATTAAACCTTTACAAAGAGACATTTTCACTGCAACATTCCATTCAGCTCCACCCAGCATGCAGGCGGCCTGGTGTTTAGGAATAATAAAAAGACAAGTAGCAATGCTCAGGTTTATAAAGTGATCAGCACGGCTCAGCCAGGTCTTGCCAATAGCGCATTCATATTTGATCTCTTCCTATCATGACGGATGAGTCCCTCTGGGGCATCACATACAAAGTGTTGCCCAGACAAGTTTATAAAGGTGTCTTTGCAAGTTAATAGAGCTCCCTACTGTCAGATCAGAGCTGGAGCACCATTCAAATGCACTTCTACAAATTCTTACTCGCCCTTAAGGTCAATCGATCATCCAATGCAGCCAGTGGGAGTCACATATGATTTAATTTTTTTTTTCTGCAGTCGATGTGCGATTTGATCAAACTGATTAAACAATTTTAAAATCCAGAACTTTCCTGACAATCAACTTTTTATTTTTTTTGTGCTTCGCAAGATCGTAAAATAGGAATGATCAATCTAACGTCAACAACCCAGTTGATCAACATACCACACACGGGAAAGTGGAATTTGATCAATTTTAAGATACGATCGTATGTTAGTGATCGGTTCTCTGTTTCTATCATGTAATCTCATAAACTGAGCAATCAAAATACAATTGTATTCATGAACAAGGTGCTCATTGCTGCTGATTGATGCAAAACGATCCGTCATTTTCTGCCCTGGTCTATCAACTCTGTTTAATTGAATCCAATGTAAATTGAGTCTAAATCGATCAGAGGGGAAGTTAAAGTGGTTGTATAGTCACTAATCACAAATCCTGGAATTCCCTTTGTTACAGAAAGATATAATGTGCAGTATCTGTGGTTTTTTTAAATTATGCAGTGAAATACTTTATTTCAGAGCGCCGCTGTGCGATCACGTGACCTCCCGGCGCTCTCCTTCCCTGATCCGAGGACTACAGTGCAAGGGGCTGAGATTCCCCATTGACATCAGCCGGGAGGAGAGAAGGAGATCGGCTAGAGGTCATGTGAGCGCACAGCTGCGCTGTGCAATAAGGTATTTCGCTGCTTAATTTTTAAAACACAGATACTGCACAGTATATCTTCCTGTAACAGAGGAGATTCCAGGATTTTGAATTAGTCATTTTACAGTCATAGCAGTGGGAGGGGTGGGGCAGGGAGGAGACGGCTCACATGCAGATTCCCAGAGCCGACAGGGAGGGAGGGGGAGAAAGAGAGACTGCGGGCTGACAGAGGCACGTAAACTGACCACGTTATCATGGATCAGCAGCCATGATTTCCGTAGTCAGCAAACACAGGGGGACACAGAAACAGGCAGGATCAACCAGGTATATTACAACATAGATAGGAACAGATTACACGGGACAAGCACCGTGCTATAGATCATGCCTTAAAGAAACAGGATCTTTTTTTTTCAGGGTTACAACTAGAGATCGACCGATATGGGTTTTTCTCTGGCCGATGCCGATATTTAGAAATCGGGCGGCCGATGGCCGATATATGTTGCCGATTTTTGCGGCCGATATTTTAGGCCGTTTTTTTTTCTTTTTCCATCATCTCAGAAAATCTAGGGTGGAGAAGTGGGGAGGAGGTTATTGTTTAGGGTGGAGAGGTGGGGTGCAGCCTATCAGTGTCCATCAGTGCCCACCAGTGCAGCCTGTCAGTGCCTCCTCATTAGTGCCCACCAGTACAGTACATCAGTGCCCACCAGTACAGCTCAGTTATCAGTGCCCACCAGTACAGCTCAGTTATCAGTGCCCACCAGTACAGCTCAGTTATCAGTGCCCACCAGTACAGCTCAGTTATCAGTGCCCACCAATACAGCTCAGTTATCAGTGTCCACCAATACAGCTCAGTTATCAGTGTCCACCAGTACAGCTCAGTTATCAGTGCCCACCAATACAGCTCAGTTATCAGTGCCCACCAATACAGCTCAGTTATCAGTACCCACCAATACAGCTCAATGTCATTCACTGCCACCTGCACCAGCGGAGCGCTCCTGGCTCCATTCCGTCCCCTCGCATGGCCAAAGACAGCTCCATTCATCCCCTGACGTGCTGCGCACCCGCCTCTGCCTCCAGACTACAAACCCCAGAATGCAGCGCGGCCAGTAACAGCCAATCGGTGGCCGCCGCTGCCGACTTTCTCCACTGGGGGGAAAAAAAAAGTCAGCAGGCAGCGGCCGTGCTAGCAACCGTTTAGATTAGACGGTGTACGGTCGCGGGGTGGGGGGGATTCCCACCCAGCACGACCCTGCCTCGGATCCCTCACAAATCGGCCTTTTTAAACATAATAATGACGATTTCTTTAAAAAGACGAAATATTGGCCGATATATCGGCCCACCGATATATCGGTCGACCTCTAGTTCCAACCACTTTAAGGCTATTTGAATATTTGTGTATTCAGTTGTTTTGATCAAATCGCACACTGATTGGATAATAAAAATTAGACTCAATTTAGATCACATTTGATCAAACTCAGTCAATCAGCCAGGGCAGGATTATCAATTGTTATGCATCAACTGGCAGCACTGTGACACTTTGTTCATGCATATGATCATATTTCGGCCAGTCAGATTATGAGATTACATGATGGAAACAGAAATGTTATCAATAACTTATGATTCTAACTTACAATCGTATCTTAAATATTAATTAAAATCCACTTCCCCATGTGTGGCATATCGATCAAATGAGTCATGGATTTGGTTATTGCTATCGGAAGTGATCGATTGGAAAAGAAATTGAGGGGTGTATGGCCACCAAAAAATGACTAAACTGAATTAGATTCATAGCCCATAAACTCTCTATCTGATCAATTTAGTGAGCTTTTGGTCAATGTCTATGCTGCCAAGTGGAGTGGCTGTGGTGGAATTGTATTGATTGTTTCTGATTGCTCAAATAGTGGCCATACACTGAACGATTTTATATACGATTGTAAATCATAGATTTACTGTTCAACTGAAAATACCATTGGAAGACTGATAAAATTGTTCTTTGCAGCTTACATTTAACTATCGTAATGAATTATTTGCTTTTCCACAATCTGACTTTTTTCCCTCTCCAGACTGATCAGAATAATTTTGATTAAAGTAGTTCTAAAGGCAGAAGGTTTTTTACCTTAATGCATTCTTTAAATCTATCGGTTTTGTTTGAAATCGATCGATGACACTGCATGTCTTTTTAATCATTCATAGATCTGATCATATTGTCTGATTGTGTGAAGAATCATTGGATCAGACTATTGCATGTATGGCCACCATGTCTACATTTCAGACAACCGATTGCAAATTACTACATCCATTAAATGATTGTTTTTAATAGCTTGTCCCTGATAGATTGTATTTTTAACTATACTGTACATGTTGCATCGACTGATATGTGGTTTGGTCAACTTAAAACAATGGATCCGGCAATTAGGCAAAATTTGTCTTCTGAAAGGTTTAAGCCTAGTACACACTATTTGTTTTTGTTTTTTTTTCGTTTAACCCAGCAGGGCTGAACAAAAAATAACTAACAGCCATTGGCTGAGAACGCTGATCGGAAGCCAATCGGCAGACCCTTTTTTGGTCATGCTCCATCTACAGAAATCAGACGGCTTCTGTCCGACCAGCTGCAGTACACACGGACTGAATGTCATAAGCCTGACATTCGGCCCAGGTGTACGAGGCTTTAGACTCGATTTCGATTGGATTTAATCAAACTCGATTGGCCAGGGGGGAAAATGATTGACCGCGTTGGAGTGATCAGAAGTACTGAGATGCTTTGGTCATGAATTCTATCATATTTTGACCAATCAGATTATGAGATTGCATGTTGAAACCATCTTACAATCGTATCTTCTAACTATCAGTCAAAACACACTTCCTTGTGTGTGACATGGAATGATTGAGTTACGGACTATAGATCGATTATTTCTATTGGGAGCGATCAATCTGAAAATAAATCATTAGGGAGACCACACGATGTGATAAATCAATCATTTGATGAGACAAAAATTTGAATCACAACCCAAAGAGCCTCCATTTGATCGATATAGTGAATTCTTGGCCGATTTCATCTCTGGTAAGTCGACTGACTGTGGCAGAATTTTGTTGATCGCTTCTGATCCATCAAAGAAATATCTGCATATGCTTCACAGAACCGATCGTAATACAAATTGATTCAATTATGATTTGAGTTGGGTTTCTGATAGATCATACTGTATGTATTACATCATTCAATATTTTTTTTTTTTTTTTGAAAAAAATGTTTATTGGGTTTTTTACATTATATCAGTGCTTGGTAAATGAATTTCGACTCACATACAGTCATGTAAAATACAAATGAAAAGGAAACAGGAAACAAAGAGGGGGAAAAAAACAAAACAAAAAAAAAAAAAACAATAGCACAGTGATTACCCGTTTAAAACAATATTACAGCAACAGGATGATGAGGCAGTACAAAGCCTAGTGCCTTTAGGAGCGGAAGCAACGTTTGGGGTATCAAAAAATAAAATAAAAATAAAAATGTTATAACCTCGGATATGGAACTGGCAGTAGAATCAGCGGCGGGTGGAGAAAACAGATGAGGGTCCGAAAGAATCAAGAACGTCAAGGAGCCATGAAGACATGTTTTCATGGTTCAGGGCGGCATAAATGCAGAGGGGTCAGACAGATTTGATAATTTAAGGTTGCCTAGGGAGTTTGTAAGGTCTCGTTTGAGATACCAATCTGTATAGCGGAACGGTTGCATGAGTTTTTGTAGATCCTCTTGGGCGAACGTGTGTTCCATGAATTTCCGCCATCTCGTAAAGAATCGTGAGGTGGAGCGAAAGTTCAACACAATAGTGTCCAACCTTTCCAGATAGAAAAGCGATAAGAGGGCTTTTTTTAACGCCGGTAGGTTTGGCGGTGTTGAGTTGATCCAGTGAGACATGATAGTCCTGCGGGCCACCAGGAGGCAGATATGCGTCCAGTGGGAGATGTGAAGCGGAGTCTTTGTTGGTGGCGTGGATAGGGATGGTTCACTGCCAAATAAACATATAAGGTAATGTCTTGGGATCCGTATTTTAGTGATTTTGTAGATAAAGTTTAGAACAGAGTCCCAGTATGCAATGATGGGTTGGCACTCCCAGAGGCGGTGAAGCAGTGTAGGATGCGGTGTGGAACACCAGGGGCACCGCTCTTGAGCTGGTTCTGCCTTGTTGATACGGAAAGGATAGTATGCTCTGTGAATAATTTTGAATTGCGTCTCACGCCATGTTTCGGATATGGTAAGTTTGTGAACTTGTCTGTATCCCTCAAGGATTTTCTCCGAAAGGCCTTCGTCCTCAAATATTTGGGACCATTTCTGGAATGGTTTAAGATGGAATTTGGCAGTCTGATGGTCAATAAGGTGAGAGTATAAGCTGGAAATGGAGTAATCGTCTCTGCGTAGTACAGTATCAATGAAGGACTTTCGGAGGGGATCCGTTCCAGGTCCGTAGCATGAGCGTAAATAACTGACCAATTGGTGGTAGAAGAAAACGTGTGTCGCTGGTAGAGAGAATTCCCTTGATAAGGTTTGGAAGGATTTGAAGTCGCCAAGGGTATTGAGGTACATAGTGGTAACGCTGGTAAGACCCTTAGCGCTCCATTGTTCAAAGGCTTTGTGTAGGGTGGAAGGGAGAAACATAGGGTTGCCTAGGATTGGCAGAAAGCAAGAAATACTGGAGGGTAACCCCAGTAGTCTCCGCACCTCTCTCCAGGCTATAATTGTGTCTTTGATGAGTATACTCGATCTAAGGTGTATTGGTAGTTTGTTAGGATTTGAGTGGAGAATGGCTGGTAAGGCATATGGAAAGGTTGAGGCACCCTCGAGTATGGTATTGGAGTATCTAGAGCTGTCAGATAACCAGTCAAGGCCCTGCCTGAGTAGGCAGGCGAGATTGTAAAAACGTATACTGGGCAGGCCCGCCCCCCCTTCAGACTTCGGGAGACACAGTTTTTGTAGAGCAATGCGTGATTTTTTGCGAGACCATATAAAGGCAGACAATGCCCCATGGATTTTTTTTACATCAGAGTGTTTCATTCAATATTTTCATATAAGATGGGTCGATTGTTTGCGATTGCTCGTACCTAGATTGATCATGCATATGTACGTGATGCTGTGCCACCCCCGTCACTGAAATGACAACTACACTAGGTGCTGTCACCTCCTCATATGCACATAAAGCAACAGTATTGTGAATACATAAGGTATAACCATAGATACAAATATACTAAAAATGGCAAAAACATGAAATCCAGAAAAAGGGATGCTGGGTGACAGTGTTACTGCACATGGGGTGATTAGGGTGTGATTAGGGTGTGCCCAGGCACACCTGGCATACCCTGTGCACACGCCTATGTGGGAAAATAAGAACCGAGGAGACCATAGTGGTCATACAGCAGGCATTATATGACCTTGCATTGTATGTGGGTCACAGTGGCAGCTAGTGTTATATTTCTGATGGGGGGTAAACAATGCACCCACAGCCACCCCCCCCCCCCCAGTCAGTCGGGTCACCTGCACCCCCCACCTGCACTTACCCTATCTATGGTGCAGGCAGAGCCTCCCTCTGGGCGACTGGCAGCGGCTTCCCCTGCATCTTGACAGTCTCGTCTTCCTCCTCGGCATTGCGGCGGCCGTGTGTCTCCTTCCTCCTCCTCCTCCTAGGCCAATGGGCTCACTTCTCCTTTCAGCCAGTCGGAAAACGGGCCTCAGGACCTGCTTCCTGGTGGCTGGGAGGAAAAATCAGCGTGACAATAGAAAATATTCATGCACTATTGTCACACAACTGGGTGGGCTCAGGGTGCAGTGCTCTGCGCTCCGAGCCAACCCTTTTCTGAAGCCTATTAGAATCTCTGGCTCTAATCACGTGCTTTAACCACTTCAATACCATGCACTTATACACCTTCCTGCCCAAGCCAATTTTGAGCTTTCAGCGCTGTCGCAATTTGAATGACAATTGCGCGGTCATGCAACACTGTACCCAAACAATTTTTTTATCATTTTGTTCCCACAAATAGAGCTCTCTTTCGGTGGTATTTGATCGCCTCTGCAATTTTTATTTTTTGCATAACAAATAAAAAAAGAGCGAAAATTTTGAAAAAAACTAAGTTTTTCTTTGTTTCTGTAAAAAAAAATTGGAAAATAAGTACCTTTTCTACTTCAATGACGGGCACTGATAAGGCGGCACTAACGGGCACTGATAAGGTGACACTGATGGGCACCGATGAGGTGGCACCAATGAGGTGGCACCGATGAGGTGGCACTGATAGGCGGCACTGATGGGCACTGATAGGCGGCACTGATGGGCACTGATAGGCGGCACTGATATGTGGCACTGGTATGCAGCACTGATGGGCACTCATAGGCGGCACTGATGGGCACTCATAGGCGGCACTGATGGGCACTTATAGGAAGCACTGATGGATACTTATGGGTGGCACTGATAGGTGGCACGGACGGGCACTGATAGGTGGGCACTTATGGGCACAGATGGGCACGGATGGGCACTGATAGGTGGCACTGATGGACACTGGTAGGTGGCACTGATGACACTGGTGGCTGGCATTGCTGGGCATCATGCATTTTGGTTGTGCCATGATGGTGCCAGTCAGTGCCCATTTGTGGGCACTGATTGGCATACATTTTTTATGTATGTGTGCATGTGGATGGCCATGGGGGACTTACCTGGCCATCCACATGCTTGGGGCTTCCCTGGTGGTCCTGGGGGGCTTCCCTGGTGGTCCAGTGTGGGTATCCGAGGGGGGGCTGCGCTGATAAACAATCAGCGTGAACCCCCCCCTGTCAGGAGAGCCACCGATCGGCTCTCCTCTACTCGCGTCTGTCAGACGCGAGTGAGGAAGAGCCGATCAACGGCTCTTCCTGTTTACATCGTGATCAGCCGTGATTGAACACGGCTGATCACGTGGTAAAAAGCCTCCGCCGGAGGCTCTTTACCGAGATCAGTGCAGCAGTGTGTCAGACTGACACACCGCTCCACCGATCGCCGCGATGCGCGTCCCCCCGTGCGCGCGGCGGCTGTTATCCTGCAGAACGTCATATGACGTCCAGTGTGGATAACAGAACCACTTCCCGGACGTCAATCTGCTATTGACTGGGCGGGAAGTGGTTAAAAATTGGAATCCATGCGTCCTGCACCCTGCATGTAGATTACGCATGGATAGGGGGGCGGCGCCTGTGTGATCTGCATTATGGGCCGCCACTGGTGGGTCATATGATTAGGGCGGGAGCATTGTGAGCACAGTGGCTACATGCATGGGAGGAATCACAATCTTGACACAGCTTAGAGCTTCACTGTTTTTTTAGAATAACAGCACTGGAGGGTTTAAGCATTGTACGCATGCACCTGGACGTGCGTTTACGTTTGTCGTAAATCACCACAATGAAACAAACTTATAGACTACACACGTGATTGACTGAGAACTTTATTTCAGCGCAACGTTTATCACATAGTGGCATTTTGTCAATTATTTTATTTATTTCACGTTCTTGCAATTTTCTGTATATTTGTTTATATATGGTAATACCTTATTTATTCACAATATTGTTGCTCCATGTGCATATGAGGAGATAACAGCACCTAGTGTAGTTGTCATTGGGGGTGGCGCGGCACCATTTATTGTTTGTTGTTTCAGTAGTCATTTGCTGGGTGTTAGCAGCTGCCACATTAGTTATTTATTTATTATTTTGATTGCTTTTTTGGTAGTTAATTCTTAATCTATATGTGCATGGTCCCCTTTACATAATGTGGGGCTTTTAAAAAATTAGGAACATGCCCCCAACAGGTGCCTAGGCTTGTGCTGTATGTGTATATAGATATATCTATCTATATATAGGTAGGTAGGTAGGTAGATAGATATATCTATATACACATACAGCACAAGCCTAGGCACCTGCTGGGGGCATGTTCCTAATTTTTTAAAAGCCCCACATTATGTAAAGGGGACCATGCACATATAGATTAAGAATATTATAGATATAGATATATAGATAGATAGATAGATATATCTATATAGATGGATAGATAGATACATAGATCTATATCTAGATATATATATATATACACACACATTTATTCACTCATATACCACTAAAATACCTAGAGCAGTTGAAATGTGATCCATGTGAACACGTGACCTCTTTGTGGCTCTGACCACCCTGATAGCAGGTGAGCGGTCCCAGGTGCGGGGTCACCCATCCATCCAGCCGGAGCCTCGCTCAGTCTATGAGGAGTGAAGGTTTCCCAGCAGCCCCTCCTACCTGCATCTCCGCTCTCACACCCGCCTGCTCCCCCGCCCAGCTTCACTTACCAAAAAAAAAAAAACTATCCCTTCCTCGTTGTCTTCAGTCCATGAGACACAAGCCAGAAACTTGGCCAACTACTAAGCTGTGCACCTGGCGCTGAGATCCGATCACCTTGGGTGTGGAGCATGTCCTGTGTGTGGAGGATCGGGGACAGGCTGCAAGGGGTACCGGACCAGTGCTGGACAGCCGACACCATAGACCGGGAGGATTGATTTCACTTGTTGTTCCGCCTGTGTGTGATTGACTGCTGAGTGTGCAGGAGGGAGCAGAGGACAGCCCAGCAGCTAGTGTCACTCAGTCACTGAGACCTCTTCAACACACTGTCAGTGCTGCTCATGTGGGACACTGCTAACTTTCCCAGTGCGCAGTCACTGATTGCATACAGACTACCTGTTCTCACCGACATCTCTCTGGATCAACTTACTCAGATCTCTCTGGATCAACTTACTCAGATCTTCCTGGATCAACTTACTCCGATCTCCCTGGATCAAATTATTCAGATCTCTGTGGATCACCCTACTCACATCTCCCTGGATCACCCAGCTGAGGGCTCTTTAGAACATTCCGACCCAACCGGTGACTGCAACCAGACTACCTGTTTTTTCTGAGATCTCCAGCTAAGTTTCCCCTGGAACCAGCAGGTGATCGCAACCAATTCCACTGAGGTCTCCCTGCAACATTTTGACCCAGCAGGTGATTGCAACCAGCCTACCACTGAGATCTCCCTGGTACATCAGACCCCCTACTGAGATCTTCTTGGAACACCAGACTCCCTACTGAGCTCCTCCATGAACATTCTACTGAGATTCGCCAGGAACATTCTACTGAGCTCCTCCAGGAACATTCTACTGAGCTCCTCCAGGAACATTCTACTGAGCTCCTCTAGGAACATTCCCTGTAACCTCTTGACCCAGCAGGTGATTGCAACTAGCCGCCTATACCTATTCATACTGAGATCTCCTTAGAACATTCCGACCCCCTACTGAGATCCACCAGGAACAACCTGCTGAGATCTCCCTGGAACATCCTGACCCAGCAGGTGTTTGAAACCAGCCTGCCTATTCCCACTAAGATCTCCCTTTGAACAACCCTTTGAGATCCTCCTGGAACATCCCAACTGAGATCCACCTGGAACAACCTGCTGAGATCTCCCTGGGACATTTCGACCCAGCAGGTATTTGCAACCAGCCTTTCTATTCCCACTAAGATCTCATTGGAACAGCTGCCTGGAACATCCCGACCCAGCAGATATTTGCAACCAGCCTTTCTATCCCCACTAAGATCTCATTGGAACAGCTGCCTGGAACATCCCGACCCAGCAGGTAATTGCAACCAGTCTACCTGTCCTCCCTGTTTCATCTTGCTGACATCTCCCTGAAACTTCCGAACCCCTACTGATACTTATTTTCTGGAACATCCATCCTCCTACTGATATCCCTGAAACCTCCCGACCCAAGCCAGTGATTGCACCCAGTCTACCTGTCACCACTGAGATCTCCCTGGAGGGACCTCCTGAGATCTTCCTGGAACGCCCCAAGGAATGCCACGCTGAACCCCCACGGAGCCCCAGTTTGGAGAGCGCCCTTTTCGGACTTGCTGGAGATCAGACAGTTGGAGATGTCTAAGCCGGTGGACCATGTGAAGAGACCCATGAACGCCTTCATGGTATGGTCCAGAGCCCAGAGGAGGAAGATGGCCCAGGAGAACCCTAAGATGCACAACTCGGAGATCAGCAAGCGCCTGGGTGCCGAGTGGAAGTTGTTGACCGAGTCGGAAAAGAGACCGTTCATAGATGAAGCCAAGAGACTGAGGGCTATGCACATGAAGGAGCACCCGGACTACAAATACCGGCCCCGGAGGAAGCCCAAGACCCTACTGAAGAAAGACAAGTTCGCTTTCCCCATGCCATATGGCCTGGCCGGGGACCACGAGGGGCTGAAGGCCGCCGCACTACACGGGGCCGGGATGCTGACTGACTCTCTGCTGGGCAATCCGGAGAAAGCAGCAGCCGCGGCAGCTGCAGCAGCAGCCAGGGTCTTCTTCCCCCCCTCCGCGGCTGCTGCGGCGGCGGCCGCTGCTGCAGCCGGTAGCGCCTCCAATCCCTATTCCCTATTTGATCTGAGCTCCAAGATGGCAGAGATCACATCCAGCTCTTCCGCCCTCTCCTACGCCTCTTCTCTGGGATACCCCCAGTCCAGCGGAGGAGCTTTCCAAGCGGCTGCAGCAGCGGCGGCAGCTGCCAGCGGGGGGCACACTCATTCCCACCCATCCCCTGGGAATCCGGGCTATATGATCCCATGTAACTGCACAGGCTGGCCCAGCCCTGGACTGCAACCACCCCTAGCCTACATCCTGTTCCCTGGCATGGGCAAACCCCAAATGGACCCTTACCCCGCCACAGCTTATGCTGCCGCCTTATGACACAACGGCAGCCCTTACAAGGGCTGTGTCACCGCAGCACGAGGCTGTAACTTCATACTGGACACTGGGACTCATCCCTAGGGCAGGATGCCCCCTACTTGTTGTCACATTTTGTCATTTGATGCTGTGAAATCCATTTAAAGTATGGAAGTATGTGATATTTAGTTGTCATGCCACTGCTGTCCATTGCACAGGTCATGTTGTATTGAGAACACTGATTATATCAAGGTCCCTCAGTGTGGAGGAACTTGTAGGAACCCACAAAGGCTGTGCAAGTCCCTCTTCTACTGAACTGGTGACCAGGAGAAGGTCAAACAAGGAACATTTCAGAGATGAATCTCTTTCTGCACTTGTAAGATGGATACATTCTAGGACATGGATGAACTGATCTACCTGTATCCTGCATGCACTAAAGATGGACGTTGGTCTACTTAGTGGTCCTTCCAACACTCTTCTCCATGGTGATGGAAGAAGATGTCCAGGGGTGTCCACACTCAAAAACTATCCATAGCCTGCTAGTACTCACGACCTGATCTTTCCATAGCATCCAGGAAATGGGGTTACTTTGGTCTGATGATGCTCACCATCCACATTACAATCTGTCACAATGCAGGGTCCATGGTCTGTCTGATTGTAACTATGTACATTGAAGATGACAGTGAAAACTTGCTGCTCACTTACCCCAAGTTTATTGATAGAAACAAAAAAAAAAGGGACAATGTTTTAAAAAAAAAAAAGATTCCTTTCAAGCTATTGCAGTTGTTTTACATGTATATTTATTGTTTAGGAAAATATAAACTGTTTGCAAGGAATAATTTGCCCCACCCCCTTCCTAAAAATGATCCAAACTTGGAATTGTCATCAGAACTTTTTTTCCTTTAAATAATAACAAGTATGGATCTCAAATAATAAATTATCCTAGACTAATGGTACCAACACAGAACAAAAAAAAAAAAAAACTTTCTCATTTATATTAGAACTTTAAAGGAGGTACCCCTAATAAATCACAGGTGTACATGGCAGTACCTTAAAGTCCCAATATATTTTTTTCCTTTAAAATGGTCTACATTTTACGCATCAAACTGCGTCCAATCACTGTTGAGTTCTTGGGATTTTTTTTTTTTTTTTGTAATGTGTACATTTTGACTAATATTTGTGAATGAAGCTGGCTAACATGTAATTTTTAGTTTTTATTTTTTGGCTTTCTGTACTACAATGTAAAGATAAAGAAACCAATGGTTTTAACAATTCAATTTTTTTTATATGTGTTGTTTTGTCTGTATCAGGCATTTCTTTAATAATATAAGATGACTAAAAGAGCCTTTATAGTCCTCTGTTGAGTCTTGAACAAAGACCTGAAATAAAGCCCATTATAGCTAAAAAGGAAAAAAAACAATCTTCTATTTCTTGTTGAGTATACTAACAAGATTTTTATCTGAATTGCCCTTACGTGCTTGGTCCAGGTGAAGTGTAACTTATCCCCCAAAGGCTGCCTTTGTTTCCTTGTTGAATGGATTTACCAGGAAATCTAAATCAAGCCATTGTTATCCAGGGCCAAAAACCTGATTTATCACATTTTTAATCGTGAATAGGAAAGAAGATAAAAAAACAAGTCGTTGTATTATCTTTTTCCTGAAAAAAAAAAAAAAAAAGGCATTCATGATTGAGCAGAACAGAGCCCATTGAGAAGACTTGAGCCTTGCAGACTATTGTCAAGGTGTCCAGTAACATTAAGAGGGGAAAGTTTCTTGGGTACTTTATCTTGTTAGAAGAGCTTCCCAATAAAACCCTTGTCATTTCTTCAAAGGGACCTCAATCTGTGGGGATCAGACACAATGCAGATGGATCGTGCCCTTCAATACACGATCGACATGCAACAAAAAAAAAAAGCAGCTGATAGAGCAATTGTACATTGATAATATGCATTCCTCTACAGAGCCCCTAAACACAACCAGATCGTTGGTGCAAATGGTTTATAACAACATATAGGTGTCAGGGTTTTATTCTAGTAAAATATTTGGGATGTTATTTTAGTGTCTAGGAATCCTTTGAAATACTTTTCAGACTCCAAATTTCTTATTGATCAAAGATTGCAACAGGGGAGTCGTTTTGGAGAATTTTTTTGGGGGGGTTATGTTGGCTGCAGGTGAAGGAGTTTTTTAGAATAATTGCGGGGTGATTGATAAGTCTTTCATGTAAGTTATTTATTTAAAAACAATATCTATAGAAAAAAAAAACAGTAAAATACCATAATAATAATTTCAGGGAAATCTTAGGTATTCTGAGTGCAGGTGAGTTTTTTACATACATTTTGGGGTGACCAATAAGTCTTTCTTCAAATATTTTTTTTTGTTTAAATATCAAAATAAAAAAAGGACATAGAGAAACTGCAGGGAAGTCTTAATTTTGGGTACAGGTGAAATTTACATACATTTTGGGGTGATCAATAAGTCTTTCTTCTGAAGTTTTTTTTTTGTTTTTGTTTTAAATATCAAAATTAAAAAAAGGACATAGAGTAACTGCAGGGAAGTCTCAATTTTGGGTACAGGTGCAAGTGGGACAAGTTTTTACATTTATATATTTTGGAGTGATCAAGTCTTTCCTCTATTTTTAAAAATATATTTAAAAAAAACATCAAAAAAAAGGACAGAAAACCACTATAGAGTCATTTCAGGGAAATCTTTTTGGGTGCAGGTGAGTTTTACGTACATTTTGGGGCGTTTAATAAGTCTTTCTTTTTTTTTTTTTTGATTTTTTTTTTTTCAAATCAAGTATAGATATCACATAGATACAGCATGACAAGTCTTTCTATTTAAAGTATTTCCTTTAAAACTATCAAAATAAAAAAGAACAGTAAAAACAACTATTGTGGGAAAATCCTAGCTGATTCTGGATTCAGGTGAGAAAACGTTTACCATAATGTTGGGGTGATTAATAAGTATTTTATGTAAAGTATTTATTAAAAAATCATATCTATAAAAAAAAAAAGGACAGTAAAACATATAAAGTCATTGAAATCTTAGTTAATGTTGGGTGCAGGTGGGAAAAGTTTTACATACATTTTGGGGTGATCAACAAATCCTTCATTTGGAGTATTTTATTAAAAAAAAAAAATAATATGAAAGGTCAGTAAAAACCACAGAGTCATTTTAGGGGGAAGTCTTAGTTTATTTTTCGGTGCAGGAGCAGGTGTGAGTTTTACAATAATTGTGGAATTATGAATAAGTCTTTCATTTAAAGTATTTTATCTATATATATCCATATATATCTCTATCTATCTATCTATATATATATATATATAATCTATGAGATATATATATATATATATATATATATATATATATATATATATATATATATATATCTAATAGGTATGTATATATATATATATATATATATATATACATACCTATTAGAGAGAGATATATAGATATATAGAGAGAGAGAGAGAGAGAGAGAGATATGACAGTGAAAACCATATTGATTTAGGTAAATGTTAGTTAAATTTGGGTGCAGGTACCCAGAGCTCTTCATACATTTTGGGGTGATCAAGTCTTTCATCTAAAATACTTTATTACAAATAACATCAAACTACATAAAGGACAGTAAAACACCATGCTGCTGTGAAAAAGTTGGATTTAAACTAATTGTGGATTGTGGTATTATGGCATGCACAGATCTTGTGTTGCACTTAAAGCGATCGCCTTAAATCTATCGTCCTTGGAGCTTGCAATATTCATCTGCTTGGGAGCGATTATGCAAAACTAATTTGGCTGTCCAGGGGTAATTATCCCTGACACGGTTAATTAAATCCTTTCAAGATTTTCCTTTCCCTTTTGTCCCAGCCCCTCATTTCTCAACAAGAAACTTCCTGCTGCTGTCTGGACAATACAGTGCTTTTAAATCTTTCCTCCCAGCCCTGTATTGAATGTGGACCTATAGTAATCCACGAGTTTAATACTCATTGCACAATGATACTTAAAGCGAGGCATTCAGTGATTTGGGGGAGAGCTGTCATCAGAGGGAATTGGATGGATGTGAAAGCATCCAGTGACATTCCCATGTACAGTCCCTTGATCGATGCTATGACATCCATTGGGATGGCCAGGCTGCATGATCCTCTTGGATGTCAGCGATCACAAACGTTGCAAGTAGGAATTCTGTAGAGGATACTGGGGTGAAAATGAATACTTGTCAATCAGGATGAGTAAGGACCATGGATTGTGTACAAAGTTTAGTATCCCATAGCAGCCAGATAACATATTGCATCACCTTAGATCGATCCGATCATGAGATATCATTGCTGATTAATAAACTTTGTTTATTTCAGCTTATTTGGCAATCTGACGTTTATAATAAGGATGTGTGAAGACCACAGGTGATGTACAAGGTTTAGTATCCCATAGCAACCAGATAGCATCTTCCATAAGCTTAGATACATCAGGACATTGCTAAATGATCCCTACAGGAAGTTGAACGTATCAGAAAGTAACCTGTTATGTCAGACTTGTCACTTTTATATTATGTAATATCATTTTATTTTATATTCTTTTTTAGCCATGAATGATAATCAAGCAATTAGAATAAGGATGTGTGAGGACCATAAATGATGTACTCAGTTTAGTTTCCCATAGCAACCAGATAGAAGCTTCCATCAGCTTAGAGCAATCAGAACATTGCTGATCGATCGCTATAAATTGCTGGACTGATCACAAAGTTCTTTGTTAACTAAGTAACATGATCTGTCCAGCCGGTGACTTTTTTAGATGGTGTCATTGTGTATTAGTTTACGGTTTGGCAATCAGATTTATGTCAGAAGGGTGAGTGAGGACCACGGATGTTGTACAAAGTTTGGTATCCCATAGCAATTCCCATTATTAATGATAACACCATTGCTTGATTGATCATTTTAAGCTGTTGAACATGTCAGAGCTGATCACTTTTAGTTGGTGTCTTATAATGTATTTTTTTTTCTTTAAAAATTAATAAATTTGGCAGTCAGATTTATGTCGGAAGGATGAGTGAGGACCACAAGTGATGTACAAAATTTAATATTTCACAGCAACCAAATAGCATTTCATCATAAAACGATTTCTAAGTGAGCTGACTTATCCGAGTTGGTGACTTTTAGATGGTGTTGTTTATTTATATTTTCTTTACATGAATGATTATTTGGAAAATCAGACTTATGTCAGGGTGGATGGGGCCACAGATGATGTGCACAGTTTAGTACCCCAAGGCAACCAGATAGCATCTTTCATTAGCTTAGTGCAGACAGAACCGTAAGTATCATTGCTGATCGATCACTATAAATGGCTGAACTTATCAGAAAGTTCAGCCAAGTAGCCATTTATGTCCAGCTAGTGACTTTTAGATGGTGTCGTGTATTTTTTTTTTTCTTTCTTTAGAAATTATCAGGCAATCCCACTTATGTCAGAAGGATGTGCGAGGACCACAGGTTATGTACAAAGTTTAGCATCCCACAGTAACCAGATCACCTGAGTTATTAATCCTACCATAATTGCTGATTGATCACTAGCATCAGAACATCAAGTATCAATGCTGATGTACTACTATAACTTGCTGAACTTGGCAAAGTGATGTCTTGTATTTTTATGAATGAGTATTTGGCAACCAGTTACGTGTGCGTTTCTGATTGGAGCTTTCCGGCATAAACAAACGCAAAACTCTCCCAAACTTTGTACAAAAAAGCTCTATTTGAGCGTTTTTTTCTGCCAAGGGAATTGGAGTTTTTTTTTTTTTTTTTAGCCCATTGTGCATGGAGCTTAAGGACCACGGATGTTGTACAAAGTTTAGTGTCCCATAGCAACCAGATAGCATCTTCCATTGTTAATAGTAACAGGATTTCTGATTGATTGCTGAAATTTTCAATCCCTTTAGTTATTAACCATAATACGTTTGCTGATCGATCACTAAAAGCTGCTGAACTTCTCAGAACTGATGACTTTATGGTGTCTTGTATTATCATGAATGATTGTTTGGCAATGTGGGGACCACGGATGCTGTACAAGGTTTAGTGTCCCATAGCAACCACATAGCATCTTCCATTGCTAATGGTAACGTGATTGTTGATTGATCACTAGGATCTTCAATCACCTTAGTTATTAATCATAATATGTTTGCTGATTGAGCTGCTGAGCTTCTCAGAGCTGGTGACTTTTAGATGCTGTCTTGATTTTTTTTTTTTTTTTTTTAGGAATTATTTGGCAATCATCCTTATGTGTAAGGACCAGGGATGCTGCACTAAGTTTAGGGGGAGATTTACTAAAACAGGAGAGTGAAAAATCTGGCGGAGCTCTGTATAGAAACCAATCAACTTCCAGATTTGATTAAACAAACTGAAGTTAGAAGCTGATTGGCTACCATGCACAGCTCCACCAGATTCTAAGTGCTATTAGTGTCCCATAGCAACCAAATGGCATCTTCCATTGCTAATGGTAACTTGATTCCCGATTGATCTCTAGGATCTTCAATCCTTTTAGTTGTTAATCATGATAGGATTGCTGATCGATCACTAAAACCTGCTAAACTTCTCTGAGCTGATGACATTTTTGCATGGTGTCTTGTATGTTTTATGAATGATCATTTGGCAATCAGACTTCTATGTGAGGACCACGGATGCTGTACAAAGTTTAGGGCTCCTTAGCAACCAGATAGCAATCACGTTACCATTAACAATGGAAAATGCTAATTGATCACTAAAATGTTAAGTCTGCTTAGATATTAATCATAATATGATTACTGAGTGATCACTCGAATCCTCTATCTCCATAGTTTATAATCACAATAAGATTGCTAATTGATCACTAGTCTGCTTAGTTAATAATCATAATATGACTACTGATTAATCACTAGAATCGTCAATCCTATAATCATAATAAGATTGCTAATTGATCACTAGAATCTTCAGTCTGCTTAGTTATTAATCATAATATGATTACTGATTGATCCCTGGAATCCTCAACCTCTGTAGTTAATAATCATATTACGATTGCTGATTGATCATTAGAATCTTCAGTCTGCTTAGTTATTTATCATAAATAATATGATTACTGATTGATCACTAGAATCCTTAATCCCCTTAATACTCATAATAAGATTGCTGATTGAGAATCTTCAGTCTCCTTAGTTATTAATCATAATATGATTACTGATTGATCACTAGAATCCTAGTTAATATTCATAATAAGATTGCTGATTGATCACTAGAATCTTCAGTCTGCTTGATTACTGATTGATCACTAGAATCCCCAATCTGCTTAGTTAATATTTATAATAAGATTGCTGATTGATCACTAGAATCTTCAGTCTGAAGATTTTAGTGATCAATCAGTAATCAAGCAGACTGAAGATTCTAGTGATCAATCAGCAATCTTATTATAAATATTAACTAAGCAGATTGCTTGATTACTGATTGATCACTAAAATCTTCAATCTGCTTAGTTATTATTCACAAATAATATGATTACTGATCACTAGAATCCTCAATCTGCTTAGTTAATATTTATAATAAGATTGCTGATTGGTCACTAGACTCTTTAGTTTCCTTAGTTATTAATCATAATACGATTACTGATTGATCACTAGAATCCTCAATGTCCTTAGTTAATATTCATAATAAGATTGCTGATTGATTAGTTAATAATCATAATATGATTACTGATTGATTAGAATCTTCAGTCTGCTTAGTTAGTAATCATAATATAATTACTGATTGATCACTAGAATCCTCAATGTCCTTAGTTAATATTCATAATAAGATTTCTGATTGATCACTAGAATCTTCAGTCTGCTTAGTTCATAATCATAATATGATAACTGATCAATAGAATCTTCAGTCTGCTTAGTTAATAATCCTAAATAATATGATTACTGATTGATCACTAGAATCCTTAAACTCCTTAGTTAATATTCATAATAGGATTGCTGATTGATCACTAAAATCAGCTGAACTGGTGACTTTTAGGTTGTGTCCATGTAAAAAGTGTATTTTTATAACCCCCCTTGCAAATAATAGGAGGGCACTGGTGCGATGTAGATATAATTTCCAAACACAGAAGGATGTATTTGTCGCTGTGTCATTTCCACAATCCCATACATTTCCCAGGAGTGTCTGGCTCTTTAGTAACTTTGCTAATCTCCCCCTTGGCCTTTCTCCTGTAGCCCAGCACAGCTCAAAGGTTAGGCACTTTTCTTAAAGGACTGATATTATGAATTCCCTGACAATTTCCCTGGGTGCCCCCCTAGGCTTTTCTCCTCTTTTCTGGCAGGAAAAAAAAGGGGGGGGGGGTGCTGAAAGGGGCTCTTTTTTTTTGTGTGTGTCATTCAGTGGGAGCGTTTAGACTGTCGAGGAGGTTTTGTGAAGGAACAAAAAGTGGGCTTGGGAGGTTTTGTGAAAGTGTTGTTTGTTGAAGTGCAGCTAAGAAAAAGCGGCTGCTTTCTGCTCATTGTAAGGAAAGCAATCAGTGGTATTTGGAAAACTGTTAGCATTGTGCACTTCTTCTGTGTCCATTGTCAGACGATTCTTTTCAGCAGCTTTTTTTTTCAGCCGATCCAGCTGGCCAGACTGAATAGCAGTGCAATGTGTACACGCTTTGTCCCTCCAGCCTTCAAGTAGCCCCCATTGAATAGACTAAGTTGACACTGCATGACAGTGAAACAACATAATAAAAAATACATGAGCCCCTGAATAGGAGCAGGCGCATAAATAAATAAAATGGGTGACCAAAACTGGATAAACTGAATGACAAAACGCTGAAAGGGGAACAAAAAGATATTTAACACGCTAGATTAGCATTAGAATGCAATCTACAAGGCAGAACAATTGATGAATAGCTTTACCGGCCAAAAAAGAAATGGACTAAATGCCCTTTGAATGGATAGGCTTTTTATTTTTTTTTCTTCACTGAAAAGGGAAAAAGGTAAGATGAAGTTATGCAAATGAGGCATGGAGGACCTTTTCTGTATATATGGGGGGGGGGGGGGGAACAAGGAGGGAATTAAAGCCTGAGAGTTTTACTGCACAATAATCACCCACTCAGGAGATGTGTGGGAATGTCACGGGGGACGCAGTTCACACGTGGGCAGCGGGGAGGGAAGGGGTGATCCTGCTATTCATTATATAAACAGCTAATAATAACAACAATAATAATAATATAATAATAATACAGAGGTGGGCAGCTATACACCTGAACAAGGAAAGAAGGGGCTATCCTGCTTCTCATCATATAAAGCTAATAATAATAATAATAATAATAATAATACAGAGGTGGGCAGCTATACACCTCAACAGGGAAAGAAGGGGCTATCATGCTTCTCATCATATAAAGCTAATAATAATAATAATACAGAGGTGGCCAGCTATACACCTCAACAGGGAAAGAATGTGCTACCCTGTTCCTCATCATATAAACAGCTAATAATAGTAATAATAATAACAACAACATTAATAATTCACAGGTGGGCAGCTATACACTCTACAGGGAAGGAATAGGCTATCATGCTTCTCATCATATAAACAGCTAATAATAACAACAATAATAATAATAATAACAGAGGTGGGCAGCTATACACCTCAACAGGGAAAGAAGGGGCTATCCTGCTTCTCATCATATAAACAGCTAATAATAATAACAACATTAATAATTCACAGGTGGGCAGCTATACACCCTACAGGGAAGGAATGGGCTATCCTGCTTCTCATCATATAAACAGCTAATAACAACAACAACAACAACAATGATAATAATAATAAAATATTAATAATACAGAGGTGGGCAGCTATACACCTCAACAGGGAAAAAAGGGGCTATCCTGCTCCCCATCATATAAACAGCTAATAATAATAACATTAATAGTAATAATTCACAGGTGGGCAGCTATACACCCTAAAAGGAGAGGAAGGGGCTACCCTGCTTATCATATAAACAGCTAATAATAATAAGAACAACATTAATAATTCACAGGTGGGCAGCTATACACCCTACAGGGAAGGAAGGGGTTATGCTGCTTCTCATCATATAAACAGCTAATAATAATAATAATAATAATAATAATAAAATAATAATAATAATACAGAGGTGGGCAGCTATACACCCTACAGGGAAGGAAGGGGTTATGCTGCTTCTCATCATATAAACAGCTAATAATAATAATAATAATAATAAAATAATAATAATAATACAGAGGTGGGCAGCTATACACCCTACAGGGAAGGAAGGGGTTATGCTGCTTCTCATCATATAAACAGATAATAATAATAATAATAATAATAATAAAATAATAATAATAATACAGAGGTGGGCAGCTATACACCCTACAGGGAAGGAAGGGGTTATGCTGCTTCTCATCATATAAACAGATAATAATAACAACAATAATAATAATAACAACAACATTAATAATTCACAGGTGGGCAGCTATACACCCTACGGGGAAGGAAGGGGCTATCCTGCTTCTCATCATATAAACAGCTAATAATAACAACAACAATAATAATACAAATACAAATAAATAATAATACAGAGGTGGCCAGCTATACACCTCAACAGGGAAAGAAGGTGGTGCTATCCTGCTTCTCATCATATAAACAGCTAATAATAATAATATTAGTAATAATTCACAGGTGGGCAGCTATACACCCTAAAAGGAGAGGAAGGGGACTACCCTGCTTCTCATCATATAAACAGCTAATAATAATAACAGCATTATTAATAATAATTCACAGGTGGGCAGCTATACACCACAGGGAAGGAAGGGGCCAACCTGCTTCTCATCATTTAAACAGCTAAAAATAATAATAACAACAATAACATTAACAATATTAATAATTCACAGGTAGGCAGCTATAGGCTCCATGCTCACTGGGCTTAAAAAAAAAAAGTCTATTCTCTTTTGGGAGTAAAAAACGCTCATTTAGGCTCCATGTACACTGGGCTTGTCTGTTCTTTTGGGAGTAAAAAAGGGCCATAGAGAGCATTTTCTGAAGAGTTTTACGTTTTTTCTGCCTCCAAACTCCAATCAGAAATGTGAACCAGAAGGGTTTTTTTTCTGCCTCTGCATTAAACTCAAAATATGCCTCTTGATGTACATGGACACATAGGATAGCATTGAGCTGCTTCTACAGGCAGAACACAAAACTACTGTAGAAGCAACGTTTTTTTTTTTTTGTACAAAGTCTAGAGGAGTTTAGAAGAGTGTTACATATTTGTTCTGCGAGTAAGCTCCAATCAGGAACACCAACCAGAAGGCTCCATGCACACTGGGCTTAAAAAAAACGTCTGTTCTCTTGGGAGTAAAAAACTCTCATATAGCATCTATTTTTTTTACAGTTTAGACAAGTTTAGGAGAGTTTTACATTTTTTCTGCCAGATGCATTTTGGAGCGTTTCTGCTGGTCGAGCTCTAGAGCACTTGAACGGGCTGCCCTAAGCATGATAAACGCCCCAAAGAAGCTCCAAAACTTTTTTGGAGAAGAGTGTGGCATGTTTTTTCACTGTGTGTTTTGACCTGTTTGTAGTTTGTGTACCACAGTGTGCAATTAAAACTTAATGGCACAGGAAGCGTGATGCGCATTTGCAGCACGTTTCCGAAACGCGTGGCAAAATGCGCATTTTCTGTGCACTTTGTCGCACGTTACAGACATGCCAGGTGTGAATGAAGCCTAACAGATAATAATAATAGAAATTTACAGCTGGGCAGCTATACACTCCAACAAGGAAGGGAGGGGCTATCCTGTTTATCATCATAATAATAATAATAGTACTAAGTCACTAGGGGGAAGCTATACATTCCAACAGAATAGGAAGGGTGTATCCTGCTTATCATCATATTAGCAGATATTAGTGATAACAAAAATGACCATAATCATAATTTACACATGGAGAGCTAAGGAGCTACACCCTAACAAGGCAGGATAGCCCCTATACTGCTTATCATCATATCAACAGGTAGTAGTATTAATAATATGTGAACAGCTATACACTCCAATAGGGAAGGAAGAGGCTTTTCTGCTTATCATTGTGTTAACAGGTAATAGTAGTAATAATAATAATAAGAATAAGAATAAGAATAATAATATGGAAGGATAGGTTTATTCTGCTTATCATTATTAGATAGTAAAAACAAAAATGAATAATATAAATCCACAGATGGGCAGCTATGGACCTACAGCTTCCTCTGCATAGAATGGAGGGGCTATCCTGTCTACCCTGATATTAACAGATAATTACAAAAACATAATTAATAATCGTAATACAATTAATTTACACGTGGATAGCTATAGATCTACACCCCACCCGACTTTTCTTCCTAGAGGGAAGGGGCTATTCTGGGTTTTTATCATAATAATATGTAGTAGTAATAAAAACAACAGTAATAATATTCATATTATTTATAATAATAATAATAATAATAGACAATTGGACAGCTATGGGTATACATCTCAACAGTCTCCTTTGTCTATAAGGAAGGGATTATCCTGCTTATTATCATATGAGTGATGATAATAATAATAACAATAATAATAATAATAA